>JAVJGG010000085.1:23393932-23426453 GCA_035590195.1 Aviceda cuculoides
GTAGAGAGTTATGAGGTCTCCCCTCAGCCTCCTCTTCTCCAGACTAAACAGCCCCAGCTCCCTCAACCGCTCCTCATGAGACTTGTGCTCCAGTTCTTTAATAACTTTTTATTCTCTTTTCCTACAGTTCTTCTACAGCTTCTGTCCAACTTAATTTATTTCCCTCTTAAGTCTATTAACTGTCATGCTTCATTGACTTAGTTTAAATCTATGATATACAGCAATATGTAAAAATGTACTGCTGGACAAAACTAATCCACTGCTACAGTATGTCATGCAATCATTGGAAAATTAATTTCACTAGTGCTTTGCTAGCAGCAAAGATACACACTTTAGGGACTGAATTTTTGGATCTTCAACTAACATAAAAGGCACTCCAAAACAGGCTAAATATTTGGGTTGCTGTGTAGCAAATACTGAATTCACCATACTATCCTTCTAACATAATACAATCTACCACTTCCCACCAAGAAGGATTGAGAAATTAAGCTTCAGTTAGCCACACTGGCATTTTCCCATCCCCCCCCAGTTTGGCAGGGGGCGGGGAGCATGGAATCACATGCAAAGATTGAATTCATAGCAAGTTTCAGGGAATGAATGCTTCCCTTCAGCTCAGGACTTCTGTCTGGGAGCAATGCTGACATGTACGAACAGAGTGCAAGCAAAAACATAGCCTTGACTTATGCCCACGTATATATAAATAATTGCTCATCCATAGTCGTTATGCGTCTAATCCTGACTCAGGCATTTTGTTTAACAGATTTGAGAAAGATAGTTTGATTAACAAGTAAGATAACTCCTTTTGCTGGAACAAGCTGCATCAACTGCATATTATGCCTCTTCTGAAATTAAATTCTGAAATGAAAGACAAGCCTCTCATAACAAAACTTGCTTCATTTATAAACTAAGACCACTGCGATGACAGTGACACTACCATTCTGGCGATCTCTGCAGTGTACAGCAGTACTGAGAAATTTGGCTGACAAACTTAAGGCTTCACCACTTGACAGAGTGCAGATAAGATACCTGCCTACCTCCCTCAACAGGCTTGTGGCATTTCCAGCGTGTCAGAGTTCCTGGTACAACCACGGCAATAAAGTTGTTGAAGCAAAACCAAAAGATGACAGCCATGCCAAACACCCAGCCCTTGGAGCAGAAACAGAAACAATTCTGCACTTAGCAACCACGACTTTAGCACATGGCCAGCAGGCAGCTTTCAGCTCAGGTACCAGTGATAAGAAGGAAAAATATGCTACCCTGCAGAGGGTCAAAGGGCTTTCTTTTTTTAAAAAAAAAATTTTTTTTTTTCCACTATTTCTATTTTTTTAAAAAAAACTTACTTCACAGCCTTCCAGCCTTCTCTATCCCATATTATGGATGTAGGATGCAGAAGTCACAAAATCTGGAGACCTTGCTGGTATACTCAACAGAGTTAATATCCCACAGCACGCAGGCAGTGCCAGTGGACAAGCTATACTAATACATACTGGTGCTGCTTTCCATATATTCCTCACCTAGTCTTCAATTACAGTCCCCCAGCAAGCCCACCATCGCTGTCTGTCACACCCGGACAGCGCGGCAGGGCAATGCTGCAAGAAATCAGTTATGCATTTGGACAAAGCAAGCCATATTAGATATAATTTGCCACCCTTTCTGTGGTCAGAGTGCTTGCTAGGAAATTGATTGTAGGGAGTGGCAACGCACTGCACTTATTTTCAGGTATGATTGCCAAAAATCTGCTAATGGGACTGTGAGCCTGAAACTGAGGTGTCGATGACTGTACAGCACATTTGTCTTATCTGTGTCTTCCAGGCATCAGGAGTAGCGCATGCTCTGTAGTGGTTTGTGAATGCATGTAAAAACTACACTTCCCAAAAGCTTCATGCTGGACAGGTAAAGCAGGTCGCTACCCTGGGACCAGAAACAGAGCAGCTACCAGATGATGCAGGAAGCCCTAGTTACCTCCCTCCCAATCCCTTTGTCATCAAAGGCTGGTGTGTGTGTGTGTGTGTGTGTGTAATTAATAACAGATGGTCTTTTGAAATTAAATGTTCAGTATTGGTCTGTGCTTTGAAAATGTTGGGGGGGTTGGTTTTTTTAAAGAGGGTGAAAATATAAAACCAAACCAATTTAAACAGAAAGGTAAAACAATTTAGTTTTACATATATATAAAAAAATACATATGAAGCAACCTTTCACAAAGTCACTCTGGTATTGAATCAACTGAAGCGAATTACACTGTTTTTTGAGAAATGTGACTCCACTTATGGTCTAACGACTTAAGATGAAGCATCAACATTCGCATACAGAACCTGCGTGAAGTCGTTAGAATAGCTGACGCTTGCATTTTGCCTACAAATCCATACGGCTAGCTCTGACCAGGCAAAGGGCTGGGAATCCATCAGGGAAAAAACGCCATCAACACCCAGGGTGAGCTCTCCAAGGCAGGGGAATGAAGCCCCTTATACTTCTCAGAGCTCTGCTGACAGATCTTTCCAGACAGCGGTCCCCTACGCCAGTGACTCCACCTATGTCAATCCATTTCTTTTCTTCCTAGCCTGACACTGCGCTCATCTCAGTGATTCCTCCTCTGTGCCTTCACCTTCACTTCATGCCCCACACATTAGTGCACTCACGCAGAACAGATTTGTGAGAGGCTGCCCTATTCCTTTGCTCTGCCTGGGAGGCTAAAACACACCCTCTAGTTGAACTGGTGGTGTCAGGAGCCCTCCACGGGCTGCACTTGCCAGTCTCTGTGCATTGCCAGAGCTGGTAAGATTCATCTGTGGCTGAAAGTATCCCCCGAGGGGGGGTGAGGAGAAGGCCTCGGGGAGCGCAGTTTGGCAGCTCCCAGCCTGATCTCACACACACCACTCGAGGGCCCTTACAGCACATGTATTTCATCACCTCAAAATGGCCTTGTAAGCACTTATGAGAGTTTGCTGATAACGTCCACACTCCAAAAGCCACTTACTACCCCTTTCCTGATTTTATAGCTCCTAAAAAATGTCTTGCTGTTCTCCCATTTGGGAAGCAGGCTTAGGTGAGCCGGCCGCAGTCAGTCCCTTCCTCTCCCGCAGCCCGGGAACACTGCTCCACGCGTGCCCACCTGCCCACTCTCTCTCTGCCACAGTAATGTTTCTACCAGCTAACCCCACAAGAACATAGAGGCGAGAGCAGCATCATTTCAGCAGCTTTCCAAGCTGGAAACCCACCTGCGCCTGGCACAAATATAATGTGTTCCCTTGCCACTAGGCGGAGAAGGGACTTGGAGAACCCGTTGATGCAACCCCAAAGGCCTCCAGCTATGGCCACGCAGTATCACTCGGAGAAAACCAGTACCACGGATCTCATGCTTGCAGCCGTTCCTCATCTACCCTATCAGCCCTCTGGAGATAGCAGGCACTGGGGGAGCAAGAAGAGAGGGGGTACTGGTACTGTGCCATGGTGTGACCAGCTGGTCCTCTTTGCAAGTGTGAGGGTCTCTGTTGCACAACGGGGTTGCAGACTCACATATAGCACAACTGAGCGCAGTCATCACTGGCTTTTGTTCCGGGTATCTTTGCCCAGATTGGATAGAAATAGGGCTATACTTACTCTCTTTAGCAAACAAAATGCTGCTTCTTACATCCTAACAAGCAGTTAGGTTGGAAAAATAAACTTTCTATTAGCAATGTTGTCCTGCTGATGTGTACAAAAGCAAAATACACAATTACTTTAATTTCTTCTTTAGTTTGATCCATTGGGAAATTCCAAACAAACATTACCCTTGTGTTTTCATCTACTTGGACTGGAATCAGCCATTGGTAACAAAACACATAGTGATGAAAGGCCATAACAGGTGACTAAATAATTAATCTAAATTTACTGTCTCCAGATGCATCGATGCTACTGTGATTTTGGCTTCCACTGCATGCTTTTCTGATTGTAATTCTAATACTTGCTATTCATGTCTACGCTGCATTGCAGAAATGAGTCTTCTTTTTCTTTACCAGGAAAACCTCAGATCAGACAACATCTCGTTTATAAAGAGAATGTGCATTTTCACCCAATTTTCCAGCTGGAATAACTGAAGCAAAAGGAGGTCAGACAACTCACTCATTTACTCAAGGTCACAATCAACATCTACAATGCCATAATATTGATATAAAATACCCTGGGATCCTCTTCATTGCTTTTTCTAAGTACTAAAATACACTCCCCTCCATATGTGTGTATATGTACAACCGTTATTGTGTTTGATATCACATACTTGTAACATATATTCAATGTTACAAATTCCTATATACTCTCTTCTAGTGCCTGTGGGTGTCTTAAGCAATTAAGAAAGCAACTGCATATAGTAATTCATCATCTGGATCCTATAATTGAAAGTTAAATAATGGCATTTTGGAAGAGAGGAGTGAAACAAAAAGCCCTGCAAGTCAGATTTACATTAGTTAAGTTTGGTAAGTGGAAAAGAAAAAAAGACAACTCGCATCCTTTTCACACTCCACTTCTCTTACTGATCTCTTGGAACACAGAAAGCAAAACAGTGTAGCCTAATACCTAGCGCCAACACCTGCTATGGTATTTCTCACTCTGACATAACTTTCTGTACACCCAGAGAATTGTTTCACCTTTCTAGGCTTTGCTTTTAATTTTTTAATTAAAAACTGCTAATCCTCATTGAGACTTATAACAAATGTGCAATCTTCAGCATTACCAAAATAAGAAGGTAAAAAAACTCTAGGAAAAGACTGAAGTGGCAGTGGTTAGGATCCCAGAGTAAGCCCTACAGTTTGTGAAAGCCTGTGTAAAGTTATTAAAACTAAATATTACGCCAGCCTCGGCAAAAAAGAAATATAATATAATCCATCAAGTTCTACTCCTTCAGTTATCCCAACCTCACAGCAAGAAATATCCAATGGACTGCTCTTGGTCCTGATGCACAGGCAAGGTACCGCATGCCAGCAGGTTTGCGATACAGGCCCACCCACAGGGACCATAACCTGCAACAAATGCAAAATAATTCATGGGAGCAGAGTCAATCAAGCTGATATACTTGCATGTGTAAGAGGCAAAACAATACCAAGTACAATACTATTTCAGTACCAAACAAAGTACTGAATGTTCACCTGGATGCCACGCTAAATTCCAGTTTATGTAAGCATGGTCATACTGGCTAGCATGAAAGTTTTTTTAACCCAGACTTTGCACCTGTGAGAATCTACAGATGCTTAGGTAAAAGTTCAGAAAACAGGCAATATAATAGTATTTCTCCTGAACACCCTTCCAATTTCCACTCATGCAGGTTCACAGCCTGAGATAGCATCTGCCTATTTAGTAGTTCTCAAAGACTTCTCTCATGAATTTTTCCAGTCATTCTTCAAACCTACACAGACACTATAGATGCTAAACATTTTGTGGCAAGGAAATCCAGTTTTAATATTAATTCAGTGAATTTTTTTTCCTCCAACCTTGCCCACCATTAGTTTCATTTGATGATCCCTACTTCTCTTGTCAAGAGAAGAAACTGCAAGCAAAGTCTCTGAGCACTCCTGATTTTTATAACTTCCATCGTATCCCCTCATAGTTATTTTTCAGGCTAGTTCAGGTCCAGTCTTTGTCTACATACGTAGTCATGGACTAACTTCGCTGATCCTCCTCACTCTTCTCTGTGATTTTCCAGTTCCCATAAGTCTGTTTTGAATTGTACAAGGTATTAAAGCCCTCCCAAGAAGCTGCTATGGAACTCTGCTATCCAAGGACAGATCAAAAAGCAAAATTTATTTATGATTTCTCAGTGAGCTGGAAAGGAGGACCAAAACTATGTCATTCTTAACACAGTAAAACTGCTCTAAGATTCCAGGTCCCAGCTTCTGCAAGGCAGAGAGCTGAATCATAGTGATTCTTCTTCCTTTGCCTTCTCCGGATGATTTTTTCAATGAGGTGAGTGTAAGCCAGTATTCCTGCCCTCGTTTCTCCCCACTCCCAAATCTTGCTCTTTCTATCCAACATGCAAAGACAAGCCCTTGCACCTTCACTCTTGCCTTATCATCAAAACCTAAACTGGCCATTGACAACCTGACTCTGTACCAAGAGGGGGTTTTTTAGTTTGGAAATTCTGGGGGTTTTTTTATTATTATTTGGAAAATCTGTTGGGTTTTTTTTTTTAATTTGGAAATTCTGGAAAGTCCAGAAAATTCCCTCTTACCCTAGAAACAGCTGGAACATCCTAACCCTTATTTCTATTAAGCACCACTTGAGCTGGATACAAAAGAATTGGTCAGGAAATCAGAAACTAAGAGGTTAACTTCTGATTTCCTACAAATACAACGCTACAGCCAAGCATAAACAAGTGCCAGAAAAGGATGTGGATGGGAAATAAAGCAGCATTTGCTGGAGTTCCTCCTCACTCAGCTCCTTGTTCTCCCTGAAACACTGCAGACACAGTCTGACTCACGGAGCAAATCCTTTTGTGAAAATATTTCCAAGAAATACAGTTGCCTTTTGAATGCATTTTACAAAAAGCAATGTTTAGCTACCAATTCAGATTCTTTTTGCAGGCTCATGTAACTTAAAATTGCCCTTGATTTAGTTTAAAAAAGGAAAATTGTCAAGAACTTAGTATGCGAAAAAGCTTTTGGCAGCTTAAAAATACCGTGTAAAGAAACTTCTCAGTGGAAGCTGGTACAAACTTTTATATCAGCTCATCTCTCAAACATTTCATTTGGGCAGGGCCTTTCTGGTGCATTCTTCAAGAACTGGCTTTTTTATATAGTGAAAACATTTTCAAATTACATTAACCAATATTTACAGTTTCAATTAGATTCTGAGAAGTAAGGCAAAAACATATTGGTACAATTCCAGGCTTGGATTCACTTTTATCTTTTATATAAAAAAATTCCATACATTCTGCTAAAATATTTTGTATTTACACAGGTGTTTGAGGAATGAGCACGCTATCTGTCAGAGCTGCTTGGTTGGAGGGTTTCTGAACAAAAGCAGGTGACGGATGCACAAACACTCCAATCACGAGCCCTTCCCCAACTGATGTCTTTGCTACGTTGTCAGCAGAAATATAATCAGGTGCTACAAGGGACGAATTGTCATCACGAAGAATGAGAGGCATCACAAACAACAAAATATGTCATATATCTTAAATACTGGAAAATGTATTAATTAGAAGTCTGCATAGAAACAGTAAATGTTTGCTACTGGATGTATCAGATTCAAGGTTAGGATTACTTTCCCTATATGTTCCAGGCATATGCTGCTCACATTCCTCTGAAGGATGCGTTATGGAGCACACGGCTAACACCTGGGCAGAGACAGCCAACGAGGGACTTAGCTTCTTTCGTCACAGGCCAGTTAAAAGGAGACCCAACCGCAAGTTGTAAGGCCCAAGAAACCAGATATTCCTGGCAACAAACAGGCTTTTAGATATCTGCTTAGATCACTACAGCTCCTAAAGGGCTGTGCCCTTGCTTAAAACCAAAGAGCTAACGGTGGTCAATAGCCGGAGGAACTCAAGCAGTACAAAAGCCAAAACAGAGTCACAGCCTGAATAAGCAAATCCAGGCACAAGTGCCAGCTGGCAGGTAGAGAGACCGAACAGGCAGCTGGATGCTCTGTGCCTGGTTGCTTTTTCTAGGGAGCTCTAGGGAGATGAGAAAAGGCTCCTCAAGCACGTGGGAGAACGGGTTAAAGACAGGGAGAGAGCTAAGGCACTGAAAAGAAAAAAGTGCAAATCAGCTCTGTGAACACTTTTTATTCTTCACCTTCAAGCCACGAGCATCCAAAAGTGAGAAAAAATAGGCCCAGTTCCAAGCTCCATTTCTCCCAAGAACTTGTCCTCCTCTGCAAGCCCATTAAGACCAGATCTCCTATAGTGATAGCTGCAATGCATGTTTGCACATTATTTATTAGTGGAAGAAACATCTCAAAAAGAATAGTGGAGCATCTAGTTCCATGATTTTACATTTCAATAATTAATCTCTTCACTGTTAAGGCTTACCCTCTGAAAGAGCTAATTTTAGCACATAAGTCACAACCTCTGGGAAGCATCAGGTAACACCAAACCCCTACTGAAACACCAAAGTAAGTTATGAGCTACTGGAGATGTGATGTTCGACTCCCAACGTCCTAGTTTCATAGCTAACCGCTGTATTAGTATCAATACTAATGAAAAGAAACTGAGCACAGCAGTTGACAGATAAGAAGTGAGGAAAAACAAACACCGAAGGCACGCAGTGTTCAATTCAATTGGTTCCATACAGTGTATTCAGAGTGATCCCTGAGGCAGAAGGAAGTCTGACAAACATTACAATGGCTATTTTTCATTGAAAACCACACACGCAGAATGTATTATGTTTTATGCTAACCACAAATTGGCAATAATTATTAACAGACTGCAAGTGTAGAAGTAAGATATTGCACACAAATTCTTTCTGTTTAGACAGAACGTAACATTTTGTTCTGAAGAGGCACCAAATTAACAGGATGAAAAAAGTACATTTTTTATAATACGTATTTATTTACAGAGTTTCCCCAAGTTTAAAATAAGAGTCCTAGCAGAACTGAAATAATTGAGCCCCAGAACAATAAAGGAATCAGTTTCTTTCTGATTGGAAATACAGGCATGTATGTACAGCTACCACACCTCAGCGTAGGAGATCATGGTCCACGGTCTGAGCCAGCTTCAGCTGGACTAGACTTGGAGTAGCGCTCCAAGATGATGTCAGACCCTTGCCACCCAAAACATCCTGAAGTATTCATGTGACATGCCTTTTAGTGCTGGATCCTAGTCCTTTCTCCACTGTGGCATTCCTCACTCCAATCACTAATTCAGGCTGGAAGGCTTATTTATTCAAGGAAGGGATTCAAAAGCTAAAAGACCAGGAACTGGTCATGTGTTTCCAAGACACTATCTTCCTCCATCTTCCTTAGCTCCAAACACTCCGAAGACACTGTGCCTGTTTCTGTATTCCTGAAACAGTACTGCAGTGGACAGGAGTTCAGTTGCCTGAATACTTTGGCAGAGGATTCATTTCTTGTTTCACTCACAAAAGCAGAGCTGCCAGTTCGTACGAGCTGACAGACTCAAATATGCTGAAACGCGGCTTAGCCTTAGAAACGCGTTTTGCCTTTACTAACCTTTCTTTGGCTAAGGGAACATCAAAACCATTCACCTGTGTTTGTTTAGTTCCTCTTAAGCTACAGGAGATATCACAATGTGGAACTAGTCTGTGTTCACGTACACATTGGCTGTAGTGATCTAATAGTCATCAAGTGGTGACGCCTTTTGTCAAAAGCTTGTATGATTCAGGAAATGTAATCTAGAAATCAGAATCTCTTGAGAGTTTATAGAAATCAGGTGACAACCCCCCCTGGGTTGCACAGAAGAAGGTGAGATCACCAATGCTAGCCACACTAGGTTTTACAGCACACAGTAATCACACTTCAGTTTACGCTGCAGATGTCCTCACAGTATCTACTCCTCAATTTATCTGTCTGCCACAGCTGATGGTGGACTGGTTCAGCAGCTGCTATTAAGTGAAATGACTCCTGTTGCACCATGCCATGTTACCCCAGTTTCCTGGCCAGAAGTTGCTGGAGAGGCTATGGAGCAATACAAATTTTCCACATGCATTAAAACCAAATTATTCTGATAGATGGAAGAGTATGAAGAGTGGAGATAAAGGCTCAGAGATGTATCTCTTTGTCTCTCATGAGCAATGAAATTGCATAAGGCTTTTGTCTGAAATGTGCTGAATTGGAATTCTGGTTTATTTAAACTGGGTTTAGACCAAGTATATTAACATTGCTGTTGTAAAGAAGAAACTTCATGGAAGTGAGAAATATCACGAACAGTTTTGTCACACACCATTCAGATTTCCAGTCCACCCAGGAGGGGAATGAATTGCATTTATCCTGAAGTCAAAGCAGAAGACGGTTTTCCACTTTGGGAAGGGAGGGGTGGAAGAAGGACAATGGAGGAAAGATTAACATTGGTAAGAAGCATACTCATTGTGAAGCAAAAAACGAGGGCTTTTGATAAGAATAAGGAGGGAAGAAAAAGCAGTATCAGAGGATCTTGATGTGTCAACATAGAGCAGTGGTGGCTTGCCCTCAAAAATCAAATCTTACCAAAGTTTAACAGCAGTGTGCCTAATTAATTTCAGATGAGAAGAAACAGCATTTTCCACTTGGCTTCTCTCTTTATCACCGTTGAACTCTTCCTCTCTTACACACTGTCTTTGCCTTGACAGGTCTCCCTCCCCGCTTTGTCTCTCCCAGCAGCTTTCACTTTGGCAGTACTTTCGGCTGGCTGGCGTTCTCGGAGGGCCCCGGTTCCTTTATGGCTCCCTTCCCCACTCAGTGTACCTCTTACAGGGCATGGCTGTTTCTAAGCTAAATCGATATCCCAATGTTTGTAGCCAAAGGACCAAAATGGACTCTGGACTCAGCTATATGCATTTAAATCCAGATCACCTCTACTCTGAGGATTCTGTAACTACAACAGCACGAAAAATAAAGCCCAGCCTGGCTCTCAGTGCTGCAGCCAGCGGTGAGTTCACGCCAGTGAGAGACAAGGGCTGAGGACTGGCACCGATACCATCGTCTGAAAGCATGAGATTAATTTGCTGTTCCTTTGTACGCTTCTTGAACCAGCTGCAGCTCACCGTACCCAGCAGAAGAGAACCAGTCTACCCGAGCCTGGGCCGAGGATAGCGGGCACACGTTAAGACAACACGCACTGCTGCCACCACACTGCCGCTCACCCTGCCAGCCTGAGAGCCTCCAGCTGCCAGTGCCTGCAGGCACGGACTCACTGGTAATGCGGCGTGAGCACCTGAGCCCTGCTGGGAGCAGGCATGAAGCATCACAGGTGGATTTCTGTGTCCTCGTGGCTCGTACGTGCTGCGTGCGCTGCCCCAACCCACCTCCTGTGAGCTGCGGACAGTGATACTGCTGATGAAGATGCGCTCCTGTAACGGAGCTCGAGCGGCGGGGGATGACACTGCTTCTCAGCGAAGATATGGCAGCAGGCAGTATCACTGCCTACACTCCATTTCTGTAGCTATTAACTGTCAGCCTAACTCACCCATACAGCCTGGTCCGTATAGTGCCAGGAGCAGTCACACATCCCATGCCAAAACCTCACTGTGCGAGGCAAAAGACCAAATTATTTGAACTGAATTATGAGTCTGGAACTACTTGCGCAGCCCAAGATGCACATAAAAAACAGAGAATGTCTCCAAAAACAGACCTAGAGGCTGTTGGTCACAAACACATACATATATACATACATACATATATATATAAATGTTTCATATTTCTGTCCAACACTACACTGTCTACTGACAGCCTGAAAGAACATACCTCTACTAAATTCTGTGTTTCCAAATGAGAAATAGATTTTAAAGCATTTTCTTGAAGTTTCCAGAACTTCAAAGATATTACTAATAGATAATAATACATAATATATATAAATTATATTTTATAGCTTAGCATTTGGCTTTTAAACCTATGTTAATCTCTTTACTATTAACCTGAGTTTATCTTTTCCTTATAACTTATTCAAGTATTTAATATCGTGATAAACAGAGGAAAGCAGAAAAACATAAATGCAAGATGAGCACTTATAGCCAATTTGGTGTATGAGGGTATCACACAATATAAATAGCTTAAGGTTCCTACAACCATAGCTCACCCAATTTCAAAATCCCAGACCAGTCAGACCATTGGGATTTTTTTTTTTTTTTTTTTAACTCTCCTGCCTTCCTCTGTGTGATTGGAATACTTGGACAAAAAGAAAAAAAAAAAAAAAAAAGCATGGAGGAAAGTCCAAAGAGCAAAACAATCAAGGGAAACATGGAAAGCTACCATTTGCTACAGCCCATCGGAGCTAGAGCCAAGCAGAACTGCAGACAGAGCATCACAGACAAAACCTGCAACAAATTAAGCATGTGTGTGTATAGATTTGTTTATAAATATGTTTATTATGCAGAGCGGTGTGGCTGCAGATGGCCAAAGCCCAAAAAACCTGAAGTGGTTTTTCGTGGGGTTGGGTTTGGGGTTTTTTTTGTGTTTGTTTCTCTCTTTGCCTTCTTGGCTTTAATCAAGTTACTTTGCCTTTCTATAGGTCAATTTTCTTCTCTCCCAAGAAGCATTTTGAACATGCATCTTAAATTGTGATTTTTGTCAAATGCATAAAACCACAAATCCTTCCCAAAGCACTCCCAGGGACTGCTACTTACAGAGAATTTTCTATGTCCCTTTAACTTATACCCTACTCTTTCAGGTATGCTTTGCTTACAAATAAATAGCTTGCTTCTCTGAGGAAAAAAAAAAAATCCTCTTATATAGGAGGATGTTTTCATCACTTTGAGTCCATACTCTTCATAAGCTGTCGTAAGAACCCGGTTACCAGATTCATAATAATGTCATTCCATGTGCTGTCATACTACACATGTTGCTGCAACACTAATAAGAAGTGAAAGCAATATAAAATGTTGTGGCTCAGAGTACTAATGTCAGATGGAGAAGATTTGCTCAGTGGAAAAAGGCTGTTTTTAATGCCACCTCTTTCAACCACATGCATACTTTAAATGTTACTGCAACACTCTGAAGTATGAAACAGATCCACATCTCAGGCTCATTCACCTCTGTACTTAAGAAAATACACCCAGAGCCATAGCTGCCACCTAAACTGGTAAAAGCCCAAACCAAACCAAACGTCTTTCAGCACAGAAGAACAAACACTGCTCTGCAGAAGAGGTGGACACCCTCCCTCCTACGCTGCTCTGCTGACGAGGGTGCTGAGCACTTACCAGCAGGCCTGTTCAGCATTAGGCACAAGAAAGGAGTCACAAAGGTAACGAAAAGAGTTGCAAAAATGGCTCTGAAGTAGAAGCATTTTGTGCATCACTTACTACTTTTCCTCTTTACACTCTACTGTTATTCATTTATTCAAACATAGGCCTGTTTCTGTTCCTATTGAGGTCAAGTGCCAAAGTGGAAGTTTATTAAGGTCAAATAAAGCTACATATGTTTATCGTTGCTTAAAAATGTATTACACATTGAAGCTTCTGACTTGAGCTAAAAGATATGAATATTTTGAATATTTCTTTTGAACTTTAAAGCCCTGGGTAGTCTGGGTTTCCAAAGACAATCCCTCCTCCAAGACGTTGGAGGAAGAGAACACCCTTCTCTTCCCAGAATTGAGGCTCATGCAGACGTCTAAAAGCTGCTGCAAGTCCTCCCCATTTGGGCACATGCAGACACATTCCCACCTACAAAACCAGTAAGTCATGAGTCAAAGATCTTGAAGTTCTTAGAGCTGCCATCTATTGATAGCGCTTAGTATGAATGTGGCACAAATTTTCAGTAGGTAAATGCATACAAATGAGGAAATGAGTACACTAAATTATTTAAACTAGAAACATAAAATTAACACAGATTGTGCAACAAAACTTAAGGAACACAATTCTGGAGGTAAACTTTAGTATTAGATGAAGAATTCTCAAAGCCATGCTTTTATTGTTTCTATGGCTTTTAGAAGACTAAAATTCCATTTACAGACTAAGTATCCTGAGAAGCAGCTCGGGCAGCACCCCAGCCCCACCTGTACGCCAGAGCACAGCTGCCGTCCTGCACCTGTGCGGCAGGGGAGGTTCTCTTACTTCTTCTGTTACTGGAAAGAGTAGATAAAATCTCTGCAACCTGTCTCTTTTCAGAGATGAAAAACTGAATAAAGAGAGTAGTATTGTCACCTTGCTATTGCTGTGTCCAAGCTGACAGGTCATTTTACTCAAAATGCAAAACACTGTACCACATTTTTGTGTAGCTGGTTACCAAAGAGTGTGTGGGTGGATGGAAGGATGGTATCCTCAAATATCGTGCTTTGCTCTTATCTTCTACACAAATCTCAGCTGCCACAGTTCATGATAAATCACATGAAAAAACCAAAGAATGACCTACTAGACAAAGCTCAACTTCTTTTCAGGTCACAAGTTCGAAACACAAAGCATAATCCTAAACATTAGTGCCCCCGCTCCAAGCACCAAACAGTTCCACATAACCCCATGTACTAAATTTTCTTCCTTCAGGCATCTTCCTCTTCTCCTTTTTCTGGCAGAAACAGCATGTACAGTCATTTGCATTCACTCTACATAGGTTTTTTAATATCTCAAACCTCACCATGTCATGGGCTTGTTTTGAAAACCAGCTCTTACAGACATGTGTTAAAGGTACAGAAAACAAGAAGATGGTCTATTAAATACAGTGTCACTGAACACATTGATCCAACTTGTACATCTAGTTAGAGCTTGTTTGCATACTTATTTTGCATGTCTCTGGCATCTCTCAGCAGTGTGTCCAAGAGAAGATGACACACAATAGTCATTGACAAAGAATTTCCAGTTTTGTCTTTCTGGCATCTCTCCCTGCTCTGTGGATCCAGCCAAGATCTAAAACTGATCATTAATCTGCCTTGCCCAAGGATAAAACCAGATTTCTAAACTAACAAACTGAAGAGGAAAAAAAATTCTGTGAATAAAGACATCAATCTTCACTTTCTACAAGGACTAGAATGCTAGAAATGCCTGTTGTGATGCGTAAAGGTTTCATACAATGATTAGTAGGCGGCTGTTAAGCAATAGCTGGAGGTTGTACTTGGGCCTTCTCCCTTTCTTTTCTCGTGGAGTGCACCAACAGCATCTCCTGCTTGGAGTGCCACTGGCAAGGGCTCAATTCCTAGAAGAGTATCGTATAAGGATGTTCCTCTTCAGGGATTAACAGAGGAAAACAGGGCACATCTATAGAACTGTATACTTACTGGAAGTATTTTAGGGTAGACTGCTTTTCTCTGCCTCAGGATTGGTTTCTGTACCAAAGCAACATTGAGATTTTATTTTTGCTTCACGCAGAACAGGCAAACTTGCAAGAACATGCAGCAGAGCCTGGGGACTTAAGCCATTCAAAAAGAAAGCTTAGTTTATCTCCCCAAATCAATACCAAATACTAACACTCTCAGTAGGGAGCATATAGCCAGTGGCACACAAGCTACAAAGAAGAGAACCATTTCATCTGAAGGCATGAAAAGATGAAATGCCAGATCTTTAGCCAACAGGAGCCCACAGCCTCTGGTGATCACACCCAGGCACGTCAGTATATTTCAGATATTCTGCATGTTGGGATTTCCTCGCCTCTCTTCTTTGGGCACCCCAATCACTCACTACCCTCAGGCATAAAAAACCTCAGTAATCTCTTTGGGATCAGTTTAGCTCCTGGCACCTGCACAATGTGCATAATGACATTGTGAACTAAACACTCTTTTGCTTGTCTACATAGTTGTCTCCACTGTATTATCCAGACATAAACTTCAATGATCTACAACAAACCAAGGGGAAAAAACATAATCTGTTAGGACCATAACACCTGTTTTATAAAGGTCCAGCAGCCTCCAGCCCCTCTTTATGATGCTGCTCTTTCAAGTAACATGAATTCTGGTGGAAACAGGACCATCCATTTCTGCCGCAGAAGTGCTCTGAAGCAGCGCTTTCTTCTCAGCTCACCAGGTCTCCACATCACTACTAGCCTAACGGTAAAGCTCAATGGCAAATTATTTTAGATAGTTACATAATTAACTGCTTCTGAATGAAAACGCACAGTAATACACATCCAGGAGAGAAAGAAAGATGTGCGAGGAAAGACCATTTTCCCAAGTCATCCCCTGCCCATCAGCTTTCCTCCGAAGCACCTGCCTGCACCCACACCAGCCTCACGACAGGGCTGAACCACTCATCCTCCCCTTCTCAAAGGGGCAAAAATGATCCCACAGATCTCCTGGGGAAGGGCAGCCTTTTGACAGGACAAACACCAGTGCATTAACTGTTAGTGCAGAAAACATAAAGCCCCCATTACCACGATGGGCGGATGTGTTTGAGACCAGCAGGGGATCTCCGAAAGCCCACATCCAGCAGCAGGTAACAGACCATCTGGCTCTGACCAGTGTGCCTCTCCTTTGGGTAATTTGTCCACCACCTGCAGGGTGGTGGACAGCTTCCACAGCTGCCTCCACACTGTGGTAAAGCCTCACTTCTTTGAGAGCCCAGGGACCTTTGCTGTAGCCCTTGAAGCCCCACTCTCCCAGGATTTACTGCACAAGGAACTGCAACTCAAGCTGCTGATAACTGCATCTGTATGGGGAGGTTGGTACATTGTTTGCTGCCGTGACACCCAAGACTACGCTTTTCTTCCAAGGACTGAAGCAAGTTGCACAGGTGATCCATACTTGGACATGCTGCAATTTCTTCCAGACTCTTCTCACTTCATTATGCTTGAAATTACTATCAGGAAGGAGACAGTTATTTGTTTAAATACTGTTGAGGTCATTTATTTAACCATTAAGTGGAAAAAAGTTTGTTTTATAGATACTGTTTTTCAAAGCAAAAGAAGTCTAAACATCAGCTTCGCAATGATGAAATCCATCCCCTTCCTCCTTACGACCGTTAGCCTCCCCCGTGCACTGGATAATACCCTCACCTGATACATAAAGCACCACTTGGATTGGGTCCTTGCTACTATAGTTGCCATGACTGCACCACACACCTCTCTATGGGCAGCAATGCTCTATTAAAACCACTGCTAGAACTTGTGACAGCTATTAAATTCTCTAATGTTACCATCACCCACTTACAACTAAGTTAATGCCCTGTGTGATACAGAGAGGTATCAAGGGGATGCACTTTGGACTTCATAACATACCTTACATTAAAAAAAAAAATCTCTACCACTCAAATGATATACATGTGTGCTGTGACAAACTGGCAAAAATACTATTTGCAGTGTCTTGGTAATATTTTTACCAAGCTAGAGCCACATAGTACCAAATCATTGCCACCTCAGACCCAAACCACTCCAGGGTTCTAGAAATGCTCACCATACGTGTATTTGGCAAGGAAGAACAGTAACTAAGCAATAAATGTACTCCTCATTCTGAAACAGTGATTTATAATGAGGAACAACCCTGTCACTTATTTCTAATAAACCTATAGTGCTTATCGTAGAATCATTAGAATCATATTCCCACCACAAAAGTGATCCAATTTAATTCAGAAAGAAAATGACTCAAAGACCGAGAGCCTTTCAAGCCTCCCATCCTTAAAGAACAGAGGCAACTCACTAAGCCAGAAAGCAGTGATCCAGCAAACATTTTATTGCTGCAAACTGTTTGCAGCAAAGATATATGGGAGTTTATTTGCATATAACTTGATATAAATTCCAACTGCATCCTGGGTGAAAGTAAAGTTTTTTTGTTTTGTTTGGCTTTTGGGTTTGTTTTTGGTTTTATGATGAACAGACTCAGTAAACATTTCCTAAGCTGCCTGCTGTTTGGAATTCCAAGTCTGAAATAAAACATAACCACACTACCGGCTCCAGTGCTGCCTATCTAGCAAATAGCAACAAAATCTACCAACAACTAAATAACAGAATGTTTACTTTATAGAGAGCTTATGTGTAGCTCTCAGCTTCACCCATAAAGTAACATTTCAGCTCTGTTTAACAACAGAGACAGCGAATCTACCAGCAAACTAACCTAGAGTGACAAATAGCCTGTCAATGCTCTTTCTCTACAAATACAACAAGGAAATAAATAATCATGTAACATCTGTAATAATAATTCTGTGGCCTCTCTCTGCCAATTAAAGTATACCATACCATTATGATGAGAGTCCTGGGTCTGCTCATTTCATCATCGCTATCCAGCGGCAGAATTTCATGTGACAACTCCTCTCGTCGCCGTCGCCTGCAGATATGTGGACAGTTCCTCTGTACCACAGAACGAAAGGCTTGGAGCAGAACAATGCTGGCAGCACAACCCATATCTGCATCCTGAAGCCTACAAAATAACTTCTATGTTTATGCTGTGTTTGAAAAACAGTGGCTCCTTGTCGCTGAAAACAGCCTACGGTGCAGCTGCAGCCAGCTCGCTCTCCAATCGCTTCCTTGAGCTCTGATCATCTGATCACAACCAAATAGCTTGGATGCAGATAGAGGAAAGATTTGATCCACTGAAACTGAAACACACGCAATGTTACGATGCTTTTTTCTCTCTCCCTCCCTCTGTGCTTCTGAATTCACATGAGAAAATGTGTTCCCTCTCTTGTACAACCAGCCGCCTCCACTGATTCCAGTTTCATGGAACTGAAAGTATTAAAATTCCTAGTTCAAAAGAGCCAGCTGTTCATTAACACACACACACTCACACACACAGAGGCATCCACAACAACTGGCAGGATCAGCTTAAATACCTTTTTTAAAAAGTCATATGTAGCAAAATAACAAACATCTGGGAAGTTATTAGCTCTCATTATCAGCACTGCTGTTTTTAAAATACTTTGCCTTAGGGTGTTTTGCCACAAAAAAAAAAAAAAAAAAAAAAAACAGTGAGAAGTGATACACTTCTGAATGACTATCATTTGGCCACCTACAAGGTGGAGGGGAGCAACTGTTTAACAATACACATCGAAAAAAGTTATAAAACTCACAGTTCATGAAAAAATAAGACTAGCATATCCAGCTGAAAATGGAGTGGGAATATAGCTAGAGAGAATGGAGACACAAATTGGAGCAATCTGTTATTAAGAAATAAGTTGAGAATGTTCAGGCTTTTTTTTCTTTCCACAGAATAACGGAGATGAAGAAGAATCTAAATTATTTAGACTGCCTCCAGGCTACGTATGGGGAGCACTATTTTAAAAAGCTTGGGTTTGTACTCTGGGATTTTACTGAAAGGACAAAATAAAACCCAGTTCTCTGGCTGGTAGCTCATTAGCTGCAGTCCAGGATCTAGGCCGTTACCTGTGACCTGATGATTTATTAGGGAGCACTATGAAAATGCTGGAGACCTGCCATGTGTCTGCAATATAATGTGGAGCTACTTGCTGCACCCACATCCCTCCCTCTAGGTTCCATCTACCCAAAAACTAATATCGAGCTTTGTGGTAAAAAAAATGCTGGGGCTGCAGGGAAAGTGACATGGAGGAGGGCAGTGTTCCAGAGGGCCAAATTAATTTCCCTAGGGATCCCCTGCTTGTAAAATCCCATAAACAAAATGTCACTTTTCATTCGCTAAGCCACTTTGATTGCTAACAGCAAACACATGCCTTGCTTTGGCATAAAGCTCTGCACCATCAAATTAAATAATGTTGGGCTGTTGGTTTGTTTTTTTTTTTTTTCCTAACAATCTGTCTCACACATTCCTTGGCTGCCTTTAAAAGTCACTTGTAAAGTTTCACACTTGCATGCTGCGAACAGCAAAGCTGGAAAGCTCAGTCTCTCCGAGGATCAATAAGCTTTGAGGTGTTTTGGTTCAAATGGGGTGAAGCAAGTCCAGCAATTGACAACTGCCACCTCATGGTGATTGCAGGAAATGAAAAGGAAGGTCTCCAGATTCCTGATGGTTGAGTGGGAGCATCACGTGAAGGCCTGATAAAATTACACTTTACTTGCACATAAAGACATCAGGGATTCCGTAAAAGAAATTACAGGTGAAATACAGTGAGGTCACTACTGGTATAACAACAAAACTGGATCCTAATATGCTATAATATCAGAGTGTTCCTTAGTGTCAGCATGCAGCTATCCAAAAGTGTATACTAATGCCAGCTGAAACAGTATAGCGGGGGTCAGGTTGACAAAGCCCAAATCTGTACTGAAAACCTGGCTTACAGAGGAAAAAGCACAATATGGGCACCCTGACAGCGTGAGTTCCTACAGGAGACAACTGGTCAGGCAAAATAATTCTCAAAAAAATAAAGAAGTGTTAATGTGTGAGGTGCTGTTGGAAATCAGAACCTTTGGGGAAAAAAAGAACAGGTTTTGAAGAATTACCTCAAAGTAAAATAAATTTTTAAAAAAATCTAATAATTTGAGAAGACTACTCAAAATAAAATGATTATACTTAGGGCGACATTAATCTCCATATCCTTCTGTAGATGATATGGGAAACACATTCCTGAGACCACCAGGCCTTAACTATCTCAGAACGCTTTGCTCCAAGAAAAGGCAAAATATCCTGGGCTCCACTGAGCTACTTGTGGGAAGGACACCAGCCTGAAAACACAGTGATTTCATTTGGAGCAGAAATTGGACTTTTAAACAGTTCTAGGAATAATTCTTACCTGATCAGAACGAAAATATACCTTCAGACCAACATGGGAAGCCCCATACCTCTCCCTCAGCCCAACCTGTCTCCTCCCCTGTTCCCTTGAAGAGCCACGAGTGGGTCAGTCTCTTCTGCACAGTCTCTCCCCGAGCAGCGGAGTGCCACTGCTGACTTCAGTTCAGACGAAGCACACATCCACTCTGCCACATTAACTGCACGGTCATCCAGTTACCAGTGCTGTCTGCCGCCCAAAGCCATTCATCGTATAGAAGTCATTGGCTGATACAAATCTGCAGTGCCAGAAAGATGCACGTGCAGTTTACTTTGTGTATTTTTAGTAGGCTTTTTTTTTCCCTTCTCAATTAGGAAAAAAAAAAAAAAAGTAAAAAATAAAGTGATAACAGAAGTTGAACAGAGGTAGATGTTGGTATTATTACATGGACACAAATTACACTGAGTGCTGATTCCAATATCTAGCACTAATTACTCCCACCACCTTATCTAGAAATAATTAGCGAACATCCTCCTGAGAATAGTAGCCCTGATTCTTCTCTTTCCTACTATAAAATTACTCAGGCTTTACACCAGCGTAACTAAGCAAAGGATTACTGTCATTGCCTACAGTTTTAAAACTCCTCTAGCCTGCTGAGTGAGCATAGTTTTTTCAATGCAAGATATCCAGAACTGATTTCCTTGGGAATTACAGAGCATAAAACCTGAAGACAGATACACACTTAGCATTAAGTCCAAGATTACATGTTTGTACTGATAAGAGAGAAGTAATAAAAAGAAGGAAACACTTAGCTTAAACTTTGAGCATATGGAACAAGTGTGCACATGGAGGGGGAACTCAATTATTTGGTGAAATGACATTTTCAAAATAGCAAGCGTTTCCTTTCAATGCCCTGATGTTTTTTCCCTGCTACTTGTTTCTTTGGTTCATTTTCAGCCCCCACCTGCCACTGCAGCAGCAGATAGACCTAGTCAATACGGCTTCAGGATCAGCCTGGCAAGCCAGGAAACCTGGGTCCTATCCCTGGTGCAGCCATCTGCCTCTGCAGCCAAGTGGTCTTCCCCAGTGCTGACCACAAGGAGCTGATTTTGCCAGCCTTACTCAGCTTTATCTTCGAAATGTGCACTTAAAATAGACTCAGATACATGAAACACCAGCGAACCAACATAATCTGAAAGGGAGACCTATCAAACCTCTGCCACTTCTGGCCCTTGAGGCACTTGCCTTTGTACCTGTCAAATGCCTCTGATGCTTTTTGTGCCCATTTGTAGCATTGCCAGGAATTGCCCCAGTATTTAATGTGAGAAGCCGCAAAGTTAACCCTATATCTAAACCATAAGTTGCCATCTTTGCTTCTCACTCAGATAACTGGTCTTCGGGAACGATCCCAGTCTCAGCTTTCTGTTTACAATAAGATATTCTGGTCTGGTGTGGAAGAGAGAGGAGATAGTGGCGGTGCCTCTCCAACCATCAGCTTGATGGCTAGTGCTGCTGTGCAGAGCAGGGGAGCCCCAGGCTCTAACTCCTCCTTCACCCGCGTGAATATGAACCCACGCTCCCTGCACGCGTGCTCTAACTACTAGCCTAAAACATATTTCAGTTGAGAGTTCTCTCGCCCGTGCTTATCAAAGCAATGTTGATTTGCTTGCAACTATGGAGATGTTAATGAGTAGAAAGAAGGGGGGTGGGGTTGCGTTAAGCTGAAGATAAAACAGTATCTCAGCACTGAATTCCACTTGACTGTTTTGGAAAGGCTGGCACCAGCAATTTACAGGTCTCAACAGCGAATTCTGAAATCTGGGCAAACTATTTCTGGATTTCCATTCATGCTCTGTGACAACCTTCCCTCAATTACACTCATGCACATTTGCATATGAATACACAAAATGTGTTCTATAACCTTCCACACTACATATCACAGATCCACCAAGTTTCTTCTTTTTCTAGCAAATCATATATCTACCTGTATCAGAGCATCCTTCTCTAAGGTTTATCAAAATCTGACCTCTCTCCCTTTTCCAGTAAGAGGTGGTTTGCAGACACACATCAAGCCAATTTGCTGTGCCTGGGTTCAAACCCCCCAAACGATTAACCATTCTTAGGTAAACTTACCGCTAAACTCTGTCTTATCTTTCATTACAGCAGGGACAGAAATTTAGCAAATGTAAAACTTAGAGGGTCTCTGACATCTAGATTGCCTCAGTCTTAGCAAAGGAAATGTAAAAGATCTGGTTAGGTCATGAGCGCATGCCTGGCCTCTTGTCTTCCTAATTTTCCACTCTTCTCCAAACTGCTAAGCACAATTTTACATCACCCTCAAAGGACATGGTAGCAAAAGAAGTCCAATAACTTCTCTCAGCTAGAAAATAAGAAACTAAGTGACATAGAAAGGTACATGGAATGGGCTTTTTTTTGGCTGGCCTTCTGCAGCTGGATAGATACCAGGGAACAAAACACAACTAACCTGCGGATGGGGAAGAAGATGGCAAACATAGGCACCCTGCCATTTCTGGAATATATATATAAATACGTTACACCAAGACATATTTTTGAAGTATGGTGGAGCAAACTACAGTTTGTTCAACATTGTCAATAAATCTAGGTCTAAAATGCTTCATGGAAATAGAGCCAGCTGGGAGCTTTTTGAAGACACGTGTTGCATTTTTCACTGCTATTTGTAGAAATGGGTTATTCAGGCAGATTTCTGAATCCAAAATTTGTAATTTCCTTCCCCCACTCATTATTCACACAACATCTCTTGACATTTCAAAATGAAGAGGAGAAAACTTTTTGTCTCAACTTTGTTTTCAAATAGTAGAACCAAAAGAGAAACATAAAAAGGTAGAAACAGGATGTTTTAGAGACATTGGAACAAGCATTTTGTGTGTTTGTTTCAAACTGAATATTTTAAAAATCTTAAGTCACGACAGGAAAATTATTTGAGAACTCAAAGATTTAGAGCTGGCAAAGCAATTTCCCCTCCTAGTTCCAGTGAGTCAACTGTTCAGAATGCACCAGCTATTTTATACTTTTCCATTGCACTACTCCCACACCCAAAATCAAATAAATAGAACCAGCCTCAAATCTTTTATAAACATCCATTTATTACTATATATCTAATGCAAAAAGTGTCTGGGAAGACAGTGTATTGACTTATCAAACCAAATGCAGAAGATCACAAAAGCCTTTTGCTGAGATCCGCTGGTTGACGTACACCCAGCTTCCAATCACAGTACACTTTGCAGCCACACAGGCCCTAGAAGCATTATATCGTTGACAGTCTAGATCTTCTCTTCTTCCCAGCCACATCACGTTTTTGATGTTGATTCCCCCACTGCTGCCCCAGCAAGGAAAGTAAAGGCACAAAATATGCCAAACATCTAAACCAGAAAGTAAAAATTCAGGACCTCATCACAGCAGACACCAGAACATGAGATTTACTGCCAAACCAGCAGGAGTTTTCAGACCTAAAAAGCTCCAGTTAAAGTCAAGAAAAAGAAGGTTTTAACTGGCCTTTCTCTTGCCTGACTTACTTTTCTCAGGACGCTTCACTTGCACTTTGAGGACTACACCAGAGCAACTGGCTTTTAGCCCTATCTTTTATAGCTAATTGCCCTTAAGGCAACTGCAAGGATTCCCGGGTGTCAGCTTTCTGTGGTGTTTATGCAACTCCCAGAAGAGAGCAAGCAAAGACACTAAAATAGAAAAGTTCTTCAGCAGACATACATGCAAAATGGAAGCTTAAAAAGCCAACAAGGCATGATGATAATTAACTTTCTATGTGTATCATGTTTACTTACTGAATTATACAACGTGATAGCATTACAAGCAGAAAAATCTTCTTAAATATAAGGATTAAAAAAAACTCCTCCAATTTCTTCAGCCACACAATGACCCCTAACTGGCACTTGAAATCCTTTAGCCACCAATTAAATTATATTTTTAAAGCTCTTGAGAATGTTTTGTCTTTTTTTTTTTAATTTTATTTTTTTTCTCTCTTGACATTCATCTAAGAATCCTATGTGGTTTTTCTTGTCTGAAACAGAGGTCACCACACTTTGCAGGAAACAATTTTCTGCTGCCTGGAAGGGGAAAGTTTCCTTTCAAATCACTGTAGGTGAACTCACCTGTTTATGCCAGCAGGAAATATGACCACAGACGTGGTTCTCAACTGACATTTCCATCTGATGGTTAGTTTTTTAGGTCCTTCCAGTGGTGTCCCAGTGGAGGGTGGTGCTGGGGACTCCATATCTCCCTGAAGGAGGAATAGCTGACCACCCTGAACCCGCACTGCACTGCTGCCTGTCACTCGATGCCTCCAGCATATGCAAGGACCCATCCCTGCCAAGCTTCCACCAAGAAGAAAGCTCGTATTTACCAATTTGAGGCACTTTAAAATTTTGCGGAGCTAACAAATGTTGGCTAAAACAGCAGTTGTTTTTAGAAGCTAAGCTGCTCTGGGCAAATACAGTATTTCTATGAGAGATAAATTGGAAAACCCTGTTATTGTAGACATAGTCAAAGGTGTCAGACTTGTAAACACCTCAAAATGTAGGGCTTCTCACCATCATCCCATCACCTGCCTCGGAGTTTTCCTCACTGATCCTCATCACCAGGGCAGACCTTTCTCATTCTGCTATCAGCTTGGGAATGAGATTTTGCAGCTTAATAAAACTATTCAGTTAAAGCCTAGATGCTATCTGACCTACCGCGAGATGTCTTTGTAGAGGCAATCATTATGTTTGTCAATAGCTTCCATGGTTATATGCAAAGATGTCCAGACAGCACTTCTGTGCATGACATAAAAACTTCTATTTCCATGGAGGAAAACTTAAGGAAGGGAAAAGCAGCAAAAAAGGTGATTGTGCATTTGTGACACTTAAGGGTAAGCAGGTGTTTGTGTGTGCTCAGTAACTCACAAATCTACTCGTTTGACTAATTAGCAATCTTCGAGCAGTCCTGCTAAGCAGGTGGCAAACTGCAATGCATTGTTTTGCTTTGGTGCCCGTATTTCATAGCTCACTGTTAATGCCTTTTTATTTGTATTTATTTTTTTGCTCCCTTGCTTTGTTTTATAAGTGTTCAGAGTACTGCACAGCATTATGGTACACTATCATTTTTCAAGCCATTAAATGTTAACTTCATTTTCTTGTGTGAATTATGCTTTGCTCTTTTAGTTTTGTAATGAAAAATAAGTACAGGTTATGCAAGCAATAACCCCTGTGTAAGCAGCAGCTATCTTTTTAAACGGTTTATTATGCCACAGTCTGGTACTCCATTAAATATAGATTACAGACTGTTGAATAAATGAATATCAACTAAGCAGCCCCATCCTTCTGTACATATCAATGCAAATAATGAATCGTGGCACCTCATGAAAATGTATAACTCAGAAGAGTGGGTCAAGAAGTAATTACACATTTGTCTTATCTCATGCTTCTTGCTCTCAAAACAGCAAAATACATTTGTGATGGTTAGGGGACACTGTGAAAGCTCTTAGGACCTGTTTTTCCTGGAAGGTGAAAAGTATTATTTCTCATAGTTTTATGTAGATGTGGTTAGATTTCCAGGTATATTTCTTATAGTACCCTTTGAAAAAGATGCTTTCATAGTTAAGGGTCTAACTGAAAAATGTGGGTTCATATCTCATCTCTTCCACAGGCTGCTCTTGTTAGAAATAAAAGAGTAACTGAGTGGCTCAGTTTTGGAAATGTAGGTAATTATAAAATTAAATGGGCCAGCATATGATTTTGAGGTTTACTACGCTCCATTGTGTACAAAATCTAAGTGTACTTGTTTGTGTACTTACAAACATAGAAAATGTACCTCTTAGTCACGGACATCAAATCTGGATAGAAAACGTTACTGTGATACTCTTTAGAAACAGATAAGATTAAAACTAATATTGATTAGAGATAACTGAAACTAAAATTTGGAGACTGGAATTCAAATTATGTTGCTTAAAGCTGAAGTAGACTAACCTGTTGCATATGGAACAGATTAAGAACTGGAATGAATTAATCATTCGGTTATTAAAATAATACCACTAACACGAGCTGTATAACAGGAAGTTATCTTCAGCTGCTCAGGAGGAATTATCTGCTGATCCCAGCTTGCATAAATGGACTCAGAGAAGAGACTATACCAGTGAAGGGAAAAAATAAGCCAAACAATTAACTTGCTTAAATATCTCATGCCCATATTTTCCAAAGCAAGTTTTCAGCTGCTGACAACTGTCACAGTTCTGTTGATTTCATTGTTGACATGCCAATTCACCCTACTTATAAATAATAATTAGATCTGCTTGATACATGAATTCTATATTAATGTTAAAAATCTATCAGAAGTCATATTCTTCCAGGAATTTCTAATGTTTCTGCCAGAAACCTGGGAAAAAAAAAGTTCAGCTTTCTAGCATGGGAACTGAATGAATCTTGATTTTTTTGGCTTAAAAGTACTTTGTTAATATTTTGTTAAAGGAAAAGGCACCAAATTTTATTTTTGTTTAAAAAGACACTATTCATGCAAATAAGCTAGATAATTACTGCATACACATTTCCTACCCTCCTCCTCCTCCCAGCCAGCTATGGCAGTTAATGCCTGCAGCCGTGCAAGCCTTTAACAGGTAACGTCTGTGCAGTACAGGTCATATTGTGAGACAGAGAAACCAGCACTAAGGACTTTTCAGAAGCTGACTTCCTCTGGAGTACCATTTTGCAGGTAGGAAGAAGGGGAAAACAATGTGCGTTGTTGAAGGAGGTTGATATTTTTATGTTTTTTTGGAGCAACTGGACACATGTCTTGGTGACTAATGGGAAAAAACTTCCTTTTTTTTTTTCCGCCTGCGTCAAATCAGAGGTCTGACAAATTTCTCAAAATTGAACACGAAAGCAAAGAATAAAAGAGCAAACTGGGAGAAAATAAAGAATAGGAGCAATTCTATTTTCTGCTTATTAACTGTTCTTTATTACACATGGTGGATACACTCTTTTCTAGCCCACACGGTTTCATTGTTGTCCTGTGCTGCTCTTAGATACAGTATTTTATCAAGTCGCAAATATGGAGCGGTAAAAAACCATGAGGTTTGTGACAACTTATGGCTCCAAAACTGAACCAGTATTCCTTCTCATTAAAAGAACACAGAGGAAGCTGACTTTAAATGTCTTCAAAATTAGCTCCAAGGTATACTTTTTAACCAGTATCACTTTTTTATAGTGAGTTTCTTTCTTCTAGGATCTCCAAATTCACTTAAAATTTGGGGAAAATGCCAGTACTTCTTTTTGAAAGGCAAAGACATTGAAGCACAGAGAAGAAAACACCAAGGTCACACAGCACACCAACTCCATCATCCTTGCCATGCAGGAGCACAAACTATTGCTCAAAACACTGAGCACTGTTCGTAGCCACACACAATCAAGGACCACAAACCAACACCCACACGCCCCATATGCCATCCTAGTTATGGTGTTTCTAGACAATTTTCTGCTGACTACACATATCTACAAATAAACACCATACCTTGGTATATATTAGTAGTCCCATTTTATAGGTAAAATGGGGTCAGATGAAGAGAAATTGTTTAGGTAGGATAGCAGAGTGAATCTGTAGATTAAAATGAAAAAACATCAATCTAATGTTCACTCTTTCTCCATCTTCACAGTAAGAACATATATATTGTATGTATATGGAGAAACCTGTATATAGTTACATTTGCACTTGTGAAAATACAGATATGGTTGTTTCCTAAAGAAGCAAAGAACTACTTCATGTTCTTCAGCAACTCTACTTAAAGCTTATTATTTTTCAATGACTGAAGGTGTTATTTATATTAAGTGCTTGCAGTTACACTTTCTTGGACACTCAGCAGTGTGGTGTGTGCAACTGCAGATGGGATGTGTTCACTGATAAAATAGACAATACTGAAATTCGAAGTGTGTGGGGGTATGGCAGGAGAAAGGTGATGATTTCATTCATCACAGCTGATGCTACCCTATTTCTATACAACTTCTCAGGTCAGTATTGTAAAATATAACCTAGCACAAGGTACAGATCAAGCTAGGGTCTTCCTCCATACAGACATATGGCCAGTGAGATTGTATTTATATATTGTGATTCATTCTGTTATCTATCCAGATAAGATAATGTAAAACATAAACCTGAGATTAAAGAACAAAACCAAAGTACCTATCTAATACACTAGTCTTTCCTGTTTTATTAGCTGAAATGCAGGGGTGATTCTGGGAGTATTTAAATTTCAAGAGTGCAATAATTATAAAATGCAGTGAGCAGCAAATCTTCTAATGGTAAAGAAGAAATGTGAAAAGTAATGGCTAAATCAATAACACCTCAGTCCTGGAGTATGTTTAGTGTGTCTTATATGAAATATCAATAATTATTTATGGTGTGCAAAGACGTCCTTAGCGTTCAAAAGCTATGCAGAAGAAAAGATCCACATAATGAATTATACACTTAGGTATATACAGGCAGTTCTGTTCCATTTTTAAACTAGGCTATTGAAAATGTCTCCAACAAGCTCCACATAGTACTGCTGCTGCCTGCTTTCCAGGTCTGCCTGTACTTGGGGCAGTTGCACCTAATGCAGCTGCCTCCCTAGCTGCTAGGTTCAGACCCACCCCAGCCTCACCCCCCTTACCCTGTTTGATCCACTCAAGAACAACTTCCCTTATGTTAAGACCTAAAACTCAAAATTTGCGTTGAGTTGGGAAGAGTGTCAACAGTTTCTCAGCCCTCAAGTCTGCAGCTGGTGCCCAGGTACAGATTTCAATTGACCAAAACTCTCAGTTTGGCATCTGTTCATGATAAGAAATATCTCTGTTTCCCTAGGCTCATCGTCCCTGTGTGGATCACATGTCCAAGACAGATCGCCGTTTGAACAGGTAGATACTATGCAACCTATCTGCTCCAAAGCAGCCCCTTGATAAAAAGAATAAGTGGTGGTGGTCACTACAGCCTTGTCAGTCTGTCCCCATTGCCTTTGGAAATCGATGGGAGGGAAGTGTCCCAATAACACTGTAAATCTGAGTTGAAGCTGGTTTGAGTTTGGCCAGAAACTTCCTAAAATCCCTCTGAAGACAAACCGCTTCAGTACTTACAAATTAGGCTGATCATAACATATGCAATATAACAAGTATTTCCCATCTAATTTTCAGTTCTGTGTTCCAGAACATATTTCAGATGTTCCATACCTACATGACTGTAGTGCCCAAAGGCACAAATCATCCTTTCGGCTCTGCTGTGCTAAGAGTTATTCAAACACTCAGGGGGCCTTTTCCCACACAGCTTATGAGCCTACAATACAAGCACTGTGCACAGGCTGGAAAAATATGGTTACAGTCACATACATGAAGGTTGATATATTGATACTTCATGTTTTATATAAATGATAGAAAAATAAACGTAACTGCCAATATACTTAATCTGCTATTCATCAAGCTCTCATTTGTTTCCCGATTTTATAGTAGAGGAGACACTGGAGGAGAGTTTTGCTTAAAAAAAGCTCCTAATAGCCTTCTGCATCAGCTGAGGAACATCTCTGATGTGATATACCAGAAAGTATATTACATGTCGATAAAATAAGGGCATGTAATACAAAATAGAAGACATACTCTGTTCAGGTAAGACTGCTAACCAGGTCCTCATTTCTAGCTCTCTTCTACAACACTGGAACATTAAGATATTATTTCTGTATATGTGGTTCCACTAATAAGACATACCCTGCTCCATTTGCAGTCTTTCATTCATATGCCTGAATGGTCACAAAGTATTTGATAAATATACTCTCATGTTGCAAAAGATGAAAAAACTGTTGTCTTTTAACAAAGATCTGTGATGCCAGAATCGTGATGAAGTTACACAACATGATTTGATAACCCAGCACTAACTAAGCTGTGGTAGCTACCGTGTGCATACATATGCTTAGTCTAGAAATCATTTCATTCACCTTAATTTACCCTCACTGAAATCTGAAAGAAGTTTTCTTAAATTTTATTTGCCACATGTGACAACCCTTCCAAGAATGGCTATTGCAGCTCAGTTGCTGGGCTGCCTACCCACAATAACCTGATGGAGCTCCTCGTTACCATCCAGATTCCCAAAGCCATCGACTCCTTTTGGAAAAAAAACATACTGCAGACCTAATTAAGGCAGAGGGAAAAACAATGCCATGACCAGACAGAGGGGAGCGAAGGACTAAGGCAGGAACACTACTTCTTCAGCTCTGACAGTAGGACAATTTCTGTTAACTCCCATAGTCTCCTTTACACAGCTTCAAGTCCAGAAGCAGGCAGGACTCTTGTTGACTATGTATCTACTTGGACACACGGGGATACCAAAATTGCTTCCCTATATCTGTGCATCAGCAGTTCTAGGGTTCCTTTAAATAAAATATGGCAGAGTTTGGGTGACTGTGAGCCCAAACTACGAAACCCTGGTTAGTGCAACAATTCTACTACATGGCTGGTAAAAAACAGAAACAAATTCTCCCCAAAAACTTTCATAAATATAGGTTAAAGCTGCTGAAATAATTTGGTATGGGGGGATGGGAGGAGAAAAATTCAATTATAAATCGAATGGTATTTGAACCAGTGAACCCAGAAAATATTTTGTTTTTCATGAAAGGGAAAGCTGGGAACTTTGAAAAAATTTGGTCTTTGTTCAGAGTATTACACAATTAATTAGAGATAAGATGTATTTCAAAATGTTTCTTCATTTATTTCTAATTCCCAAGAGTTTATTATTTTAACTTGGTTCTATGAACAAAGTTTAGCCTGGTAAAAAAGAAACAAACCCCCTAATATATATAATTTTCTTTCTTTCTACTGGGATCCCTTTTTGTGCAGTTTGCTCCAGAGGGCTTTTTGATGGGGGAGAAAGAGAGTATTTAAAGATGAAAGCTATTTTTCTGGTTTATCTGTGATCCATAAATGACATATTGACATGCTTACTTAAAATCTACAAACAGGATGATATTTTTTTATCTATAATATGTATTTCTCTGTTGAATTTTCTTATTATTACACTGGAGTGTTTCTATAATCTTCCCAACTTTCTAAGATTCTATTTAGATACTACAGCATGAGCAAAATTCTGCTTCTATTCTGGGAACTGCAGTCAATGGGAATTTTTATACCAAAGGTGTCAACAGCTTAATAAATATGTTTGTTTACTATTTGTGATGTCAGAATATTCCTGTAACTAATCTTTTTAAATATTGGATCATTTAAATATATTTTAATGAATGTTTACTAAGAACTCTGCTTCTTTTCGTGAATAGCCATGTTATTTTCTTATAGTGCATGACAGCTCAGTGCTTTAACATTCCATACAAAATTAATCCATTTAAAAGAAAAATATAATTACACATGAACTGCTTACATAATTCTAAACTAATTACACCACAACTACCATTAAATGATACCTGCATTATCATAACCCCCCAAATGTAATTCTACTGTTCAGCTGATATATTATCAGAAAATACATTTCTTAATAGATATGATTTGAATCATTGTAGAAGATACTGTGCTAATTACCACTAATTTGTAATTAAAAGGGACGGTTAAGTCATTTAGGCCAATCTTTAACGCTGAGTGTGTACTGATTGCAAAGGCAACCTTCCTAGCTGCCTAGAGCCTCTTGGACTGCGCTTTAGAGATTTTGAGAGTAGAAATAAGGAACAGTGAACACTGCAGCTTGACCTGCACGTGTACTCTACGCTAACGGTAGGACATCATCGGCTAACCACTGAAGTTTTCTAGGACCCGCTAAGACTCTTCGTTAGGAAGTTTTAAACGAGGCCAGTATTATCGAACAACAGACTACTGGAGGATGTCTTACGCTGGATATCTTACGGATGACTCCTTGAAATTGAACAAAAATCATTCATTTCATTTGAAAAGCCTACTTTTGGAAAGACAGGAATCTCTAAGGCTGCTAAAAATATATCAGAAAGAACTTTCACAGTCATAGTAAACTGAAAAATTTGTTAAAGCTGGTGTTTTGGATTGATAAAAAAGTTTCATCTAATCAAGCAAGTAGCTGTGACTGTGATTAGGAAAATATTTTATTGCAGGTACCTAGAATTGCCTAGAGAGATCTATGATTGCCAACACCTTTTTTCTTTTTCTTTCTTTATTTTTTTAGTTTTCTTAGGCCTTTCAGCCATTTTGCCCCCCAAATCTCTCCTGTTTCCTAGTTTTCAGTGGAAAATATACATGTGAAAGACTGAGAGCTCTTTAATTGTTCCATAAGTTCATGTCCTGGTTTCAGCTGGGATAGAGTTAATTGTCTTCCTAGTAGCTGGTAGGGTGCTGTGTTTTGAGTTCAGTATG
>JAVJGG010000085.1:23426553-23454113 GCA_035590195.1 Aviceda cuculoides
ACTGCTGTTTTTAAAATAATTTGCGTTAGGGTTTTTTGCCAAAAAAAAAAAAAAAAAAAAAAAAAGAGACATTTAAGTTCACTGAGGGGTTTGGGCTGTAATCTTTTCACTTCTTGCAATTTTCTGAAGCACAGCAAGCTCATTTGAGTTGTAAATGTAACAAGTGGTAAAAAAAAAAAAATGCAGAAATCTGGACTGTTTCATCCAGCTCATGCTAAAATAGCCATGGCTCAATGAGAAACAGCAGTGTGCAGCTCTGAAATGCCTTTCAATAGTGTAGTTGTTGTGTGCTCCCACACATGCATGCCTTCTGCAGAGTAATACATTTTTACATCTACATAGGAGGCTTGTGTCGAGAAGGGTCTCTGCTGACAGGGTCTCACACTGAACCGAACACCGATGACCTTCCAAGAAGGGTAAGAGGAAAGCATTTTAGTGTTTTATCAGTCAGGATCCAGGCAGGGAGAAGCAGCTGCTGGTAGTCAGCAGTAACAACTTGCCTTTCTGGCTCCTGCCTGACAAGTCATTCAAAAAGCAGGCAGGGATGCTTAGCAATCACATGGCTGACCTGGGAACATAGCAAGCATTAATGGTAGAGAGTGTAAGATAATAGCACTTGAGAGGAAGTTAGCACTAAAAATATCTACAGAAAGTGGATTTCTCCTACACATTAGGAAAACTAAGGATTTCCAATAGGGTTTCCAGAAAAGCTGGTTTTAAGTTAATATATATAACTTTATTATGCGTGCACCCAAAACCATATTTACCTCGCATCAAAAGGCTTTGATTTCTAATGAAGGCCATAAAAAATTTGTCATCAATTCTCACGGGGGCATAAACAACCTTTTAATGTCTGTTAATGAGATCTTTGTAAATAACACTCCTCCTCAAAATTTCAATCAGGAATTGCACTGAAAACATTCTGTGGAAATACTTTCTTCTGGGCTTGATTAGGGTTTAATTGCTCAGCGATCTGGCAAAAGACATCATCATTTTAATTAAAGCATTTGGCAGAAAAGCTAAATCCTTCAAATTTGTTCTTTAAAAGCAACAAACTCATTGCCATTGTTTCATTAGAGTAAGCTGCTTTGAGTGCATACAGAAAATAGCTAGCAGCCCTGGCAGGCACTGCACAAACTCACCCGCAGCTCTGCCAATGCACCAACCCGGCTCTTCCCCCTCGGATCTCACTGGGCGCAGACTTCACACACTTAAGTGCTGTGCCTGCCTAGCCGCTGGCATACCCTATAGAAGGGGCCTCACATCATGCTTATTAGTTGGACTTTTCCAGTGCAATTACAAGAGCACAGTGGCACGGCTGGCTAATTTCTACACCAAATCAGCAATCCTGCCTGCTGTTGCTGCTATTGTTTACATTTTCATCGGTCCCTTGCCTACTCCAGAACTGTGACTGACACCTTGGCTACGCAAAGATGCGCTGGGCAGCTGGGAGACCTACATTCCCACTTTTAATTCTATCAGGAGCAATACGGGCCTGGATAACGTCTGTTGCTGGCTATTACAGCAACCGCTCTGCTACCTTGGGGGCTGCTGACACATATCCTGTCTGTCTGTACGGCATCTTCTTTTGCTCACCAGTGTTCAGCTGGGAGAGCTGGCAGGGATTTTTATGAAATTTGGTTTCCATAGCACAGCCCAACACTGTTGTGCATGCATACATGGAATAGCACCCGAGGGCTTGACCCAAAGCTTCGCTTCACTCTCAGTGAAGAATCCCATTCATTTCAGTGGTCTTTGCATCAAACTATTCTCTGCCAGCGGCCCAAGTGACTTCATTACAATTATTTGTGGATTAAGCTATTATTAGATACAAGTAGGAATGACATAATCTTGGCATTTCATCTCTTAGGAGAGAAAAATGACACTTAGTCCGAAAACAAGTAAACTAACAAGCCAAAGCCAGCTAAAAGTAGACTCCAGATCTTGATCAAAATTCAAGAACCGAAAAAACAGCTAATACACAGGGGAAAAGAAACCACTAAAGAGCTAAAACCCCCTTCTGTTTTAAGGAAATCTCACAGAAGCATGAGCTAACATTGGAAAGGAAAACTCCCAGCCCATTAAAAATGCCTGGACACACACACAGTATCAACAGCTTTGTTCTTCAAATGTAGGGATCTCATTAGCATATATTATGTTTATACACCAACTACCAACAGTGTTAGTTACTCTTACAGCAAAGCATCAAGCACTATTTTGTGTTAATTAGCACTTTAGCCCAGAAGCTGAATCCAGTGAAACCCCCTGGGAAGCAAAATGCTCCTTTGTGCAAGCAACTCCTTAATTCCCCATTAAGAAGGCTTTGGCAACAATGCTGGGCTAAGGAACATCCACAGTGGAAGCCACCTGCTGCCCACTCTCACTCCATTCTTGAACACCCCTCATTTAAGCTATGATAAGTAGCCATGTAACATCAGAATGATGTTTTTAAGTAATCGGCTGGGAAGCAGACCACTAAAGGTACCCAAATAAAAAAAGAAAAAAAAAAAAAAAAGAAGAAAAGAAAAAAAGAATTGAAGAGGCAAGATGGTTGTTTTAATCCAGATTACTTCAGTGACCCAGTCCTCGGCAACTCCAAGGGCTGGGTCTATGCAGCAGCAAAGCTGTACAAGAGCAGAAGTGGGTCACACTTGCCATGTCTTATGAAGTCCATGATTATAAAGCAGACTTCAAAGGCATCTGGATGCTCACACTAACAGCTATCCGTCATCCAGCCTCAGCTTCCACACAAAAGAGATGCCAGCTCTGCAAATGGGCAGCCAGGGCCTGAAGAGGTAAACTGTCTCTGGCAGGAGGTCTGCAGCAGAGAGTAAACCCCTCATCTTCCAAGCACTGGCTTATTTCTCTTCCACAATATTCCTGCATTTCCATTTTTGCAGGCTGCAAGACTTTCTAAAGATGCTACCAAATGTTTTCTAACAGTCCTATTTCATAACTCTTTAGCACACCACATTAAAAGTTTGTTTCCTCCCCACAGCTTTCTTTATTCCATTAATTTTCCTTTCTCTTTCTGTCATTTGAATAAACAGGATATAACCTATTGGTATGCTGGTCTTCAGCTGAGGGCTTTAAACAGGAAGATAGAAAGGCAGCTCTCAGAGTAGATCCTTTAGCAAGAGGATGACTTTCCAAAGGAGACACTGATCCTTCCTTCCAGTGCCAGAGGAGGCTGCATTCTCCTCAGGCAAGGAGGATGGCTGCAGGTCAGAAGAACCCTTTGCCCACACCTGCTCAGTTGCCAAGATGGCATGTTCCATTTTGTTTTTTTTGTTCTCCAGAAAACTAGACCTCCTCTCCAAGATGTGTTTGCATGATGTGCACTGAGAAGATATGCAGAAACTCTTGAAGTGTGATGATCCTAAAGCAACGATGACAGGTGACTGCAGGACCCACCCACAAAACCAGGAACGCTCCTGGAACTGCCTACGACAGTCTGCTCAGCCTGGCCCACAAAACCTCCAAGCCATTAACAGGAACTAAAGACAGCCTAACAGTACAAATAACAAGAACAGCATTGTTACAGATGATAATGCTCATGCCACCATTATGACTTATCAAAGGAGGCCAGAGTGTCCAGCTGAGCAAGGTACCCAACAGTGTAAAGCAGGTTTATACAAAGCTACTCTCACTGAGAGCAATTTGTTGGCACTCCGAAGCCAACTCGCAGGACCATTTACCTAAACTCAAAGTGGTTAATAAACTGGCAAAACAATGTCCATTCACTGAAAATCCTTCATCGGAGATATTGCAAAAATTTGCCAGGTGAGCTATTTACCTCACACAGCTCAATCAGATAGCTTGGGATGGTTCTGGTCCAGGTGATGTACTGGTACACACACACAGCACTCGGCTAAGCACATCTGCGCATGTCTGGAGTCAGACCCACCTGCAAGCCCTCACCGTTTTAAAGCACAAATTGTTCTTTTGGGAGGGGTAGAGAGAGTCTTTCAGTTTTTCAAGGCTATCCTACATGAGTTACTATTCCACATATGTCATCCTGGTGCAGATGATAAGCAGCTCCCAACAACACATAAGTAACGTGGCCAGTGGCTGTCACTCACAGCTCCTCACGCAGGCCCACAGTTATAGTAAAATTTCTGTTAAGGTCTAGCCTATACAAGTAGCAGGCACGCATTTCAAGCAAGATACAACCACAAAATTACAGTATCTATCTTGGTGCAGATGAGGATCACTCACATTTTGATGAGCTACTGTGTCATCCCTCAGCACCTTATAATTTATCACCCACATCACCCTTCCAAAACAAAAACTGCTGATAGACATTATCTTCTTAGAAAAGGAAATTTTCCTCAGCGATGTCAAAGGTCCTTGTCTCCAGTTTTTGTTTTCATAAAGGCTTGGAGCAGAGGAAAGGGGGTGGGGGGGCAGGGGGAACATATCCAAGTTCGAAAGCCTCTCTTCACGCTCTGCTACTTCAAAACAAACAGTGGAATCCTAACCAGCCTCCAAGGAACCAAAATTGAGACCCAGATCAGATGGGTAAAGGACTCCAAGAGGTAGTCTTCATGGCAGTCTGTTTGATGACAGAAACCCTCATTAATGTGCCTGCTTTCCTTGCACATTTTAAGCCTGAGGAACAGTATAAACTTAGATCTTTCAGCACACTTTTTCTAATGACTGTGTCCTTAAAGCAATGTGGCAGATACCATGTTATAGTGGCATCTCTCAGTGCCACAGAGGCAGCATTTCCAATACCACCTCCTGTTCTCTGTCTGCTGCCAGGTTGCTAGTGGAGGTCTGGGGGACTATGAAAATCCATCTTCAAGAGCTGCCCTGTCATGTCTTCCAACACAGTTATGTCCCAAAGCTTTCACATCCAGCCCAGTGGCTTACAAGAGGCTGTGCAGTGCTAGGCTGAACCACTGTCATCATATGTTTTGAGGAAAAAAAAAAAAAAAAAAAAGCTTTAAAGTATACATGGTGATCACTCATCTTTTTCAAAGAAAGCTTATGCACTCACAGTTGCTAAAAGCCATAAGTAGCATCTGTGCCTTCCACTCACAACATATCCTCTTACAGTCATTTAAAAACATTCATGCACTGTATTTCAAAGCTTTGCTTCAAAACAGTCAAATGTCAGAAACACTGAGGTCCCAAACAGCAGAGCAGGCCCAAAGGCCTTGTCAAAGGTGTCAGAAGTACACAGACTTTGTATTTCTTTAGTTTCCACCAGCTGCTCCTTAGTGACTGGGGAAAGCAGGCATTTACTGCAGTAACTGGTCAGTACAGCTCCTGAATGACACTACAGCTTTTTCACCTTGAAATTGTGTTTCCTTCTCATGAAGCTATCCTTGACCAACACAAACAACTCTTAACCGTACTATGTTACAGTCAATGCAAACTCCCCAATTAGTAGTATATGGTTATGACTATATGAGAGTTGCTTAAATCACTCAACCACCTCATTTCTCTTCATGGTACCGGACAGCAGCAAGCAATGGTTACACTAGTGCAACATTCAGGAGATACCTTCCCAGCAACCCTTGCAACGTCACCTGGCTACAGAGCGAACAGAAGGACTGCAGAAAATAAGTGTATGGCACCCTCTAGGGAGTAGTACGTGAAAGACAAACTCACCGCCAGACTCGGCTCTCCTCACTGGCTATAACAAGTAATGTACTTTAAACGACTGCGTTTATAAAATCTTCTCTTTACATTAAAGAAAAAAAAAAGTAACTGCACTATCCAAACCCTATAAAAACGACTCGGGTGTTCTCCAGTTCCCCACCATAGCTAGGGAGAGTGCCCAAAGGAAGGGCTGCAGGATTAGGACCAGTGCCTATCTAACCTTTCAAAATATTGCATGATTCAAATTGAATGACAAGTTACACACAGACTTACCTTTAAAACCAAAGAAGTGACCACACGAAGGCTGCCCACGCAGCACAGTGGCACATAACATACGGCACAGAAATTCGGAGCAGGCTACGAGAACTGGTGTCTGCTCGAAGAGCAGCCTCGTGCGACCTACGTGGCATCGGCTGCGCCGTGGGGCGCGCGCCCGGACAGGCGGCACGGCGAGGGCTGCGCAACAGCGGACATGCCCACGGGAGCTCATACCACAAAACGCATTCTTACAACTCTGCCGTTTCTCGACTTTACCTGCCCAAGATAGAAACCACTATGTACGGACAAGGTGTGGGGGGGAAGTCTGATAACCAAGGAAACGGGCTCCCCGTGACTGCATGTGCTAATGCCGCCTTTCTCTTCTCAATAGTGCTTTTCTCTTTCATGTCAATGTCTGATCAAAAGTATTATGCAGAAGTTGAGTGGAGTACGCTTAATTACTACCACACTGTATGTGGCCAAAATACAGAGGTTTCCCCCCCGCTAGATCCCACAGCAGTTTACTAATGGTATGAACATATTGCAACCATTTAACAAATGAGGAAACAGAAACCAAATGATAAAAAAAGACTGAAGTAAGGATTTCCAACAGGCTAATGATAGAAGTTGGGCTAGAACCCACATTGATGGAGCTTCAACCCCTATAGGGGTTTCTCAGAATATTATCTTTATACAAAATGTGAAATAAATTTATAACTTGCATGTAAATAGTTGCCACATTCTTATTTCCAACTCAGGTGAAGCACCATGCTGATTTTCAAGTAATTTCTCACTTTGAAAGGTAGTTTTCTACAATTACAGTCTCTGTGAGATCAATAGGACTATTCTTGTGTCTTAGATTAAGTAAAATGAGAGAGCTGTAGTCTATAGGCAGTGACGAAAACCTCTTTATTTCATGTACTCCAGTGGTTTCTGGGTCTAGCACTAAATATTCTAAAGAGTGGCTAAAAGCATTGTTGTGATTTCCTTAAACATGTAACAGGAAAAATAAGTACTTAACTTCATACCAGGAAAAATAACTACTTAACTTATAAAGCAAATGTTTGTTTGTTTTTTTAAAAGAACTTTTATTATCCCATAAAACTGGAGGGGAATTAGTTGGAGCTACCAAAATTCATCCTTTCTCTGGCACAGTGTTAAATAAAAACATGTATTAAGATAAACCCTGGGAAGAATTTTCACCCAAAGTTACAACTAAGGCTGGGCTCACACTTTTGAAGAGAAGGTTTTACAAGTAAACCACAGCAGAAAAAACAGGCACTACCCCACTGGTTCCCAAAGAGAATTGGTAGCAAATTATTACCCTCTTTCAGAAAAATCCATGTTCAACTTGCACACAACCCCTCAAACAGCATTATCAGCAGCTGGTCCTGCTTCCCAAAGACTTCCATGTCACTAACCCAATGGGACAGAGTCTGAAAACAAAAACTAGCATAGAGAAACCAAAAAAAACCCCAAACCTCACACTAGCCTGTTTTCACTCTAACATGTTATTTTTTGTGACAGACCTTATAGCTGTAACAAAGTACAACTGATCTGTTACCTTGTCAGGGTCCAAGATTTCCATGACATGCAAAAACTACAAAGACTTTTTTCTAGCTGTTTCACAAGTCAATTTTCAAGAATGAAACACACCCAGCTACGCAGAAAGCTACTGTTCCCACACAAGAGCAAATGTATTCCCCATTTGCTGCCCTGGCACCAGCCCTGCCGCTTACAGAAATACTGGAAAGAGAAACAAGAAACTCCAGAGTCCAGGGAGGAACATCCCTCAGCCCATTCTCCCCATGGCACACCGCAGGGCTCCAAGTGAAGTCATCAGCCACAAATGAGGTTTTAAGAATAACATGTGGGTTTGGATGAGGTGCCATTTGTACAACAATGTTCTCTATGTTGAATGGCCTGAATATGAGTTGAATAGCATAGTGGTTTAATGAACTACCCCTCCTCCTTTAAAATGTGATCAAAAGCCTATCAAAACACTGCAAAAACTCTCACTGACATCGACAAAATTTGGACAAGAACCATAAAAACCTGTATTGCTGACATCTCATCTTCAGGATGTGCAACCTAGTCTCTATTTCTGTAACAGCCACAGCTTGCCAATATCCAAAATTACGATTTCTGTTCAAATACAGGCTAGAAATACAAAGCAAGAACAAGCACAGAGAGACTAGAGTTACTTTCAAAGAGACACTCCCCCAAATCTGGAGTAAAGCAGAATTTTAGGACAATGGTATCTTGTTAGGAAATGCATTTCTTATTCCAAGCCAAGGACACCTTTCTACTTACAACCCAGCTAAGAACAGGTAACGAAAAAAATAGAACTGCTCCATAACCAGAACACTTTCAGCCTCTAATCCTTCGAAAAGATGGTATCTCCTTTTCAGCTCAAAAGAGAACTTGCAAGGGAAGGTATCTCTTCGCCTGCTCCTGTCTACTCATACGCTCCTTTACCTTTCAAACAACTCACTTGAATAGGGAAAATATGCTCATGCCTTAAAATTTGAGGTAGGTATTTAAACGAGATAAATTAGTTCTTTCTTTTAACGTTTCTCATACTGTTTAACAAAGAAAAACATTAACTGTTTGCCATCAAGAAAGAGTGGAATCAGATACTAAATGAATGGGTCAGGCTTCATGCACAAATCCTAACTGCTTACACAAGACAGGTACAAACACAGGCCTTACCAGATAAGCTAGAGAAGTAGGACTCTATTGATTGCGAACAAACACAGGGTAAAGATATTTAGAGAACTGGAACATGGCACTCAGTGGCAGCCTGCATGGCACGTGTTGAGGAATGGCTACAAGAAAGATGGAGAGGACAAGACTTTTCTCTACTCTATCTCTTTCATTGGGACCCTGAAGTTGGCACACACAGAATTTCACCAGCTCTGCAGACCTGCGGTCTCAGTCTCTACCAGGGATTGCAATAACTTTTTCCCCAGCACATTGCTGTGTCTCACACAGAGGCAGTTAACTTTGATGGCATCTCCACCTAGGTCACAGCTTTCCAGCACACTCTCCCATTCTTTACTAAGTCAGCATTTAGAATAATTACCTGGGAGCCAAGCACATTTTTTGTTTTCTGCAATAAAAATGGAAAAAAAAAAAACCAACAACCAACAAACCAAAAAACCCAAACCCCACTTTGTTTCCTGTGTGTGAAGTCAGGCCAGAGAGGTTGAACTAGCTCATCTCCTGCCTCCCAGTTTTGGTATCCTTCTTCTCTCTTCCTTCTTTCTCTCTTAGAAGCCAGATTGACAGGAGAAGAGTAGTATCCAACACCTTTTGCCTCTAAGTCAGACTACACATGTGATAGAGACCAGCAGCAATTCCCACCTGACTCTGCACATGCTATTTACAGGAGGCTTTTGGATTTTCAAGCCAAGAAACCCCTTTCCAAACTCCCTCACAAGAATTATTGACTGTCCCAGGGAGCCAGGAGTTTAGCTGCCTAAAGCATTCCAGGTTAATTTAATGATTTTTTAATTCAAAACATCAAGTGCCTGCAAGATAAGAATTTCTACTGCAAGCTGGGGGTTCAGCAGCTGAAAATAAAGGGGGAAGAGCTGGAAGCGGTGGCCAGTGCCAAAATAATCAACTACTGATATGACACTGGCATGAGCAGAGTTCAGTGTAGTCCTGGATATAATGCAAGGTATCTAGCAAAGGAAGTAACTTACACTACTATAGTTAAGAGTCATTACATGAATACCCTGGTGAGACATCACTGACAATACGTGAACAGGTCTGGCTACCTTGAAGAATGAACCAGTTGCAGAAAAGACCTGCTAACATGACCATGAAATGAATAAGTTGGAAGAGAGTATCTGGGTTGATGTGTCTGGTTCTGAGATACCCAGTACAAGTCTACTGACACGCTGGATTGAGTCCTGTGCAAGGTCACCAAGATATACTGAGGCTGGAGGACACAAGTTATGAGGAAATGCTGAGAAAAATATGTTTCTCTACCCTTAAGAAATGAAGGCCGATGGAAAATCTTGCCGGTCTATATCCTACCTAGCAGTAGGGTATAGAGAAGACAGATTTGGAGATACACTGGCAGGGGATGAGACACAATGAACAGAACTTGAGACAAGGGAAATTCCAGTTAAATACAATAAAATAAGTTCTTCACCATGGTGGGTGGTCGAACACTGGAACAGGGCACCACAGAGACTGTTGTATCTCCATCCTTGGAGAGTCTCAACATGACCGGACAAGGGCCTGAGCAACCTTGTTTAGTTGGACTTAATTTGAGCAGGGAGATGGACTTGACAACCTCCAGAAGTTCCTTCCAAACTAAGTTATTCCATGACTGTGCAAGAACACTGCTTAGTCAGCCTAGCAAACCAGAGCCTGAAGTTGTGCCCTGTCTGGGAGACCCCTAAACACAACTGAAGTGGAAGAGCTACTTAAGCCAAAGGCTAACAAAAAGACAAGAACAAGAGGCTATAAACTGGCCATTTAGGCCATACAATTTCACTTTGCAGAAGGTTCTGTTTCTAACCTAACATAGAAACGAGCAAAAGAGGCTCCCAATCAGGCTTCTTTCAAATCTAAGTCAGCTGTATAATCCTTGCTTATTATTTCAAGGCAATTTCACTTTGAGGCAGGCTCAATATGCAAAGAGTTCAGCCAGGAGCAAGGAACCAAAAGGAACAATCTCATTCAATTTCCAAGCATAAGCTTCTACAGCTGCAAAATGGAAAATGAAGCACAAAACGTGGATAAAGTAAGAAAGGAAATGCAAAGTAAAATTTGTACATACAGGGGCCAGCAAAAACTGTGTTGTCTCAGGTGCTAATGTTCCATCACCCTACTCCCCCGAACAGAGAAGCTGCAGATGTATCCTTTTATCCGACGGGAAAGATCCCACAAGAAGAATATGGCTTACTTCCACTGGCAGTATAATGATTTGGCTCCAGATCCCTTTTTTCTTATCAGTGCCAAGAATCCAATGGCAGTTTTTCCCAAAATAAAGAAGCTAAGAATCAGGACTCTGAAAGTTTTTCAGGCAATAAATATTTAAGGAAGGGTCTTGGGGTTTTTGTTTGTTTGTTTTTAAAATATTGCTCAACACCCGCCCCCCCCAAACCTGAAAGGTCCAGGGGGAGCAAAGCAAGCAGCCTTTCCCCTGTTTGAACATGTCATGTGTGTCCTAACCATGACATTTCTGGGGCTAAAGCACACAGGGCATATCATTAATTTCTACACAGAAATCCACCTACACAGAATCCTACTGGCACAAGCATCAGCCTCCACAAGAGAAGTCATTTCACAGAAATGGGATCTGTGGGTATGTAGTGCCAGCTACTATCATACAATAGAAGTTATTCTCTTGATTACAACGGGGGGTTGATTAGCCCCCAAACCTTTCCTTTCTTAACAGATCCCGGGGAGGCTCATATCCCCCCTCCTTTTACACTAGCCAGAAAGTCCAAGCTGCATAATGGAAGAGTGAGACCACCCATATGACGGCACACAAAACCCACAATGTCCCTCAAACCAACAGTCCTCATGGGACGTCGTAGCCCTTTCAGAAAGGATACACCCGGAGCGACTCTCCCACAGCTCCTCTGCTACCTCTCATGCCCCACCAAGGAAGCGCCTGAAAACCACAGTTTTGCCCTTATCACCAAGGAAAGGAAAAAGCACCCCAAAAGGCAAAACAAAACAACAACAACAAAAAGTATCCTGCACTTTTTAGAAATTATCTTGCTTTGTTTTTTTTCACGGCATAATAATGTGCTCACTATATTAAACCGAGGAACAGCTATTTTAGCACTTAATGAGCGACATTGTGGTGTTCTGTCCCCTGGACAGCTTCTCTGTGTAACATGTGTTTTTCATTTCATGTCTCTTGTCAGGGTTTCACTCCCTTTTTTTCACTTGAACTCCAGAAGAGAATAAAATCATACAAACCCCCAAACCAATGAAAATGTGTTGCTGGTATCAATTAATATTCACACCCACAAGGCTCTTTATTCAACTAAATACAAAATTAGCAAAACCAGCCCAAGTATAGGTTGCTTGGTCTGTATTTGTTAAGCTGTAACACAGTCTTCAAAAACATATGTCTTCTGGTTGGTATTTCAGGCAAAAATCTTTAGAAGAATAATATTTTGATTAGTAACATGTGTGTTTTGAAAGATTAATACTGAACTCCAAAGGAGATTAAAATATGAGTAGAAACTATGAGCTAAATACACATATGTGCAAAGAGTTTTTCATTCTCACTGACTGAAATGTCTGGTTGCAAGTCATTTGGTTTTACTATTGAAGTCTTAATTGTATCTGCTGTTGACTTTTTTTTATTAACTAATATTTGTTTAAAAATCCTGTTCTTTTAGAACCATTTCACAGCAGTACTGAAAAAAAATAAAATCTAGTATATAACAGAAGTTATGTCATTCTCTATTTTATCATGACACACCTCAAATGAACTTCCTAAGGGATCCTAGTAATTTTAGGTAGTACCCAAACATTGACCTCTCCTCTATTTAGTCTTCCAGGACTTCTCAACCCCAGTAGGAAATACAGAACAAAGCAGCCGGATAGTGCTTTTCAAGAAATTGTAATTATTTACGCTTACAAATGTATTGATTTATTTCAGGGAAGCAAACAGTTCTCTAATTGTGCTGAACATGCAATTAGACTTTTAAATAGATGAGCGACCTTCCTGGACCACCCCCTTGTTCTTCTGCTGGCAGCTAGGCATTCTACAGGCTTATGTTCTTAAGTAACTCCAGCTGAAAAAGTGCAAATGTCTAAGTAAATAATTAAAGTGTTACAGACTACACACTGGAACTTCAACCCTATGGATTGTTTTATTGTTGTTTTTTAAAGGAAGTAAGCACTCTGGTTGTCTATGCCGCCAAAGCTTTCATTAGGGCATGTGATATCCAAGTGAATACATGACGATATATATAGATTCCCTTTAAACACATCCCTTTTTTACACCAAGGAAAAACATTCTCAGCTTTCTCTTAAAATTTTGATAGAAATTAAGATAGAGATAGCAACTGTTCACTTCTGCTCAAATTTACTCCAACATATAATTAGTGCTCTAATTAGATTCAAGTCAGAAGTTAACAATCATGTATCACTTTATATGTAATGTTACGATGATTTCATGGTAGCACAGAGTCACAGCCAACAGAAGAGCTCTCACCTTACTGTCATTTATGCTTCTGTCTAGCAGCTGAACAAATTAGGAACAGTTACATCTAAATAAGGGCATATACACACAACTAAACACACACCGTCAGGCCTAAGGGCGGACTTGGTTACAATTACTCTCAGTATCAGAGTCTTACTCTTGATGTAGTAATGTTAAATTCAACACGACTACTCTTCACAAAAGATCAGGTCGGCAATTTACTTAGGGGAGCTTGAAGGCGGGTTGTCGGTGGCATACATGAGAAATGGAAGCCACAGCATTTCAAGTGAGACACCTAAAGAATGTGTCCTCCACCCAGCGCAAGCTTATCAGCAGGTCTCACCACTCTGAAGCAGCACCTCTGGCTTTCAAATCTCATGTATCAGCATCTGATTTGAAAAAACCACAAGCTTGAATGCCAGCCATAAAAGCCTGCTGCACCCTGGTAGGAGGTACTACCCTAAGTAAAGACATCCTGCTGAACCAGTGTTCACACAACTGTCAGCCAAGAGAAACAGGCACGGTGAAAGGTTAAGGAAGGTTCACCTCTGTCTTGGTATTGCTGCTACCCTCGGACGGTGGGTAGCACTTACTTGGGGTTTCGAGAGACAAGGGGTACAATCATCTCAAGTAAGCAATGGAGAAGATGGATTCATCATCCTACTCCAGATGTAGGTTTATCTGGTGATCTGGGAAGCACATCATCAAATGGCACTACAATTATTATTTGACTTAGGAGTGCTGAGGAACCCAGCATCAGCCTATGACACACAACTTCTGGAAACTCTAACCTGATCCAGAGGAGCAAACTACACCTGTATGAGCCCATACTTTAAAGGTAAATTTAATCCCACTTCACAACTCGACTATGCAGATAGAAATCTGAAGACATTACACCGCATTCAAAAGAATTAATAGGGATTTCTGTATTTTTAACCAGAATCTGCTCAATCTATTTAAAATGACAAAGATATTTAAATTTGGCTGTTATTGACATTGTCTATCCCACTGTAGCAACAGATGTTGAAACCCCAGATGGGTTAATACTTATGAGAAAGTCAACAGAACAGGAAATAGTGTTTCCTGCCAAACTGTCTAAAAACAGTTATATTGTTAGCACTTGCAATTTGCTAGTTTTTACTACTGTTATCTTACAGACAGACATGAAAAAAAACTAAAAAAATCTCCTGAGCCCATGATAATAGCAACGAGTAAGTATTATTCCTTAGTCATGGTTCAATTTTCATTTATTTTTGTACCCTTAAGACAGGGAAAAATATTTTATAATTGTCCTTATTAGCTAATGATAGCAGGACCTGTTTGGCATACTGGTTATGGGGAACACCTGGAGCTCTGACACAGCCAAAAAGAATCAGACCACTGTCATTCTGCCTTATCTTTTGCCTTATATATTTAACAGCAGTTAACTGAATGAAATCATAAGCTACCTATTACTCCCATGTATTTTTCTTCAAGAACAGAAAAAACTTTCATAAACAAGAATTGGAGGAGAATGGTGTGCCAACCTGCTGCCTTTTAGCACTGAAGGCACCCATCTCTATGTGGCTCCCCTTGAGGCACAGTTGTGTCAGCACATGAAGTTGTTATAGTATTTAACTGGGGGAAAAAAAAAAAAAAAAAAAAAAGGCATACACTTCAAAAAATAACACACAGACCCCCTCTCACACCCCCCAAAAGAACAGCAAAAGAAACACAAATAGGCAGATTTCCAGGTGGCTCCAGACATTAGTGATCCAAAGGCTCACTCTTAAAAGCCACAATCAAAAGACATGGAAAAAGATGATCTTCTTGTCCCTAAATATTCCCATTTAGTATCATCTACCCAAGTTCTGTAGCATTACAAGAAAATATATCTAGTTTCACTGATTCAAGCCTCCAAGAAAATAAAAAGAGAGGGAGGAGGGGGAGAGAGAAGTAAAAAAAAAAAAAAAAAAAAAGGAGGCAGGAAACACGTGAGAGGGAAGATTCAGATTTCTTTTCATTTCTCTAGTTTTAATTCCTGTAATTCTTGTATTTTAAACTATTAAGAACCACACATACAAGGACTTCTTGTTTTTTAAAGTTTCATCCTTTTAACTGTCAACAGTCAGTTAATACGTGCCCTTTTGTAAAACTGCAGCTGTTTTTTCAGGGCAAAAAGGCAAGGCCCACTTTGCTGCTGTTCCTTGACAGCGATCTTGCTTTTATCACCACTCTTAAAGCACAGCTGGCTTCACCTCCACGCTGGTAACACAACCGAGGCTTACCAGACGCGATGCAAACTATTCAAAATGGATTCAAGAGGTGCTGCTGGGGCAACGTTAGACCCAGTTACATGGGTTGGAGCGGTGGGTGAGCCGCCACGTTAAGCAGCAACCCTTCAGCATACCTTCAGCTGAGGTTTTATACCTCAGCTTTTCAAGCTCCAAGTGTAAGTCATTTGCTGACTCCCATCTTCATCACACAAACACTTCCCCAAAAGAAAGCAACTCACATTTTCAAATCTGAATCCCTAACAGATCCTTTAGGATTAGGAGTTGGGCTCTTCTGAAAAAACACACTGGGAAGTAGTGGTAGGAAACAGAAACCCAGAAGTGTTGGGGCACAAAGATCAAGTATAGCAGTCCTTATAGCTCGTTCTAGCACATCTCAGTATCCAACAGCATGGCATTTAAATGCCAAGCATCTCTGCTTAAAACCCCCAAAACCATGCTTGCCACATTATTCCAAGGAAACGGATGTTAGTCCTGGCAGCTACCTATTTACTTAAGTCTATTTAAAAATACGTATACATCTACTGATGCACTCGCATATCAAGACATTGCATTGTCTTCCACACCATACTGAACAGGGAACCACTGATACAGAAATTCCGTAAGGAAACAGACACAGCAGAGAGGTTCTTCTTTCAAGAGTCACTACCTATTATTTGAATTATATTTTATCTACTGAACAGTCATTCAAATAGCTATTATCTATATAAAAAACCATTTGATTAACATAAAACTTTACACTAAATCTAGGAGAGAGGCATATTACCAAACCCAAACACTCTACATTGGCAGTATGGGGACGAGAGGCATGGCTAGACAGAATAATACAGGATAGCTGTTCAGTGAATAGAAGAAGCAGAGGTATTATCAGTTTGAAGAACTGGCAGGGACAATTCCTGAAAGAAGTGGGTTTTAAGATGGTGTGGATGGCAATCAAAGATAGGGTGCCTGACAGATAACTGACATACTGTTCCCTGCATGCAAAGGGGCATTAATGGAGGCTCAGAGACAAGGGGCAGAAAGACACAAAGAGCAACAAGGACTGAGGACTGGAAGGGGCAAGGGCAGCAAAGCAGGGAGTGGGTAGATACAAGAACAGAGAGGAGAGTAAGATAATGTTTAAGTGCAACATGCAGGCCATGCCTAGTCAATTTGAACGGTTCTCATTCCAAGAACAATTTTGAAAAAAAAAAAAAAAAGAAGAGATAAACCTCATACTAACACACATTAGTTATTGTGTCCTGCTGCACTACTGCTCATCCTGCCTATTGCAACGCAAGTAACTTGTAACTTCCACCTGAAACCAGTCCGAAAAGAGTTATCCTTATCCTTACCCTTTCTGGAGAAAGGTTAGATAGAAGGCAAAAAGTGTTTTATTGCCAACATCCACAGCAAGCTCGAGCTATCATTCCTACATAAAAAACTATCCCATCTTCTTCCATTTCCAGAACAAGCAGACTTAAACCACTTTGATTTGCTGTGTTTCATGAGCTCCGATTCTTCTCCAAAGTCTACAAAGCATGTGAACGCTTGGGTGTGCGTCTGAAATGTAAAAAGGAGCAGGAGGTTTCTGAAAGACACCTGAAGAAAAGTTATTGTCTACCTAGACTGCAACTTTTTTTTTTTGTGTATATTAGGGATTTCTTAATGTTGCTGTTAAACCACAGTTTATTATTTGACCAGGAAAGAGGATAAACTGAACTTCTGCTCATGTATCTCCTGAATTTCCATCTGGTAAATTCTCCTAACTAACCTCCAAAACAGTTCTCATTGATTCTGGAGAAGTTATGAGAATAAATCCATGCAGCACTGAAGAGACCAGTACCATTCAATTCTACTTAACGTTCTATTACTTAGTTTCCACCAGTGTTTGCAATTTTAGCTGTTTAATGAAATGGTATCAGCAGAACAGAAGCACCATACAATCACACAGCTCAAAGAGAAAACCAACTATTACTCATGTAAAGGGCAACTGATGCTTAAAGTGAGATGTGAGCTTTGGAACAGGCAGGTGCTTTTTAGCAACTTGCTTTCAGATGAGAGCTGTGTATGATATTTCACTTCTGCATTGTCCTTGTAATTGCTCTTTATCCGCTGCTGGAAGTCCACCTGCAACACATGAATGGAAGGAAAAAAAGCATGCCTATATACTGACAATGGAGACATGACAGCTCAGCACATATTTTAGTATGCTTTGCAAGTATGTGAATACAACAGATACGGACCACATGATATTCTGGAATAAATATCAAAGTCTGCTCATTACTGTTTTTAATACTTACTCATCACTCCCTTTCTCTCTGCATGCAGAATCAGAGGTGTGACCCAGGACTTGTTTTCCCAAGGTCTCTCCCTGTCAACACACAGTTGTTCTCTACCATGCACTTCCCTGTATTTTGTTCAGCATAGCTTAAAAGTTTAAAGCCATGAAACAGCTCCATCCCAAGGATGGCCGAGTCTTGGCCCCTGAACCACTTTTGAGACTTGAGATGACTCGAGACCACTTTTAAGGCTCTTCTAACTAACAAAACCAACAACAACAACAAAAAAGCCAGGAAAAAGGGTGTGCATCTTCAAAGAGAGACTGATATTGGTACAAATACCACAAGTTAACTTATGGCCTGTGAAATGCAACAGAGGCATTCTTAACAAAACGCATCAAGCCTGGCATGTGCCATGGTACTTGCACAGCAATAGAGAAAGCTCTTTCGTGGGATGGACTCCAAAGATGATTTATTATCTAAACCAACACAGTCCAAACAATAGTCCCCAGGCTGACTTCAGGCTGTCACTTTCACTCTGAAAGACTGAACAAGCTCTGAATACTTTCTCCTATGCCTACTCATAGCATGGAAAGTAGTACTCCATTTGCTTCCAAAGGGGAGAGAAAAGGGATTTGGAGGATTGGCCTCCTGCCCTCCCTCAAACTGCACGTATACTTTATGTAATATCTGGGCACAAGCAGCCTTTCCTTTCTCTGTTCTGCTGACTTTTTGGCTTGGACTCTCTGCCGGGGCTGCCAGAGCTTTCACAGGGCTAAAAGGGCAAGAAGGCAGGGGGTGGAGAGAGGATAAGGAGGAAGCAGCAACAAGTATCTCACAGCAGAAGACAGGGCTGGAAAAAGTAGTTTCAGGGTTAGAAGCTACTGAGGCTCTGTTACATGCCACTGCGGCCAGAAGATATCACAGCAGTCCTCACTCTGCCTCTCCTCATGTCCCTTCTCCCAGAATACCTGTTGTCGTACACCTTAGGGGACACATCATCTGCAAACCAGAGCACCCCAGTGTGCTCATTTCTCCCACCTCCCAGCTGCAGCAGCACCAAGCACACCCACAGTGAGGAGTCAGGAACCTGCAAGGGTCAGGATAAAAACATTTGCTTGTCCTCAGACACCCCACAAGGGAGTAGAAGGTCCCAAATTTCTTCCCCCACCCCACTCCCTGGCAAGTACTTGCACAAGTATCAAAGCAATATAAACACTTTACAAACACATTTAATACCAAACGATGCCATCATAGATGCCAATGATAAATAAGTCCAGTATCCCCCATGGACACTAATTTTAATGCCCCAGCTACAGACATGCATCATGCCTGCATCAAAGCTGAGAGGAAGTAAGGGAGGCTGCGTTTAAAATAGAGACACAAAACTTTTTTTTTTTGGAGTTTCGAACCATCTGCACAGTGGAGAGGATCTGTCTAAAAATTCAACATAAACTAGACATAAAAAAGAACAGGGAAAGGGTCTGGGGCAGACAGGGAACAGCAGGGAAACAGCTATTGGTCAGGAGGGAGGGCGACCAGGGCACGAAACAGGGAAGTGTGAGAAAAGCAGGGCTTGTGCCCAGCATCACAGGCACACAGGGACAGTCGTCCATGTTAATCCCAACTAGGCTGTACTTCGGAGTTTTCAAGTCCTAAGTTTTGTCCTGGTCCTATATTGCATTAATTCTAATCACAGAGCAAATATAGAAAATGGACCAGGAGAGAGAAAGGCAAGAAGATTAATCCTAATATCAAGAAGAAATACAAAGAAATTGGTAAAGGTGTCACAAGAAAACTGCTGGTAACCACCTGCAGCTCTTAAAGAATTCCTCTAACTCATGCAAAATACAAAACTCTAGTTTGAATTCTAATGAATAATTTTCTGGAAGTCAGAGGAATTTGAGGGGGGAGGACAGGATTTGAAGTCCAGTAAGGTTTACAAACCCCTCAAAACTGTCCCAGAGCCTGCCAAAAACTCAAATCACAGGAAAACCTTCTCATACTTTAGAGGTGTATTTTCTTCAAACCATGCCAACCACTCCCCTCAAAACAAGGAAAAAAACTGATCTAGAACAAAGATCACTGAGGAACTTACATCAAAGTACAGACACATTTAACCCATAGTTAAAGTGTTCCAGACACCTTTTGGATAAAAGGTGTTTCTAGGTCTTGTCTCTGCAGAGCCGTTGTGCTCCCCACATGGCGAGCCTTTAGCTTAGTCCTAGGAAAAGCAGAGGCATGTGTTAGGAGACACTTGACAGTCCAGAATTCCATTCTTGCCTATAAATTAGAAGCACAATCCTCAAAATCAGCTGAAATACATCAGCCTTCTCACAGCTGCAAAAGCAGGTACATGTAGCAGAAAACATACATGGGCAAACAATGCATTTAAATGATGACAGTTTGAAAATTAAAATCCACTATGGTTAACCAAAACCAAAGATAATAAAGATTTTTTCCTTTTTGCTATGCTAAACTTATCTAGTCATTCCAGTTTCAGAGAGAACATTTCTGTACTAATCTTGTTGATAAATAGTAACACTTAAAAAAGGAAGCTTTTTTCCCCCCACTCTACTGTATCCAAATCCATTGCATTCATTAAATTTCATTATATCTACATCATTTAATTGGGTCAACATGTCAAAATAACCTAGAATCATGTTTGCTTTAAGTCAGCCAACATTACTCTCAAAGCTGAAAAGCCCGTTTCAGACTCAATGATAGAATTGCCTTGTACTTTCTCCACACAACATGAAGTAAGAAGTGGAGGACTACGCTCAGCATTAAGAAAATCACCACAATGTTGACAGCTTACTCAATTTCTGTACAATGCGTATAATACCAACTGCACAAAACAAAAGGAATACTGGAAAGAAAAAATCTAGTAGTAAGCTAATTGTTAATTAGTAATGAATGAATTACTATTTAAAATGTAACATGGTGTATTTTTCAATTTCTGAGGTTTTCTTTTTTTGTTTTTGTTTGTTTGTTTGTTTTTTGTTTTGAGTCTGCAGAGGTAAAGCCTTGTTTCACAGAGGCAGCAGAAGAGTCCCATCGGAGGAAAGCATCCACCTCCGTTTCCCTGTATTTGCCTGGGATCCTAATGCCAGTAGCTACTATTCGCATTGCTGTCTGTGCAGTATGAACCCACATGTCACAAACGTATCCAGGTCATTTTCATACAAGCTTAAAGCACATCTAAGTTAGGTCATCTCAAAACATTACATTGTGTTCCAAAACATGTAGTATTTGGGTTCCAGCTGAAAATTAGCCTTACAGTACTCAAGCAAAGAGGCTGGATGTTAACTCTTGGAGTACAAGTTGGGGAGGAGAGGCTGGGCAGCACTATCCTCAGTGCTCCAAGGAAACTCTCTCCCTGTATTTGTAAAGCGCTGTGTAAAATTTAAGAACAAAAAAGCAACATCAACCTCTCGCCTGTGTCTATCATGGGGAAAAAAACCAACAATGGTACCAGAGATGACAAGTAATCTACTAAAAATATATTTAAGCAATAAGTTTAGGTTGTAATTATGTACCACTGACATAAAGGGAAAAAAAATAATAGACTGCTACATTGCGAGCCCAAGCTAAAACACAAAGGAAAGGGAAGGGGTGGGAAATGAAAGAAGAAAAAGCCTCCTGAGTTTCTCCTCTAAAAGAACGGCTCCGGAAGGCTTCACTGACACACATAACCATTTAGCACTAAGGCAGCTTGGTGCCCTCTTATTCCACTGCTATTTGGAGCCCGTCTGTGTTCTGCCTAGAAAGGGACAACGTGAACAGAAGTCATTTACACTAAGCAAGCACACAAAGGGCAGGCAGCTCCTGGTTTTCTTACATTTTACAGCAGAGGGAAAAATTTACCCATGTCAGCAATGAGCATAGTGGGGCAGACAGTCTTCACAGCCAGGCAAATTATTCAGCCATATGGGGCAGGGCAGCCCATGATGGGGATGAACTCGGAGACAATCATTCTAAGGCCCTTACTATAGAGTTATTGCATGATCTTGGGCAGTTACCTCCTGGTGTTTTGTTTTTCTTATCACCAAAACCAGGGATGAAGTTGGCATTTGATAGTATAAGAATACACAGTTGGTATAAAACAGACAGCAGATATAATCTAGCTTCAGAAAACTATTGCTAATTTCTGTGAAATGCAGGCAACCCAAAATGGGATACATTACACACACTGCAAGAAAGTTTTTGTTATTTGTGTAATAATCACAACCGTGTCACTATTTTATAGCCTTTTGACCTTGTGCTAGAAAAGTTAAACATGTTTTGACTTCTGGAAGTGACATACACGCTGCAGAACTGCCTGTTACAAACCACAACAATATTAAACCTTCTCTCTGCGCAACCATCCTCCTCCAAAGCCAACACAAAACTTAATTTTCCAGATTCTCCTTCTCTTTTCTACTGCTGTTCACGCTCTCCCTCCCCAGACCCCTTATTTAACCTTGTAAGCAAGGGAAAAAAAAGTTAATGCAGCTTCTATAAACTGAGAGCATTTTGAGTTACTCAAGCTGACTCACTTCCCATGAATTTAAAACAAAGCGTTAAGTCAAATGACAGATTAAGACAACAGTAAAAACTGCATTTAAATCTGAGTGCCTAGGTCTCCCTACCTACTAAATGACTGCCTGGGGTTGCATATTAAGGGCTTATTTGCAGGAGTTATTCACCAACCTGACGAACCTTTCTCGCAGCTCTCTTCGTTTCTTTCCTTCGTTTTACCATCTTCTTCAGCTTCTCTTTTCCCCCAAAATCTTTTCTCTTTCCCCCCATTTTCTCCAATGCTTTTAACCTCTTTCTAAACCATTTTCTTCCCTTCTCTGTCTCCACCCTCTCTGAGGCTCTCTTCCCTTATCTCCTTTTCCTCATTTCTGCACCAATTTAAACCCCAGTGCCAGTCTCAGATGAAGTTCCTAGAATTGCTCAGGAGAAGACTTTGGCCCTTTTGTCTGCCTGCAGAGGAGGGAGCCTAGCAGCTGGAGAATGTGCAAGCAATGCATTCCTGCCTGTGCCCTTTGCTTGGTTTGTCCTTACATCTGGGCTCCAGCAGCCAGCTGAAAACGATCAGACTCTTGTCAGGGCCACACCACTGCAAGTGTCCTTTGGATACCTCAACTGAAGAACAGCTACAAAATTTCTCATCAGACACTTCAGAACAAGAAGATTACTGAGAAAGGGGACTACTTGCAAATAATGTGGGTCTGGTCTTTGAACAGGTAAGAGATATTGCACAGGATATTAATTAAACATCAATTTTGGAATACAGATTCATGAACAAGGTTCACAGGTAAAATACAAACATAAACACTTGTTTAATACTTCAGTATTGCACTGTATTCACAGAAGGTTGCTAACATCCTAAATATGCTTGATAAGTTGTCCACCCCGAGCAAACCATAACTTATCTCAAATGCAAAGGCTCGCAAAAGCAGAACCACCACCTCTAGACTGCAGATAACATTCCCTTATGCCCGTGCCATGAATAAACTCCCTCTCTCCTCAACCATCAAAATGGGATGAGGCCTTCACTCTATGCACGTTCTTTTAAGATTACTTCACCAAGCTGTCGCCTTGGCCTTAACCAAAGAAAACACAAAAAGAAGAAAGAGCCAATACATTAAGAAGTCTGCAGGGAAATAGACAAAACTCTAGTAGCTGGCCTGTGAAGACTGCATGTACTCATATGTACAACCACACAGACTCTATTTTGTATACAGCACCATGGTATATTCACTGTCTTACTTTGGTTCACCCTGGAAAAACAGTAGATATCAGAATATCCTCAGAAGAAAGGAGCCTTTCACAGCCCAGTTTATGTCTTTGAAATAGCTCAGTTAACACTGCACCTTCTCAACAGATGAAGTTTTCAGTGTCATTTCATTCATTGACCTGATTCTCAACATGGAAGTCCAATTCAAGCATGGCCACGTAACAAGAAAAGGCCATACAACATGATCCTACAGCATAAGCACAGTCAAAGCTCTGTTATTTACTATCCAGGATTCCAAGGCAGTGGGTGCTCTCTGAGGCTGTGAACAATATACATTACTCTTCTTCAGAGACTACAACATGCCACTGGAATCACAAAACCCCCCACCAACAGTTCATTACCTATCCAAAACAAGAACTATACAACTACAATACAAACAGAGACTTCATTATTTGTAAAGAGCATACCACATAAAATATTATTGGAAACAAATGGTATCTGTTCTTTCAGGGAGGAGTTATAGCGGCCCCAGGTAGAATAACAAAGAAAGAGATTCATTTTGTGGGGAAGAGAAAGCCATGTAATCCAGCCTTCCACTCGAGAGAGACAGCCAGTACGAGGTCATTGGACACCACAACTCTCTGTGCTTGGCTGCAGTGTGATGGAAAGAAACCTCTGCCAAGAAAAGACACGTGAAGCAACAGCCCAATTCCAGACTGCTATTAACTTAAGCATGTAAGGGAGATGAGAAGCAAGACCCCCCACAGCTCTTTTATAAAAACAGTGTCACAATACTTTATGTAAAGGATGAGTACTGCAGCCAGCAGTACTTAGCCAAATTAATTGAGATCTGGAAATAATAGCATAATATGAAGTTTAGTATTAGCTAAGCAGCTAGCAAGCTGATTTCTAGGAGCACTGACTGCCTGACCCACCCCTATTTTAAAAACTTCCAAGGAAATATTGCTGCAGCCAGAGACACAAATGAAGCAACAGACATATTAATTTCCCTTTCTTGCACACAGTTATTCAGCTTTCCTGGGCAGTGGCAGCAAGTGTTCATAAAGCAACTTTAAGACAAGCCTCTTCTATTGGACGAAACAAAGAATTTCACAACAAAGTTTCAAAATACAATAAATTATTTACCTCCTAAATGATACCAATCTATTTCACTAAGGTGAACTGCCTTTTCTACATGAAAGCTTAACTAGGCACTTACGAAAACAACCTGAAGTACTGCCACACACGATTAACACCTGATAGTACCACCGCCTCCACCTGCTGAAGAGTTGGGTAATTAATGTAGAATCTGTTACTTGTGCCAAAACATTGCAGCTACTATGCCCCACCAACAAGATGTACACGTATATTCTATCCTCAACCTCCATTTCCAGTTTCTGTCTTTCAGGGCACTACAGAAGTTCCTCTCTTATATAGCACACCACCAAATGATAAACATCCTCACTTCTGCCATCCCCTTTCCCCTGATTACGCTGGCACTTTTATATTTCTACAAACAGATTTTTGTGCTGAATACTAGCAACTGTTTTTCCCCATATTAAATGAATAAATATAAGCAAAAGGAAAGGTAAAGCACACAAAAGAAAAAGCAACATATCTGATGACAGTGAAGAGCTAAAAGACACAACACTCCACTTTTCTCTAAGACAGTTAACGTTAAATAGGCATTTGATCCCTAGGCTCTTACCAAATTGCCAAGACACAAATGACCCCTACTGCAGGTGGTGTTACAAATCCTGCTGACAGAGGCCCAGCTGCCAATTCAGTACAGGACATACACAAAAGAGTACGAGAAAGCTTACTTCTTTACACTTTACACCTTTACACTTTCTCTACTTTGTGGCAACCAGTTACTTGCAGACTCTGGACAGCAGGGTCCAGAGGCAGCGATCACTGCCCAGCATAGGACATCGCAGCTCCATGTGGCAGCCTGAAACCTGGCTACGGACAACCAGCAACCCCAGTTCCGGTTGCCAAGGGATCTTCTGCCTGTTAGCCAAGATACAATGGTTAGTTCTGCTCCTTCATAGTTGATATAGCTAGAAAAGATTTAACCCTGAAGTTAACAGTTTTGTACCCCATGCTGAGCATAAGGTATTTTACAAAAATTTGCCTTTCACAGGCAACATTACTGGCAACCCAAAAAAGTATGGTAAAAAGATGGTAACTTCATTAAGTTTCCCAGAGCCATACATATTCAACACAGCAAGCAACCCAGACTTCAGAACCATTGTGCCTGCTGGTGAATAAAATGTAACATCTGGAAGTCCCTAAGTGCTCCCACTGAGCAGTATAACTGAAACCAGAATTTGGCCTGGCATCTTTGAATCTTAACTTCAGTATCTTTAAAAGACTATCTTTGCAGATCTGTCTGCGTTTGCTTCAGATATTGAATCAAAAGCCCTGATGAAATCCAGCACCAGTATGTTTCATCAGTCAACAGGAAGTCGGACTCACAGAAGTGGTAGACGATTTTTACTGTCCCACAACTGGGGTCTTGATGTTTTAAAGACAGATTGAATAAAATATAACTCAAATGCATAAGCAGTAATTAAAATCACATTCTTAACTTAGCAGTATAAGATTTGTTATCAACACCTTAAAAAAAACCTCTCAAGGGAAACAGACCATCAAATTCAGATTTGCTTCAGTAATCTCATTCTCTGGTTTTTTTTTTTTTTTTTTTGCATTCTTGCATCAGATACAGAACAGAGTAAAATATACTTCTAATAGGACTTCATTTTTGATACTTTAAGATGCAATTAGACAATACAATAGTTCAGCTGGTACACAGACTTTATACACCCTCTAAGTGGACAACTACTCAGGACAGTGTCTGGGCAGAGCACAAACCAACCGTGATGGTTCCTAGAACCTCTCCACCAAAACTTCATCAGCACAGTGTATCTTCTTTGACGATGGGCCAAATTCTGATCTCTATGTGCCCTGAGGGCAGGACCGTGCAAATCTGCCAGCCGTACAGTTGTAGAGACGCTTCAGCATTTGACAAGGGCTGATAGCATGTACAACCTTTGTGGGAAGTTAGGAGAGACAAGTAAGTTTCCAGCAAGCTTTCACATGGCAGAAGCTTGGAAATGCTTTATGAAGGCCTTCAAAGCTGACTGCAAAAGCACTGCAAATCTAGTGAGGTAAAGAAAACAACTCACATTTGGCGTACAGATAGCTAGGAAGCATGAACTGGCTGCTGCCTCCAAGCAGAGCAGCCGTTTTTAGTGCTGCTCTCCATTTCTAGTGGGCAAGGCCCCTCAGAAAAGGGAAACAGCCCACTAACTTTATGGAAACATAGTTTCAGAATTATTTCCCTTTTGTTGCAGAGAGTGCATTGCATTTGGGCACTGGTGTAAACTTTGACGAGTGACAACATTTCACTTACAACTTTCCCTCTTTCAGCTTTTCAGTCTATTTCATGAACTGTGTTGCTTGAAAAACTAGAAAAGGAAAATATTTATCTGAAATACATGATTCACAGAAACGAAATGCTCAATCATCTACGCAGGAGTCATTTATCTCCCATAACACATAGCTTTAATTCCAATGGGATCTTAATATAAAAATGGCTAATAAATGACTCATAAATGGCGAGCGGTTCAAAAGGGCTAGTGAGCATTTCTCTGTGAGCCCTAACAATTTGCCGTCTGCTGTGGCTGTCAGCTAAGATCCTAGATTCAACCATGTAAAGGGAAAATACTGTCGAAGTAGCACGGCTAACAGTTTGCAGCCGTTTCGTGCTAGTCCGCTGACGGAGAGCCACAGGGACCGAAGCCTCGCACAGTGCCTGTCAGCAGCCGGTGCTACAAGGAAGACCAGGGTCTGTGTTTCTGCGGCACCTGAGGCCCCCCTCCACGGGGTTTCCAGTGGAAATCACCAGCAGCGCGCAGGCACCTCCGTGCTTACGGTCACAGGCATATGGGCTGTGAAGTACCTAAAACCCAGGTGAGTGACAGCTACTCGGAGGGCCGGGGTCCCGTCCCCCAGCGCGCAGCAGGCTCGTTTCGGCACCGAGAGCGAGCTCTTCGCCTTTCGCTTCACCTGCCCGCGCAAAGCTCGCCCGGAAGAGGAGAAAACCGGCGAAGCTCTAGAGGGGAAGCCGGCAGCTCCCTCCCGAGAAGAGCGAGGGCTGCCGGCAGCCGTCGGTGGCCCTGCAAGGGGGAGGCGCGGCGGGGCCGTGCCGGCCGGGGGCCCCAGCGCGGCGCCCTCCC
>JAVJGG010000085.1:23454689-23486412 GCA_035590195.1 Aviceda cuculoides
ATGGGGGCCCCCGGAGGGGGCCGGGGAACCGGGGGGGACCAGCCGGGCCGGGCCAGCGCAGACACCCCTCTTCGCGCGCGTGTGGTCACCAAACGACGCTCTTCCAGGAAGGCTGCTGGGTCGGGTTCGAGGGAGGAAGAGCTGCTCTCGGTGTTAACCGCTCGCCAGGGTGGCATCGCCGGCTCAGCGGAGGAGCCCGGAGCTGGCGGGAAGCATTTGCCGAGCAGCAAGGGCTGCTGCGGTCCCTGCACCGAGCGAGGCTGGATGTGTTCCCGTCCTTCTGCCGGTTGGCGTGGCACCCCTGTCTCTTCACTACGCAAAACTCCGCCGATACACAATTAAGTTTAGCCATTTAAGCCCACAGAAGTTAATCAAGTCACAGCCCTCCTCCCGCAGCAGAATTATCATATCTTCTGTTAGCAGGAACGCGGCTTTATGCCTTAACACCAAGCTGTAATGTGGAGAACATAGGATTGCTGCGAGAGCCCTCTCTGAATTTTTTCCCACAAGAACACTTTTATTCTCCTCTGTGATGCAGAATTTTCATAATTCAGTTACACTGGTAGCCATGGGAAAGGAGGCAACCATGAGCGACCACACACTTGAGTGCATGGCAAACCCTGTAAGACAAAACTGAAATAAAACCCGAGGAACTTCAGGTGCGATCCCTGATGAGGCAACGATGCCGCCCAAGCGTGAGGGCAACATTTGAAGCTGCAAAGACGCTGAGGCACAAAAGCCAACAGAGTCAGTTAACATTAGTTAGACTGTTGCATTAGGGAATTAAATGTTGCAAGAACTCCTGGCTTACATCATCACTGAGGAGCAGGTGTCTGCTTTGAGCAGCACACTGGAAGTCTCACCGTAGAACCAGTGTGCTATGAATTCTCTGCAGCCTCTGCACAGCTCCCAGTTCTCTCCTGCAAACTCACAAAAGATACCAAAGGCAGCAATGATAACAGGACATCATAGCCCAAAGTTGAAGTATTCCTCTGCAAGGGAAAAAATTGCCCAGTAAGGCGAATTATCTATAATATGTTAAGTGGCACAGAACTGGTTTAAAACAATTAAAGATACCAGTCCAGATATTTCTACCATTCAACAGGTGTCATCTTGCAATATCTTGGAGATGACACTTGTCTGAAGCTAAAGCTCAGTAAGAAAGTACTACCGGATTGAAAAGTTTTTTTGCCCTTGAGAAATTTGACACAAATAGCCACTGAGAAATGGAAAAAAGAGACTCCATTCACTTCGCAAACAATTCAGATAAGGCTCATTATAGGAAACTGCAGCCTGATGTTGTGGAAAAAAAGAAGAAGAAGTGGCCTCAGTGACTCTACGTAAGCATTCTGTCTCACACAACGATGTAATTTATGATAAATCTGTCTGCAATTTGCTGCAGACAGCAAAGAAAATACACATTGCATCTGTGAGGAAGAATTATGGAAATTAATGGCTTCTTCCATTCAGTATGTGCATGTATGTTCTGGAAAATGATTTTAAGAAAATAATCACCATAATCCAGGTCAAGAACCTGCAGCCATCCCTGGCTTTGGGCACAGTACTATTGCTCTTGCTCAGATGTGGTCAGCTCTGTGGTCAGGCAATAACAGCCCGTGTTCCACATTACTTCTCTCATCACAACTATACATAGGCAAGCTAGGGGTTGAGCAAATATGCAGGTACTTGTCAGTGAGCAGCTGGCTGCTTAAATCTATTAGTAGATATCAAGAAATAAAAGAGCCAGCTGTTTCTGCACCACAAACATTTTCAAGCCTGCAGGAAAGCAAGAAATATCCACAAATACTGAAATAATGAGCAAAAAAGGCAGCTGGATTAAATAGAACACATTTTTTATCATCATCCTCTTCAATAAACATTCAGCGACAGTCTGGGCAAGGAGCTTTGTCAAAGATGAGCCGAGTCTGCTGCCTCTGAAATAGTCATGCATAGTGCAAAGCACAAGTGTCCAGGATTTCACATACATATGGTTGTTTACCAAATAATTATTATGCAAAATTAATTCTTTTGGTTTGTCTCAGATTTCCCCTGTATTTCAGAAGTTTTTTAATTTTCAGATTTCAGTCAGTTGTTACATAGGGCCACTGTACTTTGTAAGAGTCTTTCCATTTGGTTTTGAGTATACCATAGTGTAGTTCTAGCATGACTGCTAAAAAGAAGTATAAATGGTATATGCTGTTAATTCTCCACCCTTAAAAAACTGTTAGCTTGATAAACATGTAATTATTAATAGTAATACAGCAGTAACAGCAGAGTTGTAGCTTTGGAGATTCAGTAAGTCTTAGGCTGGAGATCTGGAGTTACAAAACCAAGTCATTCTTAAAGCATGAGTCTGAAGTCTATTCCTACAAATACTTAAGACTGACCCTAAGAGTTGGATGATTGTAGCATCACTGATGGAGAGCAATTTTAGCACTTCTTATAATGGCTGGCAGTAAGTATTTGGACAACTTAAAACCAGCTTCAGGTCTGGAACACTTTTTCTTAAAGTTCAGGAATGTTTGGAGCAATTTCGTTTCAATACCACTGCTAATCAGAAGCAAAATCTTCAATTTGGAGTTATGTTAAGTAGCAAGGCCATATGAGTTTTGTCTCTTTTTAGCAAAAGCATGAAAACTATTTTCATTCACAGCTGTGTGTTAGCTTGAATAGACAATAGTTCCACTTTCTTACAAATGCAACAAAGAATAATCTCCCCTAGCAGTCATTTCCCACAAGCATATAGCAAACCAAAAGATATAGCAAAACTCAGTTTAGGTTTGCTTCTTTAACAGGTTTGGTAACCTACCATTTCATTTCTAGTACTGGCTTTTGAAGCAGATTACAGGAATCTGTCATTTTATATACCTGTACTTGCAAGCTTACCCAGTATATTGTCTTAGTTTTCTAATGCAGAGAACTAGCTTCATCATCTGGGGATTTCAGATCATGCCAAAAGGTTACTCAGGAGTGTGAGTGTTTAAATATTTTACCTGTTTTCTTTGTCCCTGAAATGGTCACTAATTTGACAAGTGAAAAAGTCATTGGTTTTCTTATATCTCTAAGCTGATGAACACAAATTTCAATACAAACATTTTTTTCATTGACATAACACCTTCCCCCAGTCCCCTGCCTCTTCTGTCATTGTTCACAACCTTAGTTCTGTATCATTATCAACACACACTAACTGCAAAGTGAAAGTAACTGCTGTGGATTTTTTATTATCTGAGCTGAAAAAAAAGCTGTATACATACTGTATAATGTAGCTTCATTTTCTCTTGGGCTTGGAATTTCTTCCTGTGTGCAATGAAATGAATTCTCCTGTCTATGTGGCCCTTCATAGCTTCTAGTACAATTTTAAGTTGTCACTAACTGCTGGTGCAGCCGTTTGCAAAACATGGAATTTAGCAATCTCCATCACTATCGACAGGGCAAGAAAGTTCAACTCTTTTAATATGATTTTAAATGCAAGTGCCTTTTAAATTGGTCCAGTAATTCAGAAACTTGTAAGACTTCACCATTCACTTCCCAACTAGTTCCCATTCCATCTGATTTATTACAAATGACAGCATTGCACAATCTTTAATGATTCTGCTACCTGCAGAACACAGCACACAACCAGCCCATAGGCACCTACCCTTTACAGACAATTATGATTGCTCTTGAACACAGTTCAGCCTACCAAGGCAGAACGCACCCTCACAGGACTGAGGAGTGCTTTCTCCCTCTGTAGCTGCTATCTGCACTGTGTCTGGGTTACTTCTCCAAGATGTGACTTCCTTTGGCATTTTCATTTGACAGTGGGTGAACTTAACAAATTCAAGGTGATACCTGTTATTTGAAGTTTTAATGCAGAGCCAATCATGTCATAACACAATATAATAATAGAAGGAAATGAAAATATGCAAACACAAAATGCCTCCTTCAACACTCAAAAAGCTACAAAAGTAATACTCTTGCAAATGCCTTTAATATCTACATTTATAGGTCCACTTTACTGCAAAGGTTATACTCTGTAAAAACAGTTTTTTAGCTTAAAGGATATTAAGAGAAATAAGTTTCCAGCCCTTCAGCTAGCCTTTCTCTAAGGGGCCAAGTGAGGTGTAGCTGCCTGAGTAGAAGCATCATTGGCATCAGTAGGGCTATTTTAGCAAGGCAGGTAAGAGGGTCACAGGGTGGCTCTAAATATTTCAAGATTCCTCCTCTGGCCTACTCTATGTATGGTTTCTAAACAAATTTAACTATTTCTGCTAGATTTGTAAGGATGTAGGCTGTTCATTGAAGAGCTACAACTGACTGATCTGAGTGGAACTATTAATATTAATCAATTAACATATGTATGACTCTAATGAATCAAGATCAAGTAGGTAATTAATTGTAAACCTCAAACACCAGGCAAACACGTATCCTTTTTATAAAGACATTTCTAGAAATCACACTGCTTGTAGAAGATAGGCTTTGTACTTGTTTTACAGGCTCATTGAGGTCAGAATATTTTTCCTTAATTACGGAATACCAGATCTAACCTCATATTTAGTTACATTGCTGTGTCAAAATTATTGTACTTTTAGAGTGTTAAATATAAGAAGTTGAGAAGAAAAAAAACCACTGCAGGAAAAAAATCTGCTATATTGAAAGGACATCGTAGTATTCAAGTACACAATTTCAACAAGAACAAAGACGTATACATATTTAATGGTATCTCTGACCAGGGCATGCAATTAGATAAGTGGCCAGAAAAAATGAGTATGTCATGTGGATCTGACCCCATCCACACTTTTGAACTCCAGAGATATACTCCTTCTCCACCCCACCCCCCAAATTTTATACTACAATAAATATTTATTCATCCAAACCAGTTGCTTTTGGGTAAGTTGGCTTTGCCTTGTGAATAGAATGAGGCATAAATTGTGCATTGAAGTCAGGAGAAAAATCCTTCTCCTTCCATTGGATCAAGAGCAGGCATCTCCCTGGGAAAGAAAAGGAATTATTCCATTGAAGATCATATATTCTTGCAATAACAGGGCAAGCGAAGTCACCTGCTACTTGAAGCTACAGATGCAACATGACAAGTGACCTAAGACTATCTACAAGTGCCTTATGGGACAGGTGGAACTGCTATTTTAAAAGATAAAACTTATTACTACAGGACACAAACAAGGAAAGCAAAAAAATTAAGGGAAAATTATTTTTATTTACAATTATACTTGGTGTAAAGATGTAAAACACAAGGTTGCCTTGCAGTTATTTAATGACAGGTCACATTCAGCTGTATGGCTTCCAACTTCCCCCTACAGAAGCTATAATGCTAGAGCTGCATCTACTGAAGATTTAATATTTACTGACAGTTTTTATGCAGCAGCATTTGCATGGTCTTAAACTTGTATAATGTTAAATGTAAAGGGGGCACTACCTGATGGTTAAGGCAACAGTCTGGACAACTGGGTTGATTCCTGTTCTGCAGAATTTTTCTTACTGTTTGACTTTCCTCTGAAAGATAGGAAACATAGCACTTTGCTATCTCACCGCGGTTGTAGTTTAAAGATGTTCAAATGTTTAGTACACAAGGTCCAAATTAGTAACAAGGCTAAATATGGCTGTAAGAACAAAAGAAATTAATACTAATTTAATGTTAATTGTTTTAAACTGTTTATCAGTCTCATTCAGATCTGGAGTTTCACTAAAAATTTCCATCTAAATACTGTATTCCATTTTCTGGCCAGCTGTATAATTCTCATTAACCATCCTCCCCAGTAAAAAGGTTTCAATACTTTCCCATTCAATATGGTACAAGTGCAAGGTCAATATTGTTTGTGAGATATTCAGACACTACATTAAGAACAGCATTATAAATACCTAGTTAGAACATAAAAAAAAGTGGTTTCCCCTTCAGCTGCGCAAAAGTAAACCCTTGAATTTGCAACAGTTGTATTAGCCTCTTCAGAGAAGATTCACATGTGTATTTATGCACCTTTATGTAGCAGAGGCACTACTCAGTGATTCAGAAGACACTTGTCTTATCCTGTAAGTGCTCTGGCACCCACAGGACTACAGGCATCTTTAAAGACAGAGTGCCTTTCTTAAGTATGCAGAAAATAACAAGTTTAGTGTTTATACGTTTCACTCTGCAAAGCTGTTACGAATTCTCAGGCATGGCAGCACCAAGCAGTGTAGCCCTTCTAAGATTCATTCTTCATGTCCTATCTCTGCCACGTCATTAGGTCCATTTTAGAAATTCTCATAAAATTCTAACATGGAAGTGGCAAGGAAAATCATGTCAAATCAATTTCAAGTTTATCTTAATCACTGGATGACTGATGTGTTCTCAATTTCAAAATACTTCTCAATTATCAATTACAATTAAATATACATTGCTGAGAAACTCCATTTGGTATGACTGATCCAATTTCATTCATGATTTAATTGTGACACTGAGCCACTTGTAAATAGACTGAAGTCAGTTGTTATGACAAGCGCACAGCTATGTCATATTTTGCATCAGTGAAACTGCATATAATCACACAAACTATAGGTCAAACAGGCTTTACCTCAAAATTCTACCCATTCTACAGAGCACTTAACAAGTGTGCATCATTATAGCTATCTCTCTAGTTTGAAAAACAGGCAGAAAAGTTAAATATAAAATAACAGAAGCTTAAGGTAATTCCATGTGATCACAGTCTTCATTTAGGAATATTCAGAGCACCTTGAAACTTCTAGTAAGAGCTCCACCTGCACATTTTTCACTGCACTTACAGATGATGCTAAAGGCAAAATTAATTGCCTTCATGCCATTAATTCTCACTTTCGTGTCCCATACCTCCATGGCACATACTCTTCTTCCACAGTATGCATATTTTACCATTCATGGAAGTCAACCAGGTCAAGATCCTGACCTTTCCATTTTTAAATGCTGTTTTTCCATGGTACTCTATACAAAGTGTACTTGGCATTGAGGATTGCATTCCAGGAGACTTCTTTTACTTTTCTAAACATATAGTCTGCTTGATTTTTCTACTGCCTGAAATGATTAGTAGGTTGGGTCTCATGACCTCTGAATTTTATTTTAAAATGTGTTTAGCCTGTTACCTCACAGGTACAAATTCCCAATGGAAATGAACTGGGCTGAGTGCTGAATGCAACCACAACTGAATGGGTAGTCCTCTTGTGTGAGAGCTGGATGCTTTGCCATATTTTTCGTTTTATAAGCAGATACTGCACAAATCTCTTTTCCTTCATGAAAATGCAGAGCACATAGTCTATAAGGTCTTTATTATAAAAACAAACAGCAAAACCAGTCCACCTCTCTTTACCTCTGTCAAACCTCTTGGGCATTGCATATACACAAATGCAGTCAATTCCTTTGAAAAGGGAGACAATAACCATAATCAAAAAGAACGAACCAGACAATATAAGTAAGGCAGAAAGGCCAGTATACGGTTCAGCCATTTTAAAAAAGGTGGAAGCAGGTTTCAATAGAGTAGAGGTCCAGTTCAAAGCAGTAGGAAGTAAAGCCTGAGCCTACCGTTGCCCACTTCATGTGGTGGTTGTTCGGGGTGCAAAAAGATGCCTATAGCGATGTACTGCTTCCAGGGCCAGGAGCAGCGGTGGGAAACGGCTACCCTGGAGACTGCAAATGCTGCGTGGCAGAACATGAGTGAAAAAGATAATCCATGGGACACGATTCAGTACCTTTTTTCGGGGAGGAAATATTTTTTTTGCTTTTTTGCTCCATTTGAGGAAAAAAATGGAGGAGCGGATGCAAATCTGCCTGCTGGAGTTTGCAGTCAGAGCACTCCACTTGTGGAGGAGGTTGAAGGGGGAATGCATTCCACCAGCTTGTGCACCCCAAATTACAGCCAGGAACCGCAGTGAGTGGCCTCTCCCCTCATCTTTGCCTTCTTCCCCCTGCCTCCCGTTGGTAAATTCTGCCTGTGCAGGTGGAGGAATTGTCCTCATATGTCACAGGAAAAGCAGAGGCCTTTCCTCTGCTGCCTCTGAGACTGCTGTTCTACCGCCATGCTAGAAACGTGACTAGGACCCACTGCACCAGCCCGAGCCCTCCTGACCGTGGGGCTGTGCCACAGCAGGCACCCCTGCCTTCAGCGCACGGTCCAGTCCCTACCACGCACACGCGTGCCGGCTCTTAAAGCCTGCTCCTCAAAGTGGAAACATGGCCACATCACGTGGTTTGGGGGAAGTTGTGGTCTCTATTTCTTCTCCTGCCTCTCACACACAGTGTTTGAAATCACTTTTGGTTTCGCTACATGCACGGACACCGTCTGCAACACCTAGGCTCCCCACTCACTTTGCCACCAAAATGCAGAAAGATTTAAGCTGCATCCCACAGCCTCTCTGGAATCTCATCTGGACACTCCAAAACCACCATTGCCAAAAATGACTTATTTGTGGAAAACACTTAGAATAGTTTTGAAGAGCAAATTGATATAATCTGGTACTCTGTAAAACATCCAGAGACCTGCATTTTCAAAGCTAGAAGACTCTTGGGCCCACCCCCACTTCTGAGTCAGACAAATTGAACAAAGTGCTACACCGTAAACATGTGTCAGAAAAAAAATGTAAACAGGCATTCTGAAATTTACTTTCTAGAGATTTATATTGCCAAAGGTTGCTGCCTTGTTCTTCCCTTACAGGGGAGCTTGTGGAATAAAAAGGGAAATAATCGAATTATCTTCCCTGTCTCCCTCATATCCAATCACAAGCAGGTCAAAAAAAAAAAATCTCAACAACTCTCAAGGATGTATTGGCAGGAGAAAGAGGGGAAAAGGTCCTCACTGAAGTATAAAGTCTTTGCCTAGCAGCTGATTATAACCGATTTATGTAAGTGAAAAACTGGAGTTTAATCTAATTTCTATGAGTTTAGAAACTGCCTCTGTGTCTGGTGTGCTTGCATCATATAAATAGTTAAAGTTTGTATGTCTTTGAGCAATCACTTGCTCTTTACAAACAGCAGCACTAGAATGGCAATAGGCTTACTTTTAATTTTAGATACATTGTAAATTAAAATGAATGATTGTATTTTAAACAAAAATCCTTTCCACCTATCCAGTGACAGGGTCAATTTGAGGTCAAGCTCAGATTGTAACTCATATGATGTAAATGAAAGCAGCAGGCGATGTGAGCATACTACATACTGGAGAATCAAATATCTTCTTTCTGATGGATTTCTTGAATCTTTGGGGGTATATGAAAACATCTATAAACAGAAGTACTAATACAGTAACAGAGTAAAAAAATACTAATAATATTAGGAAATGACTTGTTATAAAATGAAAGCACAGATGGGGACGATAGCACGAAAATCTAAACATGAACTTTTGCCAACATTAGTCAACGTAAAATAATTCCATCCCACTGACTGTAACAATGGCAGGTGCCAACATCTCTCTCCTTTTTCTGTACTCATACATAAAAACATTCAACAAGATGGAATAAGAAGTACTCTGCTTAGAGTAACTGTGTATATATACTTAATGTAACTAGAGTGTTAAAACACAGTCTTGCAACCGTACTCTGAAGCTGTTATCAGATTCTTCATTTTAGTCAATGGTACAATACATCAAATGACCAAATCTCATTAAAGTTAATGGGCCTTCCCCTGCATAAGCAAAAAGATTCCAACTTACTTACCACTGAAGTACACTTTTAATATGAGGGACAAACTCTCTCCTGAAATGTACACACGTATTCTCATTCAAATTCCACAGAATTTAAATTAACTGGGCAGGGAGGAAAGATGCAGTCATATCATTTAAGAGACGATTTTTACAATAATTACCACCTCCTTTTATCTATATGCTACCTTTTAGTTTACCACCTGCGCAGTGGAACATAGAGTCCTTCATTTCCCCAAGTGCAGAAAACAAACTAAGTTTAAAAGATGGCCATTACTCTTACCTCCTACAGTGAAAAGAGGCATGTAGAATGTTTTTGGTCCAGCTTTTGCACCTGTGATAATAAGCTACCTGTTTTTTTACATTTACTTACTGTAACATTTATTATCAATTATGACATATTCCCAGCAGGTCAAATTACTATAGCATCCAGGTTGAAATGAGGTTCCACTAAAGCCCCACTGCCTCTCAGCAGTTTATGAGGCAACAATCAACTGGGAATGACTCATGGGTGGATCAGAGACAAGGGAATAGAAATGAGATGCTTCCCTCCTCCCCACATCTGGAGAGCTGAAGGGACTAGGAAACTGAAAATGCTTTGGCACTGAAAGCGGCAGGTGGAGTTCACAGAAGTGTAGAAAGCAGACCTAGATGCTGAGAAGGTGCCATTTTCATAAACAGTTGTTCTGAAAAGATGACTATATTCAGAAAGCTGAAAAAAGATGCAACTTTAAATGTGTAACACTTAAAGAGCACTAAAAATATCGGAAAACACAACTATTACAGGCCACATTAATGTACTACCTGGGATTTGATATTGCACATGCACACAGGCATATACTGTGTAGGTATTTCTCCTAGATCAGTGGGCTGATTAGCCAGATATCAAATGCTAAAAAAAAGTCTCTAGCATCAGCATCTGCCTACATAATAAGCTGCCCAGGTGGCTTTGACTGTGCCTCTGGGCCCATCGCAATTAGATTGCTGCTCTGTTTTCTGAGCTGCTTGGTCTTCCTTAAGGCGATTTCTTCAACTTTTCTTTGAAAGAAGACATTTTCTTCTTAGTCAGACATAACATGACACAGATCTGTGACACTTAATAGCTCCTTTGAGAGATAATAGCAAAAGCATCAGGGGCTAACATCAGGATTACTTTTATGATGAGAATGTAATTATTTATCACTAATGGCACATTAATAATTATAGTTCTCTGAATTCCCAGTTTAACAGACAAGGAGTCCCTGATTGTATCCTTAAATATTGTTTTTACGTGGACCCCAACAGCTTAAAATTTTAGGCCCAATTTCTCATCACATTACACCTACATAGAAGTGGAATGATGCATGCAAATCAGGCATAACATATGCCATAAACAAAAGCATGGATTTACCAGCCTCTCCCTTCTCTGTAGGCTCACACTGAAAAGTCCCTCTTTAAAGCTCTATCCTGTACTAGATTTCGCTTAGGGTGGCAACACTTGAGTTTTTGCCAGCTGATTAGTTGCAGGTGGGATATAAGTGCTGCCCCTGTAAATGGTTTCCCACCTATAGTGCTAAGTTACAATTAGATGATGAAACCAGAAGGAATATTAATAATCCATTAATACTAAAAACCCAATTCACTTGTCATTATTTATTCCATTTTACATTCTCTCTTTTTTCCTCAGGTTAGGCAAGAAGGTCTTTATGTAGAAAAGACATGTGTGGTTATAGGGATCATAAGAGTTCATCCAGTTTACCTTCCTTTTCAGAGGCAGGGTCAAGGATATCTCCAAGGCTTAGTATTATGTCTCTTTCCTGCACATGCCCTCTGCCTTCTTCCTGGACTAAATTCTCTAGTTTTTCCTCATCACTAAGAGATCTGCCTTTACAGTAATATCACCATCTTGGCCTTCCTATCTAGGTGCCAGACACTCCTGCATCTTTCTGCTGCTTGACTATTTACTCTCCCATTTCATATTTGTGCATCTGATTTCTCCCAAATGCAATGCTTTGGACCTAGACCGAATGTCAAGTGGTGAATTTCAGACCACTTCTTAAATTTCTGAGTATTGTTACCTTCTGCATCAAAGCCTTGCAACCCTGCCCTGTACAGCATCACCTAAAAATGTTAACAGATAATCTTATGTCACTAGTGAAAATATTAATTACAATTAGGCTGAGGGCAGCACTCTCTTGAAATTTCCTCCTGTTTTAGCAAATCAGTTAATACCTAAACTTCAGACAATTTTCAACCGGCTGTGTAAGCAGCTAATGATGATTTCATCTAGACCATGCTGCCTTAGTCTGTTTACGAGAATGTCACATGGGAATATATTATGAGTATGACTCATATCAGATATAGTACAACTTTACTCTGGAAGGCCAGTTGGTCTGTAGAAGAAGAAAATTTCACTGTCTGAATGCAAATGTTTTGACAAATCCATTCCTTGGGCAATCTGGGCTACACAGTGCACAGAGAAGAAACAAGATGCAAAACCCCCCACAGATTTATATGCCTCTCCTCCTCTGGGTAATTGCCAGTACCTCTAGTTTTTCATACCCTCTCTGTCTCAATCCTTATTTGATTGCTGCACACACCAAAAAAGCAATAGTATTCCAGCTTTCTATTACAGCAGTGAAATAGAGAGACTTGAGGTCATACGCCCCCGCCTTTCCCATGTCCTGTGAGCGGCATTACTGCCCATGCCTAAGGGCAGTTCCAGAACCCCCCTGCTTTTAAGTTACAGACACACAGTCACATAGTAATAAGGGACTGAGGAATCCTCAGAAAAAGTGGAAGGGTCCCACAGACAGGCTGCACTATCATGGTATGCTGCAGACACTCCAGTCTGTAGGCTGTGTACCTCAACCCCATAGCCAGAGATTATCCTGGGAGAAAGGGATTCAGATGAACTCACCTGAACAGTAAGCTGAACTGAGAATTCCAGCATTTCAGATGAGTGCCCTAACCACTGAGCTGCTGGGTAAGGCGTGCATGCTATTTCCTTTCACTGTTGAGGATGTTTTCCACAACAACCCTGCCCCAATCTGTCAGGTAGACTTGGAAAGTGTCAGACTGTGCTCTGCAGGTGAATAAGTTAAAAGAATGCAGACTGTGAATCCTAAAAGGGTTTAAGCATTACTTTTATGCACTCGTACTTAATACTGCCTAGAATGAGATAGTCTCGGGCATCTCAAGAAGCCAAAATGTGATGACTTAGGGCCCTGGTATAAGTTTAGACAGCAGCAGGAGACTAGCAGAGTCAAAGTCTTCTGAATTTTAATTTTGTAGGGAAGTAGCACTCAGGTACTTCAACTTTAAATGATGTTAAATCCCATAGTTGGTCAGTGAGACTTTTATACTGTGCCTTCTTTGTCTCATTTGGTGGGAGCACGCAGCAGCTTTTGGTAGACAGTTCAATAAATAAGCATTTTGAAACAGAGTGAGGAATTTCAAGTAACAATAAAAGCCAGTCAAAGCCATATCCTTCCCAACACAATTCAGGGTAAAGGTTCAGAGTGGAAGCGGAGGCCTGGAAGGGGGGAAGAGTTAGGCACAGGTTCAAAGTAGCAAAATGGGCAGAAACATCTAATCAGTGATGTACCTATCCAAAGTAGCTAATGAAGGAGATAAAGCAAAAGACAAAACAATTCCTGTAGAACTGTTTTAAGGAATAGCATCAAGGAACAAACAATACAAGTTTGTTATGTTCTTCTTAAGGTCAGAGTCTTTCTGTTTCACAATGAAAATTGAGCATGTCTCTATTGAGACCACTGCATGCTCTTGTTTTCCAGACAGTTTGTAGCTAGCCCTGGATTTGCCCAAGGGTGGGAATAGCACAGAAGGGCTGAAAGAAGTCTGGTACAGACTCAAGAGCTAAAGCATTGATCATAACAATGCTTCAAGTTAACAGGAGTTCAGGTTCCTAGAGACACTATATTTCTGTGTCTGGAAAACAGTGGGATTTAATATCCTGGTTGAGGATTTCTGTAATAAAAAAAAAAAGAGTTCTGTTGAAACATGGGGGCAATAGGACAACAAAAGGCCTGAAGTAAGCCAACTTCTATTAACAATGGAGAATTCAGAGTTATGATGGAAAGATATCAAATACAGAACTCTTGCACACTTAAATGCAGGGCTGAGATCCTGAACAGCACCACCAAGAGAACATGATCTGTTTCCCAAAGATTTTCCACCACATGATTTATACACCTGCACAGTTACCCTGCCAGAGAACTACATCCAGTTTGTAGAGGCATGGTAGAGATCAGTGTTTATACATGTGTTACAGTACTATAACATTTAGCTAGTATGTTCCAGTACTGTAACATTTAGCTATTCCTGTACATGAGTTTTGGAAGATCAAGGATTTTAACTCAGAGCCTAAAAAATATACCCCCCTCCCACCCACATTCAAGAATTGTCCTGGAGGCAACGCAAGCATTGGAGAATAAAGAAATATATAATATGCTGGAAATAAATAAAAGTTTAAGAGCTCTTCCCAGTGAAAGCTTTTCAGATAGAAATATTGTACACTTTATAATTTTACATCACTTTCATTTAATATCAGAGGGAAAAAGTCAGACTGGTTAGAATTTGGAACATTCTGCAATTATTTTGCATTAAACTCAGTGTATCATTCTGTAAATTAGCCATTAGATATCATCTTGCTGGTGAGAACGTGACATGTTTCATGTCTAGTTTCCTACTAGATACCACATATTAGTCATGGTACCCCATTTCCTCCCAGTCTTTGCTTACTTACAATTATAATTGACTATTAGTCTACATTTAACCCTCCATACTGCTTATTATAGTATTTAAACTGACTGTCCACCCTAAGGATGCAACAAATTGCCTTCTCAGCTTTTCATCTGCTGTTTTCAAACTTTCTTTAAAGTTCTGAAGCAACATACACATAAACACAAGTGCCACATGTACACACATGCAACAGAAACATCAGTATTTAAGTCAGAAAATAACATTAACAAGGTGAAAAACAAGTGCATCTTGTTCTTCAGCGGGGTATCTCCTCTTAACATGGATTTATGTGAAAAAATAAGCAGGAAATTACTTCCCAAATGGTCAATATCAGAGTATAGTGCTTTCAGGTGTGAAGGAAAGACTTGAAGGCAGGAAATTTGGTTTGAGGTTCCAGCCTTGGCACGGATTTTTATTGCAAATTCTAGTGAATGACTTTGGACCAGATAAAAAATCCAGTTAAAAACATAGCTGTGTTACTTGACATAGAATACTTCAGCATTCTTGCAGAATGCCAAAATACAAGGATATGTTCACTTTTTTTGTGTGCGTGTTCTCTTTCTGTATTTCCACAGAAATCTCAATTATTTTTCTACAGTGGTACACAGACTTTAATTTCTACCTATTTCCAAACTTAAATTCTATCCCTTTCTCAGCTCTTCAGTAGAAGTCAAAGTAATATATAATTTTGCTAGCAAAATATGCCGATCACATTGGTTAGGAAAGCTGGGCTGGGTGCAGGGCTGCCACAGTGGGGGAAAGAGAAGTCCTACTGCCTTCAGAAGTAGAAAGGGAATGACACTCAACACTGCTGCAACTGTAGGCTGGCACTGCTCTGTGCCTGGTTGTGACCTGCGGGTTCCCATAAAACCAGTTATTTTATGAGGAAGTGAAGAAAGGAAGAAAAGAACAAAGGCATAAAACATGAATTTTGAGGTCTCTCCTTAGCTTCAAAACCTCCATGCTTCAGTGAGCACATTTCTTATTTCAGATTCCACAAGTTTGATCCAGTGATTTCCCCCCTTCACAGTCATAAAAATGATTTCCATATGTTTTACATTCTTCTTATATATTTTCCATTTATATAATACATTGTCTATCTTATTTCTATCCAGCCATTTTGTCTAATCAGCAGGACACTCTCTCTGATCCAATAATTAATTTGCCAGCATCAGGCTCAAAGTCCTCTGTTATCTAGGAGTACTCCTATTACTAAAAGTAATTTGCTAATATACTAAAGGTAGCACTGCAGATGCTGGTATCCTTCCTTTTGCAATATTAATTAGTAAGAATCATATTCCACAATGCTCTAGGTTACAGCTGCCCCAAAACATATGCTTATAATTTCCTCCTGGGTTGAAACTTCTCCAGCATAAATTATTTTCTTGTGATCCCAATCTGTGTAAGTGTTCTGGTGCCCAGGACAGTCTGAAGTATATTGGATTGCATTTGTTTCAATTTAGCAGTCCTTGTTGATTAATAGCTCTTAACTCATCTCCTCACACAATTTCCTCCAAGTATTCAACTAATCCATCTTCCACTGCCAGTGTTAAATAAAAGCATCATCTTCCCTTTAAAGAATATCATGGAGAGGTTCCCACTCCCCAGAACAAATACAATATTTCATACCTCTTTCTCCTAGCTGTCCTTATCCAAGCCGTCCACAGCCTAATGAACTTCTGCTCCCAGATCATTCCCCTTCAGGAGCTTTTCATCCTCTAGACCATTCTGTGCAGAACAGACACTTTGAGGACCTAACAGGGAAATAATGGGTTTACTCTGGTTTCGTTATTGGTACCAAAACTAACAGAGAACATCTCAGTCTCAGACACAGAAGCAGGTGGCAGGGCATGGAAATGCTGTGAGAAGACCAGGACATTTCAAGCATGTCCTGCCACCCCCTGGCTGCCTTCCAGACCCACAGCGATTCTGCAACTACAGCCACATGAGGTCTCCCCTTGGAGCACATGATCCTTGAAGCACTTCCTTTTTATGTTACCTTGCAATTTACCACTTTCCACACTTAAAACAATGCTAGGCAAGCAACTTCTTACTACAATTTCTCAGATGTGTACAGGCTGCTGGCTTCAGTTACTTGAAGGCAATCTTCAGAAAAGAAATAAGGTTATATGATATATCTTGAGTGGCATCAGTGTGTGGGCTGAGCCGAACACCAACTGGTAAACCTATCACATAGGGCTCTCGCTGGGAAATCACTGCTAGAGTGGCAGTGAGGTTTGATTGGTATGAGGTGACTGGTAAGTCACAGGGTGTGAGCACTAGGTCTTGAGATGGTGAGTTGGGCCTGTATGAAATGCTGAACACCCTAATCTCTGATGAACCTGATGACCAGAGAAAACTAGTGCAGGTAAGGATCAGTGAGGGGAAGTGCCTGCCACCTCTGTCTAGTGTGGAGGCAGACTGCTGAATTCTCCTTTCAGGCTAAACCTCAAAATGCTTCTTTCCTGTTTCTTTTCTGATATCTAAGAAATACAAAGCATGTTCTCATTCTCTGACTAGTGCTGAGTATGTAGGAACATAAATCAGTTCCAGATATGGCTCTGCTATTCCAAAGGTCTTCACACACAGGCAGGCATTACTTAATAGCACTGTGGTGGATTTAACATGTAAAAATTAGATACGGGTCAAAGACCTACAGTTCAGATTAGTGATCTGTGTGCCCCTAAAATGAGGAAATTTTTTAGTTCAAATGTAAAGGACATAATAAGCCAGTAGAGTACTTATGAGCTCCCTCTTGAGGTCTGAGGTTTGAACTTGGAGGTGGCTCAGTAGGCTGGTGAACTCAGAACGCGAACTGGAGAGCAGCAATTACCTTTGCAGGTTTTTTATGCTAGCTTTTTTCCTCAGCTCCTGCTCAAGTACACTGAACTAGAAAGCATAGCACCCTCTGGAATCAATTTCTTAATATGTCATTTGGGAACTGTTTTAAATACTAAAAATCCCTGAGTACCTTAGGACAGCTTCTGGGAGCCTCCCAGATCCTTTGACTAACGCTGATCTCATTTTGAACAGCAACTGTTGTTCTAGGCTGACCCTGGGAACATGGGATTACCCTCCACTAGCAATGAGGATGAAGATCAACTTGGTGACTTGTAGCCTGGCATCTAATGAGACTTGCAGAAACACTGGCTGTGAGTCACTTCTTCCTGCCAGGCCCTGCCTCTCCCACAGGCCTGTGTGAGTGTGGTCTCAAGGACTTTCCAAGAGTGGCCATAACCCACAGCCCATGACCAATTAACAACCTCTCCAGAGTCTGCCCTCTCATCAACTGCTTCTCCCCCTACAAGGGAGGGCCTTGATTCAGGGATGGACTCCAGCCAGGTGCCATGTGCAGACAGTATGTAAAGAACGGGGCACAGGACTGCTGGTCTAATAATTCAAAAGCAGATCATAAAGTACAACTACCAGGGGACGTAGATCCAAAGTGCCAGTTCCATAGTTCCCCTTTCCACTTAGTCATCCTTCTACACATTTTCCTTATAATCATACACTCAAGCTCCCATCATCACTTGGACCTATCAGCACATACAGTATAATTTAGTAAGTTGAATTTGGATATTTCCCCATTTACCTATCATCTTTGTACAGGTGTCTGCGGTAGATCTTTGCTAGACATCCTGCTCGTCAGTCTTATCCTTACATACCAGTCATACTCTTAAGCACCCATAATTTCAGCTGTACAGCTATAACAGTTATCTTCTTGTCTGTCAGGGCAGCTCAGCACTGGTTTCCCCATTTCTACTAAAATTAACAAGACTTAGCAGCTATGTGCCTTTGCCAGTTTATCTTTGCACAGCTTTTTGAAGACAAACTGCTAACAGGGGCACATAGCAATTGCCATGCTAGAACAAGTAAAAATCCAAGCACCTTGGTATTAAAGCATCTTACTAGAGAAAAACTGTAAAAAACCCCCCAAACCTTCTATGCATATTGTCATTCTCAGTAGCTTAATAGAGCAAGTTGCTCTTGAACAGTGAGTGCTTACTAACTGCCATCAAAGTGGATTTTATTAATCATTCTGCATAAATGCAGACAACTTACTGAAGCTCTGAAAAGAATGTAACAGTGAAGGAAACAATTCATCATGTTGGTGACTTTACAATCTGTTCATCCTGCTGTGCTCAGCAAACTTGACAGCCATTTTCAGAACCTGTAACTCATTTTAAGTTTGCATTATAGGAAACTTTCAAATATAGAAATGCCAAAATAGAAGAGCATTCCCCTCCAAACAATGATGCCACAAGTGCTGAAAATGGAGTGTTTAAATTATTTTAAACCTTATGCTCGGGTGGGGCCGAAGAGGGAAGCTTAGTATGAAGGACTGCCTAATATGTAGTTCCTCAGTGTATCAGTAGGTTGCAGCAGAGTGTTAAATACAACCTGAAATGAGGGTGTTAAAGGACAAGAACACCACAGGATACTGTTGTGACAAAATGTGCCTGAAGTCAACATGGTGATATAGAGGTATCTGGGAGAATTTTGCTGAACAGACTTGCACAATAAGAAGGTGGGCTCAAAATAACCATACACCCAGAGCTTGTTTGTTCTTCGGATGCCAGTGTTAGTCTTTGAGCCTCTTTGCTACCCAGTGACATGATGGAATGACGTCACTGATTTGGAAAAGTGATATTTCCTTTCATTTCTGTGTTACCACTCTGCAATTTAGTTCTACTTAAGGAAGAGGGATGCTGGGTTTGGATTCTTTTCTCCTAGAGTGGAATCCAGCAATTTATGAGAGAAAGAAAATAAGAAAAATAAAAGCGATAGATTAGTATGAGACAGTAGTTGTATAAAACGGTTAACAACATAGATAAAAAGTAAATTTTGGCAATGAAAAAACAACATAATCTAGTACTCCAATAATAAAGCCACCATACAGAATTGTTTCTCTCTTGATGATACATTTGGATACAAGAAAAAACAGTATTTCAATCAAAGCTCCCAGCAGTTATTATTGGGGTTTCTGTTCCCTTCAATTGTTCTTTTTCTCTAATTTGATTGTAAATAACAACTCCACAGCTGTGTCTTCTGTAACCAATTGCATCTCTATAGGTTCCTATATTTAGATTGCATACAAGCATGCGCAAAAAGTAACAAAGACAGAAAGAATACTGCTTAGCCTTTAGTAGAATCATACAAAAGAGCTAATGAAGCTCACTCTAACAAGCTTTACTGAATGACCAGCTGTAAACCTTCATTTGTATTCCACAACAGGAATACTCAGTACCAAGGAGAATGTTACCCTTCCTCTAAAGGTATCGAGTTACTCCCTTTCCAAATTATCATGCTTCAACAGGCAGCACAGATTTCTTGCAAACTGAAAGCAATGCTATTGCAAGAAATGATCCTGTGCAGCTGGTCAAAGGCAGATACTTCTCCATACAAAGAAATTTCAGGTGATAGAAATTTTACTGGTCTTTCTAGTTTAAGCCAACCGGCAGGCTACCTAAAAAAGTGAGAATAACCATGCTGGTACTGATAACAGCATCTTCCTTTTCACAATTTCTTCTCTGCCTGCACCATATCCTCTGCTAAAGTCACTATTTCTGTGCTGCTGCACTAGCAATAAAGCCAGTGGGCAGAAGAAATTCCAGTCACAAGGGAAAAGGTCAAGAGTTAGTGGCTTATGCTTCTCTACTGTCAAAATGTGGAGCCTCTCACCAACATCATTTTATAGGAACCTTGGCACATTCCCTGTCCCAATAAACAGGTTTCCAGAGCAGCCACGCACCATGCTATTTAAGAGTTTACACAGCAGTATTAGAGCACTGACACCTGCCTGAAAGCAAGAGAAACACAGAAAGACACAAGCTCCTCTAAGGAGCAGGTGAATTATACCTGTCCACTACTAATATTGCCTATTCCTGACAGAGCATGGAACCAGAGCACACTAAAAGTATGAAGGCAGAGCTGATGGCTGCCCTCCTTCCAACCACCTGAGGGAACAGCTGCCAGATACAGACATCTGTTACTAGTGACTATATGACAATATTAGGGCACATTTATATTGAGCATGGAGGGTAGACATACCACAGTTAGCTAGACTTGTTATCTGCAGCTGGCTGGTTGTTTAGGGTGCCGTCACAGCAAATTAAATACACTGATAAAATGAAGCAAGTTCTGTGGAGGGCCACAAAAATGACCAGGGGGCTGGTTCATTTTCTTCCAATACCTTCTGGGGCTCAACACAGACTGTCTTGTGGAGCAACAGTAGGGCCATAATTGTGGGATATTTGCACAGACTAACCTCAGCTGCTCAAACTGGATTCTTGAGTGAGGAAGTTAGGAGTCTTACATTAATACACTTCTGTTTGCTAGTTAGTAATGTATTTTGCAGAGGACAACACTGGCCAGGAGCCTACCGAGACACTCCTGGCCTATTACATGCTGAGGCAATGCGAGGAACATGAGGAGCAAACCCCTTAAATAAGGCAGCTACATTTAGATGGTATGAGTTGTATTATTGTCCTCCACTTAGAGTTATTCCGGTTGTGCATAACAAGATTTGGAAAAGAATCTGGACAGCATAGAGAATGTAAAATCCAAAAGATAACATACTTCTCTGGAAGTTTCATCAGCTTCTATAGCAAAAAGGTGAATACTCATGTCCAAAGAGGCTTGGATCAGTGGTTGACCAGAAAGCACCAGTAAGGAAAAGCTTCCACCCACGTAGGTAACCTATTAAGCAAATACACCTTGAGGGAAATATCTAACCACTTTCTTTCAAACCTAGAAAACACTTTTATTAGGCCTTCTACGCTAACTGCTTAGAGAACTAATATGGAATTTCTGTTTCTGATGGAACTTTTTTCCTCTGGAAAATGCAAGCACTCCAAAACTAGAATTTTCCCCTTAAATAATAGCCTGGTAGAGAGGAAGATGAGAAGGGAAGATCCAGATCCCTTTCTGTTTGGGTCAGTGTCCTGAACATGAATTCACCAATTTCCCACACGGTGTAGGGGCTCTTACTTGTATCTGTGACATGACACTTCACGGCATAATATGGTTAAGTTCAAAGGCACATTAAATGGTCTATTTCCATATAGAAACAAGAGTAAAAACTACTCTCCTCTGCAAAAGGATTTGAGCTGGTAAAAGCTAGCTGGGGACAGAAAATGGGTAACAGGCATTCGAGAGGGAAATAGCAGACCTTTGTGAGTCATGGTCAAGCACATTTTGATACCAGAATTATAAGTTAAATATATTTCTGTAAAAGAAAACTATAATATTAACAGTAGACTTTATAGAGCTTGTCTCTCCTGCTGGAACTGTTTTATTTTGGGTAGATAATTAAATATTCACTGAGCCAAAGAGAGTTACAAAGAAAGAGAGATTCGTGAATAGGAAAACCAAGGCAGGAAAATTCTTTTCAAAAAAACATGTTAAAGAAGCCAGTTTCACTCCCCCACAAAATTATGATTTTTTTTTTTTTTTTTTTTAAAAAAAACCAAAGGGTTAGCCTGGCTGCGAGGCCCTTACCTGAAATCTTTACATTTTTGAAATTCAACAGCCACAAACAAGAGGAGCAGTATAACTTATTCTTGGTAGAATACTCAGTTCTGGTTACCATAGCAGTATCTGTGTTATTTTTCTGGATTTAAAGTAGACAGAGAAGGATCGGCTAGCCTTCCTTTTATTTTATATAGATCTTTAATAAAGCTATACTTATTAACATGATTTCATTGTGAATGTTCCCTACACCATATTTCAAACTAAGAATAAAATTGTCCCCTATCTACAGGGTAAATTGAATACAATGTAAAGCTAAAAAACCAGTCCCTTCCATTATGAAGGGCAAAAAATAACAATCTTCATAAAATTGCTGCAAGAGTTGAAAGAAAGCTTTATTCCATCTCTTTCAAAAATAAATGATTTATTCAAGATGTACATATTTTCAAGTTACATGGTTTCCCTTGATGAATATTCCAGCATGTTTCTCCAAGTCCTGGTTTAGTGAGTATGACAAGATGTTCACACACTTTTTACGGTAAGGAAGAATGCCAAGAATATAGCTGAAGAGGCCAGATTTGTAAGATGGTAGGAACAGTCTGGGAATTCCTAATTTCTGTCTTATTTGTTGGCAGCCAATAGCAGCTTTCCAGCAGAAAAGACCTTCAGTCCAGAATTAAAACAACTCTCACATAGCTTCATACTGAGAACACACTTCTGGCCAATAGAGGCAATGCTAATTTTTCAAAGACTCCTTGGTACCCACACAGACCCTTGAGAAACTTGAGCTCATTGATGTTTAGTAACTACATTAAACTACAAGGAAGATGGCGGCTAAAGTTTGGGGACCTATGCTGGCCACATGCCTCTCAGGAGAGACACACAGCTGTAGCTCAAGAAGCTGCCCGTGTGCTGGCAGACTGGGAAATGAAACAGGAGAGTCAGATAGAGAACAGTGCGGGTCAGAAAGGTGGCTCCAGAAATGTAAACCAGACACTTTGCAATTGAAATACCAGATAGAAAAGAGGGAGTAAAAACCAGCGAATCATATTTTACTCTTAGCTTCAGTAATCATTTGGAGTGATAGCAGTTCACTCCATTTACCCTGGCAGCTTGCTTCCAGTAATAGAAACACCTAGCTTAGGATACCTACTGTTGAAGTGTTGCCAAGTGCTTTACAGTGCACACTAATATCACCGTAGTTTCTTTCGAAACTGGGAAAGTACAGCCTGGGACATAGAAATGCTTTGCTTTACATATGGGGCAAGTTACTACTTCTTCAAGTTCAAGTTCCCCCACCCAAACTTAGGGCTCTCTTCCCTTTTCCTACATGCTCTGTGAGCGGAACTGCTTTGCATGTACAGAAAGAAGAAAAATTTTGGCAATGAGTCAAGCTTCTCTCCCTGCATCTATAGCCACCTTCATGTGCAATCACAGAACACTGAACTAGAATGCACTGTAAGAGGCTATCTTCAGGTTCAAAGAGATTGACAGATGCTCCTTTGTTTGGCACCTAATCCCCTCCCTGCCCCATGCAGGATCAGTGTGATCTAAACCACTGTGTGCTGAGCTCCCCTGGGGGTAAGGTGTTCTCCCTCAAGAACCAGACAGTACAAAGATCCCACAGACCAGTCCTTGGATGGATGAAGGATATCTTGGATTCCCTGTTGATTTTTTTCCACTCGTGAGCCTAAGGCCTCCATACAAATACATACTTTAAACCAAGCTTGAAGAGAAGCAGAACAAGGATTTAAATATTACATTACACTCTTTGGACTGCAGAACACTGAAATAAATCACAAATGCCTCTAAGTGAAGCAAACCAAAAGAAGATGCTACAGTCTTTCAGCCATAGAAAGCTTTTACCCATGTACTGGTACAAAGTTTTTCCCAGTGAGGTTGTTGCTGCAATGATTACCTTCAGAGAGATGCAAAATAAAAAATACATTAACAATTAACAGGTCAGATGCTGTTCTATACATAGTAAAAAACCTCCAACAAAAAAGCAGTTTTATGGAGAAATGTGTTTCTCCAGAAACAGCAGGAAAATTACTAAACATTTTGGTACTGTGCAAGAGAGAAGGTGTCATATTTGCTCTTACTGATTGTTGTAGGTTCCAGATAAGGCAGCATCTGCAATCCACAGTTTTTAGACATGTGGCAGCTGAAAGCCACAGATCTTGTTCGAATAGTTAGATGCATATTAGGTATACACTGGAACCTGGCATACAAATCTTGCTCAAATAATTGATAAAATATATGTCATACTTTAAACATATTGGGCCAAATACACTCTCAGTGTAACTCCATTTCAATACCTTGTTCAAAACAGTAGGGAGGTAAGTTAAATAGCTGTTATACTGTGCACTACAGGGATATGTGTGGACAGGTTGATGGACAAAAAAAAGGGATTTCAAAATAAGAAACTTGCACGAGCAAAGTGGGGAAGGAAAAAAACACTGAAAAATGCAGCAGTGAAATGCATCACATCCACAAGCATTACTTTCTCATTTAGAGAGCAGTTTGTACCATTCTTATCACAGGTGTTGGTCCTGCAACCCAGAGTGCTAAAGGTAAAAGTTGAAGTAGGACAGAATAAAGAAGATAGGAGAATCAGCAGCAAAATTACAACTTCAGAACTCTCTTGTAAATAAACCAACCCCAACTACATGTTAGGATCATAGGTTCCCCTAATTAGCAGCATCTTTATAGGTGCTCCTAGGTGAAACAGTTCTTACCTAGTTTGGTCCTCAAAAATGCAGCTGTGAGAGGGCAGAGGTGGGATAACCCTATACAGGAGATTCTATGCCCAGTGGGTTAATCTTAGCTTCACTTTTTTATCCTTGCAATAGTCTGCATAAAGTAAGAAGTGTGTGTTGACCACTAAGGTCTCCAGACTAAGATGCTGAAGGAACTTATGTTTGTTTTGTTTATGGTAACCTCTTCTGATAGTTTGTTGATACTATTCAGATTACACTGAATTAAAAATTACCATCATCCAGAGGCAGCCCCCATGTCAAGTACCTGTGACACTTCTAATTTCAGTCATTGCAGAGAGAGGATATGAGTTTTTCCAAAGTTTTTTTACAAAAAGCTTTTGAAAGGACAGCTTTTTTCCAGTTTTTTGGAAGTATCCTAGAACTGTGCACAATGGCAGGAAGGAAATTATTAACTTCTCAGGTTATTCTTTCATTAGAATTTCTTTTGAATTGGTGAGCTTTCTGACTGCTCCTCAAATTCCCATTGAAGCTGGCAAGAGCTGCAGGCTCTCAACCGGCTGGGAAAGAGGCCCTTAAACAGTGCAAAGATCAAGAGCAGAGTGGGGAAGAAGAGCAAGAGGGAAGCATTATGATCCTGATTTGGTTCAAAAGGCAATGGATGCTATGGATGCTAAATGCCTGTGTGTATCTAAAGAGAGACAGGACAAGTTGAGAGCAGAAAAATCCACTGAGGGTTAACTAAAGATACAGAAACACTTTTGCCTCAGGAAGCTCCTGAGCTGCAGTCTGGGCTAAGTGGAACTTTGGTTTGGCTCCTTGTATCTGTTCTTGGGCTCATGTTTAGTAAATGCTGGCAAGGTCATGTATTTCATTTGAGCCAAGTCTTTTCCTGACTTAATTAAATATCTACCTGCTACTTTCCAAATTTTGTTTCTAACTACCTGTTTGATGTTGTCCTCTATTTTTTTTTCTGGTTATTTACCTTCCCTCCCTCTCCCATTCTCATAAATTTTTTTAAAAAAGCAAATACTTTACCTTTGAGAGCAGCAGGGCAAGGAATTATGATGGGTTAGTTTCAAAAAGGTGAACGACGGAGTAAGACAACAAAATGAGTCATACAGGGAAAGGATGCTGAAGGAAGACCAGGGTAAAGTTAACTCAGAAGTGGCAGAAGGAATAAAAAGAAGAGAGGGAGATGAGAGAAACAGCCAACTTAATGGTACATCAAGTTAGATGGAAAAGAATTAAACCAAAAGAATTAAAGGTGTTCAGTTAGAAAGAGCTGAGATGGAGCCTGTCCTGCCTCCCCCCCACCTGTGGGCAGCCCAGCTGCCATCTGCCTGAACACAAACTCCAGTTTCCATCTCCAGTTTCTCCAGACTCCTCCTCCAGCCAGGTACCGGCAGCATCTCAGGCGCCTGCTCTCCTCTCTCACCTTTTGCCCTCCAACAGCCAGGTACCGGGAGGAGGCAGCTTTGCCTGCACTCTTTGACTAAGATGCACAGAAACCAGCAAGGCCTGAAATGTTTTAACTTCTAGGATATCTCCACACATTCTTTACACGTTTCTCATCTCTTTGAAGGTTCTTGCTCGATTACAGCAAGAAAACTAGCCTCTATAATTAAAATCAGAAAATGGCGTCAGCAATAGAAAGAGTAGTTTGCTGAGCACACCGAGATCTACACTGCATGCATTTCCACGTATCAGTGACTGTGCTGTCTGAAGAAACTGCTACCTGCCTTCTAAACACTTGCCCCAAGACAGCATTCATTTTAATTTTTTCCAAACTACCTTCCTACTCTTCCCCCTCTAGAGACTAACCAAATTCTAAGATTCCTGTTTTCCAGAAAATGTCTATTAGTAAAAGTGACTAATGATCACTTTGTTGCAAATCCTGCCTTTTGCACACCATCTTCATTTACTTTGGCAAGCTTCAGCCAAGTATCTTTGTAAACCTCTCTAGTTTGTTTTCTTTTTATCATGTAGTTTGAATTATGGATGCTTGTCAGGATTTTTTGAAGAAAGACAATAGTTGGTGTAACTGACAGAACAGATCTCATGATGATGAACATTTGCTCCACAAAACGGGGCTGCAGCAAGCCCAAAGGTCAAACTGTAACAAGAAAAATGAGGTAGGAAAATGCTTTTTTCTTTCTGCCTCTTTCTCACTCTGTCTTCCCAACAGCAAAGAGTCTATGGTTATCACATCTTCCTGCTCTCTGAGAGAGAATGATTTTTTGGTTTGATAGCTGAAAGGAAAAAAAAGACCACTGCAAGAAAAATAAACTCTGAAAGAAATTTGATTCAATGTTAAACATTTTAGATGCTCTCAATAAAAGACAGTTAAAAAGGTTAATCTGACTCAAAATTAGATATTTTCCTTATAAATTTAGAGCCTTGTTAACCTACTGATATTACTTAAATCACACATTCAAATGACATCTCAAATGTTAAAATCAGATGTTTTGTCAGCTTCAAAATGAAACATTGTCTAACATTTTAGAATTCTCACTTCATTTTCTTAATGAAAATATTTGCCAAATTTGACAAAAGTAGTTTTGGTTTTCCAGAATTTTTCTGCTTTTTTGAGAATAAGTATTTATTTAAAAGTTACACCTGTTATGACAACACAAACAACTTTTCACCCAGTGACATCATGCCATGTGCATGCAAATAAATGCAATCAGACCAAACAAAAAACAGGAAAAATAAAGTTAAAATTTACTACTAATCTATCTCAATCCTTGAGTCTTCCTCCTGCCTACAGATCAATCAAAGAGCAAAACATAAAGAGTAGCAGCACATGTACCTGAAGACAGTAACACTGGTGGAGATTTTGCAGATACGTTCTTTGTCTGTAAATCTCAGCAATTACTTTAGAAAACATGAGGTGAATTTTAAACTGGTAACGAAACTTAACAGGGGTGATGGTGTCAGAGCAGATGTGGTCTGTAAACTGCAGTGAATATTTTTCTAAACATGGCCTTGGTTTCAGGATGATAAGAAAAATCAGAAACAAGGTAAATTTGGGGTGAATTTTAAGTTGACATGAAAAAGATGTTTTTCTCCTAGCTCTAAGCTTTTTGTTCATGACAATTCAGATACTCTGTCTATAAATTTAAGTCTATTAAACAATTAAAATAACATCATATTGCCCAGAACAGAACAAAACTTAAAATAAGAATATCCAGTGAAGCCCCATCTGTTCAAGAGGAGAATGCTAATGAAGACCGAAGAAGGCAATCGCACTTTTATTTTGTTTTTAGTTGCTCTTTTCATCTATTCATAAATTGCAAATGAGAGAACTGGAATAAACTGCCAGCATATTACACTCATGCCCAAGACCTCCACAACCAAGTATCCCACTTCTCCCTATGGGTCCTTCCAGCTTTTAGGAGAACCCTCTCATTACCATGCCCACACTAGCACACTAATACTTTGCAATTTGGCTTCAGGCTCCCATCCTCGTCTCTCAAATGTCTTTGACTGCTCGCCCACCTCAAAGACAGCACATTTTGTAACACTAATTAGGGTTGGACTGTGGCAATACAAAAATTGCATATCTTCTTGGAACTTCTCTATAGCCTAATAACCATTTCTTTGGTTCAGTTGTAAAGGTGTAGATTTTGACTGCACAGCACGAACGCATGGCCTTGCTGGGGTTGAGGCTCTGCACTGAGACAACACGAGGCAACGCTCCTGGTACAATAACAGTCCTGGAAAGCCCTGCTGGAGACAATTTTGTTAAGCTGTATCTCTTGAGTGTCTCTCACTATGAGATTTTTCTCTCCTTTTCACTTATGCTCATCTAATGGAAATAAGGTTTCTACTCTTCATTAGAAGTACTGCTTACATCCAAATCACCTCCAGATTTTTATGTCCCATTGCACCAAAAACAGCAAGGGAAATGTCAGTAGAATCAGGTGAGTATCTCAGTGGCATACAGACATAGAATAAAAGGCAGATGACAAAGCAACAAATTCACACTAACAGATGCTTACTCAAGCTTTTCACACTAGCGGTAATGACAAACCTTTGATTCAAACAAAATATAGGCAGAGAAACAATGAATGGCTATAAAGCTCTTAATTTATAATTAAGAGGGCGGGTTCACAACTGCTGTGGAATTGATAGAGGGTACATTGACTACTGCATCACACCTGATCATCTGAAGATATGCTCTGACCAGCAGCAGGTCTGGGAGCAGCATCTGCCTGTTCTTCAGATTCTTTATTTGTATCGTCTGCTTAACCTACAAACATGGCCAAGAAGGCCAACGGCATCCTGGCCTGTATCAGAAATAGTGTGGCCAGCAGGAGCAGGGAGGTGATTGATCCCCTGTACTGGGCACTGGTGAGGCCGCACTTCGAGTGCTGGGTTCAGTTTTGGGCCCCTCACTACAGGAAAGACATGGAGTTGCTGAAGCGTGTCCAGAGAAGGGCAACCAAGCTGGTGAGGGGCCTGGAGCACAAGTCTTAGGAGGAGCGGCTGAGGGAGCTGGGGCTGTTTAGCCTGGAGAAAAGGAGGCTGAGGGGAGACCTTACCGGTCTCTACAACTACCTGAAAGGAGGTTGTAGTGAGGTGGGTACTGGTCTCTTCTATCAAATAACTACTGATAGGATGAGAGGAAATGGCCTCAAGTTGCACCAGGGGAGGTTTAGGTTGGATGTTAGAAAAAAATTCTTTACTGAAAGGGTTGTCAGGCATTGGAACAGGCTGCTCAGGGAAGTGGTGGAGTCACCAACCCTGGAGGTGTTCAAAAAAATGCGTAGACATGGCACTTCAGGACATGGTTTAGTGGGTATGGTGGTGTTGGGTTCACAGTTGAACTTGATGATTTTAAAGGTCTTTTCCAACCTAAACGATTCTATGATTCTGTGACCCTGAGCCTCTGATGCCAGCGAGCTCAGGCTCTGGCTGATGCTAAGTTTGAGTCTGAGCACCATGGAGGATGGAGAGGAGCAAGGGCCAAAGACAAATCTTTTCCTATTTCTCTCAGAGTTGCTGGTAGTGTACAACAAATTTATTTTCTCATCTGCCACTGTAATACTCAGGGATAAAGGCTAAAATGCTTCTGACTCTTTGCGTATTAGAGGAAGTTCAAACATGGGGCATACATACCTCAGAGAGGCAAGGCTTCCCAGTCAAACACATTTACATTTATTCCCAAATGTCTTCCTTCGAGTTGAAGAAAGGAACACCAAACCTTTAACTTTGACAGGGCCTATCTTCTCCCATCTCAAGATATTTTTGGTCAGGACAGTGAGGGTTGTTTTGTCGTACTTGTTTGGGAAGTGTCTGTGCAGTGGCACGGAGGACAGGACAGGCAGCCTCAGCCTGGCCATGCTGCTGCCCCACTGCCTCTGCCAGCTCTGCGCGCATCAGGCTGTGGAGCACATGACGAAAGAGCTTACCATGGCCCCATGCCCCCTCTCTGCCCAGAGCCAGCAACTGGTCAAACTGGGCACTGCTGCAGCAGCTCTTTGTGGCTATTGCCCAGGCACCCGGCTGTCTGCTGAAGGAGGCAATGCCTGCTGTTTGGTGAGCAGGGCCTGGTGTAACTGTGCATGCTCTTGGGTGGGGTTGTCCATGCTCATTGTAGTACAGAAGATTAAAATTGGTGAAAGTCCAAAGGTTTGGAAAACAATGTGATGCCAGGTATAAAAGAGAAGAGACCTGGCAGTAACTGTACAAATAAATCTGCTTCAGCACTTACTGAAATGGAACATATACTGAGAAAGAAAGACTTCCAGACACTGCTATATCCCATGTAAACAGAGGTCCACACAGTCAGAGTCCACTAGGCTGTTCTGGTAGCAAAGAAAGGACAATAAGCCATGGCTTTTTGAATTGCTTTTCCTAGTTGCTCTTTTGTTTTCCCTATTTAGTTAATAATTAGGAATTAGAGGAGAAGGGTAGTGCTAGTTTTGAGTCTGTGGTGTGGTGACTGATGCTAGAAGAGGATGCAGTAATATATTTAGATTTTAATAGAGCATTTGACACTGGGTCTTAAAGTCTTCTGTGCAAAACCGATTAAGGCTATATGTGAAAACTAACGATGGAAAAGAGCACATCAGGTGAAGGAAGGTATCTAAGTTTCTACAAACATCGCTGCCACATTAAGATCTGATTACTCAATTCAGACTAACATCAGATTAACATCATCTTCATCTTTGCTGCCAGTCTCAGACAAGACCTTTCAGGTCTGGGCCATCACATTATTGCATAGGTAAGAGCATTTGATGAGCTCCATCCCATTCCCTGTGGACAGCAATCATGCTCAGAATCAAGCTTGTTGTTTTCCTTTATTCAGTTTCATCTTCCTTTTCTAGAATTAAAAAAATTACTGCAAATTTCCATGCTCTGGAAATCTCCTTTTCATTACTCCTGAACTTGATTTAAGACATAAGACAGCGTTTTTCAAGGTGCTTTCGGCTAGAAAGACTTCCAAATTCCACTGTCCGTTTTTCATCTCTCTGAGTGCATTCAGCTGAAACTGAATAAGAATCTTTCATTTCAAGTGATTTTGAAATGCTCCAGATGTGCAGACACATGCATATAATCTCCGAAAGGACTTCTGATTTCTGCTTGTATCTCACACTCAGTTTCTTGCTCACACATCTGTTGGGAGCACATCCTTGCATTCACTGGTGATATCTGTGCTAGAATCACCTTCCACTTCTCATCCTTGTTGGCAAGGTTGGCATTATCAGACAGCTCCAGCTCTCAAATTTATTCACAAAAGTTCCTATCTGCTGTTTTTTATGTCAAAGGAATGTAAATTCCTTTCTCGTATCATCATTTTAATGCCTCATGTCTGGAAAGAATATTAGTGGTGGGCACCCGGAGCATCTTGGAAGGGTTGTTTTCCATACCATGTCATCTGCCCAAAGCAGTAATTCTCCATCTCCTGAACAGCTTCGCACTCCTTTAGTATGTCCATTTAGTGCACCAAGAGACAGAAACTCCAGTCATCAGTAGAGGTAGTTATTAGTTCTTAGCAGGGAGTCGTATCAGTCTGCAGATGAAAAAGTTGCTTCAGTTCTCCTTTGTACTTTGAAGCAATGTCCTGGTTTCGGCTGGGATAGAGTTAATTGTCTTCCTAGTAGCTGGTACAGTGCTGTGTTTTGAGTTCAGTATGAGAAGAATGTTGAT
>JAVJGG010000085.1:23486512-23581345 GCA_035590195.1 Aviceda cuculoides
AGGTCCACGGGGGAGCAGATCTCCACCTGCAGCCCGGGGAGGACCCCACGCCAGAGCAGGGGGATGCCCGAAGGAGGCTGTGGCCCCGTGGGAAGCCCGTGCTGGAGAAGGCTCCTGGCAGGACCTGCGGCCCCATGGAGAGAGGAGCCCAAGCCAGAGCAGGTTTTCTGGCAGGACTTGTGACCCCGTGGGGGACCCACGCTGGAGCAGTTCATGAAGAACTGCAGCCTGTGGGAAGGACCCACATTGGAGAAGTTCACGGAGGACTGTCTCCTGTGGGAGGGACCTCATGCTGGAGCAGGGGAAGAGTGTGAGGAGTCCTGCCCCTGAGGAGGAAGGAGTGGCAGAGACAACGTGTGATGAACTGACCATAAACCCCATTCCCTGTCCCCCTGCACCACTGGGCAGGGGTAGGTGGAGAATCCGGGAGTGAAGTTGTGCCCGGAAAGAAGGGAGGGGTGGAGGGAAGGTGTTTTGATATTTGATTTTATTTCTCATTACCTTACTCTGGTTGATTGGCAATAAATTGAGTTAATTTTCCCCAGGCTGAGCCTGTTTTGCCCGTGATGATAACTGGTGAGTGATCTCTCCTATCCTTATCTCCACCCACAAGCCCTTTGTTGTATCTTCTCTCCCCTGTCCAGCTGAGGTGTGGGGAGTGATAGAGTGGCTTTGGTGGGCACCTGGCCTCCAGCCAGGGTCAACCCACCACAACAATTCAATTTAGGCTGCCTAAGAATCCAGCCCAGGGTTTCCTTCCTAGCTATCAGATGAGGTCCTGCAGAAGGACTGATATGTTCCTACTGTTGTCACCTTGGTTTTTGTACCTGTCATTTACAATCCACACTGACATATTCCCTCCAATGAGATTCTACTTTCATTTCCTATACACTGCCTGATTGACCTGGATTATACGCAATTGCAGTTATGGAGACTAAAAAACTTGATCATTAGAGAGATTGGTAATGAAGACTTGTGATGAGTACATCTTGAATACTTATTTTGTACCTTTTCTACTGTGACTGGGTCCCAGTGTTAACACTCCTGGCAAACATTTAAGACCTTTCCAAGTGTTGAGCTAATATTTATACTAGACAACACATTCTAATCAGAACATTAAAATCCAGAAAAGGAAAATACTTATTGACAAACAGAACCAAATCCCTCCGGACATGCATTGCCTTCTATGGCTCCCCTACTGACATCACCAAGTGAAGCTGACAGACATGATAGCACAGTAGAATTACATAATTTATAACCTTATTTTAGGACTTTCATGTGACCTGGTGGCTGCTGTGTATCGAAATAAGAAATGACATAACACCAACCAAGAAACCTTCATACAGTGTCTTACTGACAAGATATTTTAACTTTTTCCTGCATTTCACTACTATGCTGTTGCCAACTGTCTGAAGACACTGCCGAAGATGTATCTAGACATTCCAGGATCCTCCTTGAGCTTTCCATTAGCCTGAATCTCCTCTTGACAAAAGCTTATTAGCCACTTCCCCCTGCATCCCACCTAAACTTTAACTTCTGACATTGCTGCAATTCTGAATCTTCTCCTTTGTTCATACTCTGCTCTTAAAATGAATCTTGTTAATTGAATCATCCTTCTGATACCAGAGCAGTACTTATCGATCTGAGAAATTGCAGCTTTGGCCCTTCCCACCACAGACTGAAAAGCCATATGATGTTTATTAGCATGCAGCATGTGTTACTTGGAGTTGGCTGGGAGGTTGAGGAGGTAACTTGAATACCATACTGGTATTCACACTGGCAGATCTCCAGTTCCTCTTTGCCACCTGCAAACCACATCCTCCCTCAAACAGGATGCTCATTTCACCACTCCCTGTGGGAACACCAGCTTCTGAACATACTCCTGTTTTCCCCTTATTTTACAGGTATGCAAGGTAGTCATACACAGAAGCAAGGGCTTTGTAGAGCTTTCCAGATAAATAACTTTGAACTGTTGAATAGCTTACCCAAGTTTACCCCCCATTTAACTCAGCACAGCCTCTTAGTCTTTTTTGAATCAGTCCTTTTTGAACTTACTCTTAACTATCAGTTCCGTACAAGTATGGCTGTAGGTTTTCATTCAGTATAATGGGAGAATTAGTGCTTCATCTTGCATTCTGAATTGAGGAAGTTCTTTAAGAAAATGATGAATTTGCTGAAAGATACAGATTCAGGTCAGCTAAAGTGACTGGAAATTTGAATTTGTTGAGCTGTTTTGAAAAAAAATGGGAGGAGGGAGGACTAAGAACATTTAGGAAATAAAATGGGGAGAGTTTTTATTTCAAAAGGAAACAACTTGATATATAAAACCAAAATAAACACTTTCCAAAACAAATTCATTCAACTGAAAGTTCCAATGTTTTTGGTTTTTTTTGTTTTTTAAACTTAATCCATATTTTTTTCCCAGTTTAATCATCAAACTAAAAGATCATGACTCCTAAGTCAGCTCTGCACTGCCTTCTTTACTGTTATTTAACTAAAAAGTAGGAGGTACTTGGTTCTGCAATTTCAAAGCTTAATAGTTTGCATTCCTCCCTGGCATTACATTTTCCTCTCTTTTTTATCCATTGTAGCAATCTTGTGATTGAACTGCTTCCTTTTTCCTTATGATCTGAACCCACTCCCACTGAAGATGGGGTATTCCACATTCAGGCAACTGGATGACTTAGTATAGTCTGAAAAACTTTCACAGAGAGAATAGGGAGTATTTCTAAACAATTCTAAGCATCATACTTTAAGGGTTTTCTGTTATTTATCACATTATTTCGGTCCTGAGATTTAGTGGCATTTGTTACAAATTAGTAAAACAGCAGTTCAGGTAGAGATGTTGCTGCATTACTGTTTAGCAAGATTTTGTGTGAATGGTAAAGAATGCTTCCTCTTAGAGGACAGTGGAATAACCTCTATAATTCAATTAGCCTTAACAAAAGAGGTGCCTAGAATTAGAAAGAGCTACCTGAATCTCAAGTTTAAATAGCTCTTTATAGGATAGTACTGCACTATTACATTAGTTTAACAAGCAATTATAATTACTGGGAGAGCAACTTCTCTATTAAAGGTCAGAGAGAAATCACTACAGCTCCAGCTATGAATATAATTGGACATTTAATGAAATGTGTCTACCCAGTGCTTTCTTCCCTTTTTAACAAATTCAGAGCTAAAATGCAGCACAGCAGTGCACACAGACATATTTCAGGAAGAAAGATGACTACTTTATGCTAAGATGTTTCTTTTTTTTTTTTTTTTTAAATCTGACAGTATAATTAACAACCACTAGGAATAACAGTACAAAGCATTAAAAAACAATATTACAACAAATTATGTACAGCATGACCTAAGTTTTAAAAAACTGGTGACTAAGTTGATTATTCATTCTGTATTTGAGCACTCACATAATTTGAACAGGTGGAAAGCTCCCAGTATCAGTAATTTATGTATCTCACTAAAATCTATTGTTGCTAATTTTCAACTCACGGATTTAAAAGTGCTGTACACTTCCAGAAGTTAGGTGTGCTGGAGAAGCCTCGATTCTCAAATCTTTAGAAGGAGAATTCTAACACCAGGATTCCTGTCTGCTGCAAATCAGACTCTGACAAGACCCTGATATGTGAATAACCAAGATTCCTAATTAGTATTTACATTAGGGTTCTTAACATTTCTGCCCATATCTGTGTCTTTAACCAAATCTAAAGGAAACAAGTATCAATTCTCTGAGCAAAATGAATGATTTACTGTATCTTAAATGACACAAGAGAAAAGTTCATCCATTCCTGGAACACAGTGATATACCTTTGTTAACCCTTTCATGGTGGAACTTGCCACTTTCAAATGAGCAGTCAGAAACAAAAAGCATTGAAGAATATGAGAGAGATTGTGCTAGAATCATTAGTTACCATAAATCAATGTAAAATAAAATTTATATATGGTCCATATCTAAGGCTAGGCCTACCTCCCTCTAAATGGAGAGGAAGGGCTTATATATTTGAGTGCAGCTTGCTGTATCCTGCATTCAAAGGAAGTTTTTTTTAATAAAGCATGTAGTGTAGTAAGGCCTAGTTCCTCATTTTCACTGTGATTCCATTGCTAATGTGTATTGTTAGAAAGGATGAAGAATTGTACCAGTTTCTTACTTGGTGGAAAGAATTATTTTCATCTTTTAAAAGAAAAATATTTATAGCTTGTTTGATTGTAGTTTCCTTGGTGAAGCAGCTATTGCAGATGGTCTGCTGCTATCATTTACACAAAGATATTCTTAAAATCAGCTCTGACTTCACTAGATGTTACAGGACATGACATCTAAAAGCTAGTGGTCACAGCCATCACGTGAGTGCACCCACATGCTCCGCCTGGAGACAGAGCCAGGCAGGAGAGATGAGGCAGCAACAACCTCAGCAATTTGGATCCAGGATCACGTTTAACTGAGCTTGCTGGGGCACCACTAGATGCCCCCCAGGCTGCTTGCTAATCTGACCCTAGCACACTGCAACAGGGTGCTGACTTGAAACAAGGTTTCTGCTCTGACTCCAGCCCAATTGGGAAAACATGGTCTGGTTGTAGATCTTCAGCTTTCTGCGAACATGCACATCTATGGAGAAGGGAAGGAAAATGCCAACTACAGAAATGATAACAACAGAAATGGCTTTTGTATACAAGTTTCAAATGACATCTGCAAATGTTTTTAATCAGGAAAACTGAATGATCTTCTTGCTACATACTCTCTTGGCAGGATGCTTTTAAAATCATTTAATAGTGTAAAATAATACAGCTTTCCTGAACAAGACTGAACTCAAACCTGCCAAATATGCCACTCAATACGCACTCTGTGGAGCCCACAGAAGTGTTTCATTTTGGTTTTTTTGTTTGTTTGTTTGTTTGTTTGTTTTAAAAAAAGCTCTTATTTTGAGCCAGTAGTGTGAACTTCGGGCTGGATTCAAGAGCAAATAAAAGAACTGAATCAAATTCTTCTTTCAGCTATCTTCCTATTCTTAGTGAAGAGAGAATAAATTGTCATTCAGTTCTAACTTCAGTAAATATGTAACGTGAGACAAAAGAAAACCCTGTAGTAGATTTGTGCAGATCCTGAGCTAAACCTCTGCACTTCATGCTGAAGTGGATTAGTAAGTGCTCACATGTTCTGATCTGCTGATAGAGCTGTGGTCTGAACGTTCAGCACTACATAAGAAGAAATAGTATCTTGAAATGGTGGAGCTGTTTACTAAGTTAATGTGTATCTACAGCTCGATACTGTCCCTAAGTAATTTAAGCCTAACCAAAGTGAAATTGTGATGTGGCATAAATTTATGACAAATGCCACCTGATACTTAACATCACCCTTAATGGAAAAGTATTCGGTATAACCTTTCCAAATTTACATTGTTGTTAAGAATTGAGAACTGATCCTAACATAAGCTTTCTAAGCTTACTACATCTGTGGGCAGAACTTTCCCACCATCAAGTTGATTTTCTACAGATACATTACCTTGGGGTGGACAAGTAATAAAGAATGAATTGGTGCTTTAAGAATAAATCAGATTGCAAACAGCCATATTAAGTTTGAAGCATGGGAATGAAATATCTAGTTATGTTAGACAGAAAAGAAGATTCTCTAGCAGAATTGAAAAGGACAGGACAGAAGCAGGGGACTCTGAACTGGCATGGCACAAACTAGATGGAAGTAAAACACACAAGCAAGTCCTCTAGGATGGGGTTGGGGGGAGAAGTGGAGTGCAATTCAGTCCAGCAATGTTTTCCTCCTTTGATCAAAATATGAAAAAGAATGAAACACAAAGTTTAACAAATCCTGTTCTCCATGATTGAGTTACAATATGCTCCTTCCTCCTGTGTCCTTTACTTCTCCCCAGCACTTTAAGTGGCCCACTAACTTAGGTTCTTTAGATCCACTGGGAAGGCTGGATAAAATAATATCCCAGAGCACAGCAACTTTATTCACTTCTGTTGTTACAAAAGGACAAGTAATATAAGCTGTCTTCATATTTGAAACCATATGACACCAAAAATGCTACACAGATGAACAAGGAGGTCCTTTTTTCTGTAAATAAAATGAATCAAAAATTACTGAATAATACAAAATCAGTATGGAAAGTATGGAAAATAAATGAGTAAGATGCTTTTCTTGCTGGGAGTGATTGACTCTTGTTTGATGGATTTTTCTTCTACCTTAACTAAGGCAAAATTATGTTTGTGATGCATTGAAATATTTTGCATATTGCTATGACAAAAGAAAGCCTTAAGGGATAGCATTACGTAGTCTTATCTAAGGATTTTCTTTTTGTTTCCTGTATGGGGAAAGAACTAGGATGCCATCCAGTCAATTATCTATTAACAGGATTCCTTGCAGATTTAACTTCTGGTGTATAAAATAATCACAATTTTGTACATATTTTGGAAAGAGTTTTTGTTTAGGATCATCTTCCGTTTGCAGACATAGAGCTGTTCCACATGTACACCAAGAAACCTACCTTACCTAATCCGTGTTTCTAAATTACTGTTATTAAAGTCTATGAAAAAACTGTTGTCCTTTGCCTTCCAATGGAATAGAAGCACAGTGAACAAAATTTGCATCTGCTGTAGCTCTCGGTTAGAAGAGTCAAACAAAAGAATGTATTAATATTAATTTGTATTTATTTAGCACAGAAGAGGAGTCTGACATTGTTAAAGAAGGAGACACTGGGCTAATGAAATCTATAAAAGGATTTGATGACGTGTGGGAGGAAACCAGCTAGAGCAGTAAGTGAGGAAAAAGAATTTGGTGGTTGCATTTTTCACAGACGAGAAAATTCCATTCAATGTTGGGAAATTGGTCTCTATTCTTGCTTTTTTCATTCAGTTCTTTTTTCTTTCTAAGAAAATCTTGCACATGTTTATAATGACAAGAGTTAAACCTTGTCTGGTTCTGAAAGAATTGTAGCAGTGTTCTATATTTTTGTACATTAAATCTTCTTGCAGTACCAATGTTATTTGCTTGTTTACCTGATACTGACTGTCACTGGTGTAAATGCTAGCTTTCTGAAAACTCATAGTAGGTTCTCACTGGTTTTCATATGTCCAGCATGGTCTTTGGTTGCCTTGTGACACTTGGTGATTTGAATTTTTTTGGTTTCATTTTTCTGGCTCTTACTGCAGTGTCATTCACATCCCAGATCTCTAGACCATATAGGCAGAAAATGTTACAGTACAATATCTAGATTTTCTTCTTGGTCTAGACTTCATACAAGTTTTCTCAGGGCTCTATGATTATATGCATGACATCTGACCTTTAATGCCTTTATATTTCTAGGAGTTACATGTTAGGCTGTTTGAATGACTATTTCCTGGTCTCTTGCAGCACGCAATTAAGTTTCATCCTTGACAACCTTTGAAAAGTTGCTCTGTTCTGCCTGAACAGAAAGCTCACAATCTCAGGCTCCATTAGAATTCTCTTGTCAAGAGACCCAGTGGTGTCCTACACAGTCTTCACTTCAGCTGTATTAAAGAAACCTGGAAAGCATCCAGTTCACTTGAAAACCACATTTCATGATTTCCGTTTCTTTATATTCACTGACTGCAGGAGAATTAGCTTCCACCACCAGAGCAAGACTGGAGTGCTTCGTTTCTAGGAAGACAGTAATGATGACACTAAATTCTTTAATATAATAATGAAAAATAACTTTGACTGAATAAAGATAAATACCATATAAGTTTTGAGATTTATAATAGGTTTGTATCTCATCAGACACCAACTTACTTGTATCTCAGTTTTCCTTTTCTTTACCTTTCCCCTTCTCTTCAGGTACCAGTGTATATCAGCAATGGTAAAATAAGGTCTTTCCTTCCAAAGATTAAAAAATAATTAATATTTAAAATAATTGAAAAATCCATTATCTCTTCTTCAGTAATTTAGAAGGAACTGATTAAGTCAACTTCCACTCAGTATAGTTTCCAAAATACTACATAGGGGCTTTTGATGAGAATCCTGAATTTCTTCTGCTTATGCTCGAGCCTTGCTGGATAAGAGGCAGATCTGAAACATGGTGACTTCTGGATCAAAATTTGTGCCTTTACCAGTTCAGCGCACAAACCCAGTAAGCTTGACACTGGAAAGATTTCAGAAAGAGTCTAAGGCTTCAGCCTGTACAGTCTGAGGGTTTTGCGACCTTTGATAGACAGACAATACTTTGTTTATGCTAATGAGAGCAGTCTCAGATAAAACACTTGCCCTACTAAAAATTCCAAGATTCTTTCACAGGACAGTTAGTCTGAGGGAAATTTTCTTACCAAGGTTGGCTCAATTATTGAAATCACTAAAGACACTTTTAAAAATGGATCTGGAGGAGACTCAACAAAATCTGACAAAATTAAATGAAAGCTGGTGTTTCTGACAGTTCTGACTCAATTCAGTTACTAACCGACTGGGGGACTGGTAGTAGATGCACGTTCTGCCTGTATAGGAACAGTTCTCACACAAGACCAGTTAGCGTTCATACCAATATAGCTCACACAAATGGATCAGGAACAAACTCAAGCGAAAGAAGAAGTACTAGCAATGACCTGGACCTGCAAACATGCCAGTGAATATTTAGCTTGGCTTTTACTCAAGATACAGAGCACAAGATCCTAGTGGCATTACTGAGTCGTAGCTTACAAGTAACCTTCCACTTATAATTCAAATATTTCAACTACCAATGACAGAATTTTCTTTTGCCTTTGGACACACACAAGGAAAAATTACTTGCAAGAGCAAATGCTCTATGTAGAATTTCAATAGAGAGCTACAGGGATGTAACAAGGGAGAAAAAACCCAAGCCTTTAGAAAATTATTTTCCACAAAGGTACCTTACAGTCCTTGGCTGCAAGTAGCATACGTCTGTTTTTCTGGAAAGGACATGTGCATTATTGTAGCTGATGACTTTTCCAGATATATTGACTTGGCTCTACTTACACAATTATCATCAGCTCTCTAACGTCCATAATTGGAAGACAGTTTCTTCATTTCTCATGTCAGGTAAAAGGCCTTGATTTTCCTCTAAAGCATTCCAAGTGTTTTTCCAGTACTTAGGTTTTCATCACTGGTTCTTTATGTCATCCTCAGAGCAACATCCTCAGAGAAGTAGAGGCAGTAGTGACAATATTAAACAGACTTCTGAAAAAAATCACTAGCCCCATTTCTTGCATACTGGTCAACAATCCCCACAGTGCAGAAAAGAAGGCTGCATCTCCCTGTAAAACCAGGAAGCCCAAACAAAAATGACCTGAATAGAAGGTATGTAAAAAACGAGCAAGAATTGCTCAAAACAGCACTGAATCACGGAGCTGGCACCAGGGAACAGACTGAGGCAGGAGTACCCAGGCATTCAGAACATTCAGAATTTGGCACAAACCTCCAATTCCTATCTAGTAGGATCTTTTAAAGCATTGCTCTGGAGGAATGCGTTTCACCTTCAGTATTTCAACCAGAAACAGAAAGGGCAAGAGGCTTTGAATATCTCTTAGGAAATGAATCTCTATGCAGCTACACACAAACATTTACCAGAAAGAGAAGCATGGACTGTCTGTCTGTTCTTATCACAGGTTGTGCTGAGAACTGGAGAGCAAATGCTTGCAAGCCCACCTCTCCCTGTGACAGTATTACTAAGCCATCAACATACTGAGCAGAACATGAGGTAATAAAAGAACAACATCAGCTGAACTTACAGGAATACAGAGAAACCTGTAACAGCACAGACTTGTAACCCTGCACCAAGGAGAAACTCCTGGGTCAAAATCCTGGACCACAGTTAAATACACAGTCTGTATTTAACACAAGGTAGTTTGATGCCTCTTAGTAGCACAAAGCATTTCCTATATCATCATAAATTCTAATTAGATGAATTCTGCTAGTTGCATCTAATTTATGACCTCATTTGATCTTACACAGAAACTTGTAATATACCACTTTATAGAGTCTCCTAGTCCCAACTCTACAGATTACATTATACTTAACGTTCAGTAACTACACTTCCCATCTTAAAATATCAACATGCCTTAAGAATTTTTCTTTTTTCTTCTGAATGCAAAGGAAAATTACCTACTTTGTCTTCCCTAGTTGTAACCCTTACCCTCCCAAACTTCCATGTTTCATATAATACCACAGTTACCACTACATGCTCCATGTGACACAATATGGCTAAGTCTCCGTCCCCCCAAACCCTTGGTGCTCACAGCTGATGGACAAGATAGCCAAGAAATCATTTTAAGGCATGCCTACACTAAAGAAATAGAATTTACTTTAGAAAATCCAGAGTTAAGTCCCAAGACCAGAGCTAGTATGTCTATGCAGTCCAGGGCCAAATGGATTTATTTAGTTTCATCCAAAATGTCTTGGAATGGCTTATTAGGTCTATGCAAATATGATGAATGATACACAAACCCAATCTGACTTGTATCCAGCCCCTTTACATATATTTGCCTCATGTTTCCTTCTGTTTCTGAGATCAACATGAGCACAGTCAGCATGGCCTCTCTTACCCAACCCAATAACCGTGCAAATCAACCATGACCCTGCAACAATGTAATGCATGTTTAGCCCCATTTAACTGTTCTATTGCTGTCATGCTTTATACCTCTTTGCTTGTCTCTTTATCCTGACATACCCTTTATTTCCATTTAAGCATGGATTTGTACCTGAGAGGTATTAATGAAAAATATTAAGGATAGAGTTCATCATTATTATAACAAACACAGTCTATCTCCTTTACATATCTTCTGTTCCTGGAATGTATGAATCAATCTGATAAGACATTTTTGATAGTTCTGAGATCAAGAAGCTTGGCAAAAATGCAGAGAAATTGTGACACTTCTTACAGAAGCACAATTACTATATTTAATAAAATGGTTTTGAAGGCTCAAAGTGTTGGTGGCCAGAAAAATATTTTACACTTACTGCTATTATTATTTGTTATTATTTTGTATTTTTAAATAGCCATCCATGTGACTTCCTCATTTTCTCCTCAATATGTCAAAATTTGTAATCACTCTCTCTCATCCTGAAACAGTATTCAGTGCATGAAAATGCATAATGCCTGCAGCCATACTATCTCCAGCTGTGATCTTGTCAGAACTTATAAGAGACTGTACTTGAGTGGCAGGCCTCTAAGAAAAGCACAAGTGAAAGTTATACTGGTAAAGCAATGGGTGACTCTCTTTTCACAGGTATGCACTATGCTCTGTTGCACACCTCTTGCAGATCAATTGCACTGAGTAGGTTAAATTTGGTCATGCAGGTCAGCACACAGGGCATGCCCTCAAAAGACCACCAATCATACTAAGCTGACCAAAATCTGGCACAGTGGCAAGGCCAAGTTCATACCTGAGTACCTTCTGCATGTAACTGCAGTTGGAAAGCAATGCTTCAATGGGGTTGGAAACTAACATTGTTGGACTGTTTATAGCCATTAAAATCTCACAGTATTATTATTACTGTTAACTTGCTACATAAAGAGGGTAATCCAGAGATGCTGAATTCTGATGTGGGCAACTCTTCTCCCTAAAGTCTATTACTTTCAGATGACCTTGTTACTATGCTTGAGTACATTAATAGCTACACTTAATTTGCTGCTTTGTTTTGCCTGCAATTTGCTACAGAGTGACTTCTGTGCATATCGCAGTTTATATAAATCATAAGGTTAAAAACACAATGAATTTTGGAATACCTGTTGATAAACAATGCTGAAGAAGACAAGATATTTGTCACTGTAAATATTCACTGGCTGGGCTAATCCATATTCATAAACAACTACTTAAATATGTGAAGCATTAACATATATAGTTTAGATTTGTAATTATCTCTACAGATACAGACAAAAACAACATCTCCTTTGCTCTAATACTGCACTAACCCAAGGACAAAAAAAAGGAGACAGGCTGCTGTTTCTGTGCTGTGTTTGGTTTGTAAGCAGCTCAAGTGCTGCTCATCACATATGCCATGAGAGCCTGCGCATGCACTGTTGCGACAGATCCTGTCAGTCCCCAAGCTGGGGGTCCTGACTGTGGCGTTCCATGACAAGCATACATTGTTGACATTATGCTTAAAGTATGTGCTAAGAAGGAATTATTTCATAAGGAAAAAGGTTTTGGTGGGTATTTTTTTGTTGTTGTTTTTAAACTTACAAGTCTCTGATCCAGTGCTTTGGATCTGCAAATGATTTTCTACACTCCAGATAGTGTTTCCAATCTTCTGTTCCTGTTACAAAGCATGAAGTAGAACCTGGAGAAGATGGAAAGAAAGAAGAAAAAAGGTAAATGAAGATAAATTTTAATCTGCTTTTGCACACTGACAGGTTTTAAGCCACTTCTCAGCAGAGCAGTGGCTACACTGAGTGGCTGACACTGGCTTGTGGCTACAAATGCCTACAGAAATGTGAGGTTAGCAACACCAGCCACAGTGTTAAAGCTATGAAGTTAGTGTGCAGACATCCTTGATGTCCCCGCCATCTGAAAAGTCTCAAGCAGCTAGAGTCATCTTCCCATGACTGTCAGCACCACAACAACTTTTCATGACAAAACCCAAGAAAAGTTACCTTAACATCACACTGAAGTGGGCCAGAATATTTTGGTCCCATGCTTTGTGATAGAAATGCATGTAATAAGTCCTGAAAATATAATAATGCACCATGCAGTAAACAAGTTAGTAATGAAAATGCATCTGATATTTTAAATACCCAGTGGCATTAATTGATATTAGGGATAAACCCCCCTTTCCTTAAAACAGGTTTTGGTTGGGTTTTTTTTATTATATGGCAGTTCTGATATAAAAAAAAAACCAAACAAAACCAAACAAACAGATTAATTGATTGAATAAATCCTAGGCTGAGTCCTTATGTCAAACTTCAGTCTGGAACATTTTACAGCCACATGATAAATCCATGAAAACAGGAATCTTAAAACAAAACTGTGATGGCTCTCAAGGTAAGAATATAAATGGTTGTTCTGTAACAACTTGAATTATTCTTTTTTGATCCAATACTAATGTATCAAACCAGTCTATAATAAGCATTTTAGATAAGATCTAATAGATAGAAGAGAAATTTGCGTTTAATATTTTAGAGGTTCAAAGTAATTTGGTCAAATTCATTCCAGGTGAAACAGACCTCTACAAAATCATTAGTGATAAAGTTATTCTGTACAAATTTCTGTTTGTGAGGGACTCATTGAGGTCTTTCCTTACTTCAGCAATGCTGTAAAATTTGCTGTGGACATGATGATGAATTGAAGGCTGCAATGTAGTCCATGTCAATCCCTTTCTTTTAATTTTCCCCTGCTTTTTACTGAGGGTCTCAAGGCGCACCACAACTGCAGCGCCAAGTGCTTTCCCTCTTTCTTCCTTCTAAAAACGTAAAAATTAAAGGTTAGGAAAATGGACTCAAAAAAGCTGTTGGCACATTCAAGAATGATTGTGGAAGGCATAGCAAACAACCAAACTGCACAGGCACTCCCAGACTGGGTATTCTCTGCTGTACTGAGGGCTCATTCCAGAGCTCATCAGTCAGGTCTACTAGAGACAACACAACAATCGCTTCCCACAGACACTTTCAAAAGGGAGCAGGCACCCACCAGTTTATTAACTTTAATACACTGAATGCCTGGCTCCTTTGTAACTCCCTAAAGTCTCACTGTTAGCAGATAAATTTACAGCTATTTCCATAATAGCCCCCCCCATTTTTTTTTATTATTACAACTGTTATTTTTTGAGGGGAAAGAGGAATAAATTCCAGATTTTTTTTCTTGTTTTATTCTTCTTCCAAATCTTGCTCTGACTATTCACTGAGACTGTCCGCTGTTTATGCTGAGGTATGTGGCAACTGGAGCCTCCTACTATGGACCCAAAGCCATAATAGGTAAAAGGACCATGGCCACCAAGGCTGAAGGGGGAGAGGTGGCTGGATGCTACCCTGCCTGCCACCTTGTGTGCCATAAATCACAGCAAATGGCATATCTTGTCTTCACCCCTCTAATATGGTATTTGACTGTGGCTGAACCTTTGACTCTGATCTTAATCTGAAAATTAAAAACTCTATACTCTTTGATGGTGCACAACTGCTTTTGCAGTGACTTGTTATCATAATCTTCTGCTTACGTATGGCTGGGACATAGAGTTTATACTGCCCCAGCTGTTATCCACAAACACTCACCATGAGGACTAGGAAGAGGCATCATCCTGGACTATATAAATCAATGTGTCAACTATGCCACATTATTTGCCATCAGAAGAGTTTGGTATTTAGCTAATTCAAAAAACACATATCGCACAGTATAGAAAGAAAAGAAAATAGAGTATGGCCCAAATGGAAAAGAATATATGAGTCACAGCAGATTGTCTAAGGAACTAGGGTATAGAAATGACCAGTTGTATGGAAATAAAACTCAAATGAACATATTGCATTGAGAAAATGAAATGGGCTGAATTGAGTTATTTCCAGCCCCAAATTCTGAGTGGATTGGACAAGAAATGACAGGCCATATGAGATTAGTTTGATTTCACCTGTGTTTCTTTGATAAGGTAACTGATATTCTAACCCAAAGAAAGATCTAGACTGTCTGGAGTTCAGTAGAGCACCACATGGGAGTTTGTTAGCCGAGCTGAAGAAGGTAAGAGCTGAAAAAATAATTGTAGGAAAGCAAGGGAAATGGATAAATAGGAGATGACAATGATCTATGCTGATGTTTTATTTAAAATTTTCAATGACCTTACCACAAAAAGGATACTAATGAAATTTGCCAGTGACACAAATTTAGGCTGTATCAGCAACAGAAGAAGATTGGAAGGTTAGATAGAAAGAATTATAGTAATAGCAACAGACTGAAATTCAGTATCATAAAACATCAGGTCATAATGGCCTAATAATATAGGAGCTCATCAGGGTAGAAGTGACTGAGAAGAATATGGGCATACAGTCTGAATGTAAGATGACAACAAGCTGCCACAGTGACACCTGTGAAAGTAACAAAGAGATATCATCATTTACTTTGTTAAAAGCATGCAGGTAATGCTTGGGGGAAGAATACACAACGTTGAGCAGTTTTGACTACAATACTGTCTATAATTTTGCTGACAGGAAGGGGACTGGTGAAGCTTGACTTGCTTCTGCTAACAAATGAAAGCTGAGAATGGATAGAAGCCCATTAGTGTCTATAAATACATCACAGGGATAAATGCCAGGAAGGGGAAAGATCTCTTTGTGTGAAAATAGAAGATGCTGGCACAAGAGTAAAGCAGTATGAGCTTTCCCTGAATAAACTGAAAAATGGATGTCAACAGAAGGTTTTTAACCAGAGGAATGACATTCTATGAGGAACAGCCTCCCTATAGGCACAACAGACCCAAACTCCCCAGCATTAAGAGCTTGCCAAGTTCCTAGAAAGCAGTCACTGGAACCTCAATGACTGGGAGTGGAACTTCATCACCTCCAGGATCCTCTCCAGCTTTCTTACTACTTCATTGCAGACCTGGTGAAGCCCTTGGTACTCAAACCAATTTGTTAAACTTGAGACATCCTGCATGCTACACTGGCAATGTCCCACACTTCTGCTAGCATGAGGGAGAGGTTCTGTCTTCTATCTTCCCCTGTGCCTACAGCATGACTTTGGTTTGTTTCTCAGGGTATGCATTTGTCGAGTAGAGGCTGATAATCGGATCACAGACTTTGCCACTGTAGGATGCAGGCTTGTTGTGCCATTTTGGTTTTTGAACTAGAGCTAAGTCTAGGCATGCTCTTTGATCTCGCCCTGTCTCTCTGGATTTCTAAAGAGCCTATCACCACAGTACAGAAGTTGCAGATGCTGTTGGCCCATGGCATGTATTTGTCAGAACTGGGAAGTTACCGTATTTTTCTATCTGCTCACGGTAACTACTAATCCACCTTAGGAAATGTCTATAAATATAGAACACATATGCAATAAACAACATAGTGCTGTCTAGTGCAAAGACAATTCTGGGGACACATTCCAGGTGTCAACTTGGAATTGATATAATAAGCTAAGACTTAATAAGAACCTGCAGACACCTTAGAAGCTGGATGTGTGGTCTCGGAGATTTAGTTTTCTCATTGCACAAGTATTAGCCTTAATCTGCCTGGCACAAACTGTAAGACTAATAGGAGATGTGTTTGCAAGATCTCTGACTCAGTCAGGCTTCGCAAATGACAGCATCGCACGACACAGCATCACAACCCAAATTCTTCCTAATGCTCCTATCTCAATGCTAATAACTAACAGGAACTAGAGCTGGGGCATCTCATGGAGGTTTGCTGACAATGACACAAGGCAGAAAGACAAGAAATACCTTACAGATCTAAAAATAGATCCAAACAGACATAAGTCAGTGAGCTTCTTCCATAGACCTCTTTGCTTTCAGTGTCATTTCTATTTTGAGTCAGGGTTTTTTTGTTGTTGGTTTTGTTTTTGTTGTGTGTTGTTTGGTGTTTTTTTAAAAACTCCTCTGTAAGTGAATGGAAATTTGATAAACGGGAGGAGGAATATTCCAAGTCCCACTAAAGGACACACTGAGGTCAGACACTTCCGTTCACTTTGCATTCTGCTTTTGGCTAAATTGCCAACCAGACACTGAACAATTTCATCTTTTTTATTAGAAAAGAAGGTAAGTGGATCTTAATTTTTCAGACAGAGATGTATGATACTAGTGTAGCTGGCTCAGTCTGAGGAGTGGCTCCTTCAAATCTGCCTTCCCAATCAGAAGAGTGACTTGTTCACCTCCCCCGAGTGCCCTGCGAGGGGCTCCCATCCCCATGGCAACGGCAGCTCCCGCCCCCCACCCGCTCCCCCCATCGCAACACCCACTGCTGTCCTCTCCCATTTGACTCAGCTCCACCTTTGGTTTGACCCATATCCCAGAAAATACTGCCAGCGCTGGAAAACGCATTGTTCACTCATCCTCAAGAAACAAAAAACCCTAGTGGCTGCATTTTCAAGTTTAAGGAACTATGATTTAAAAACAAAGCACAAACCCCAGAAATTTTTGTCAATAATTATGCATAATGATTACAATTATATGATGTACTTTACAGCGAAAGCTTCAATATAAACAATTCTTAGAAAAATAAAGTAGGAATTTGATGTGTGATATGGGAAATTAGATGTATCACATTTTTCCAGTTGAAATATGAAAACTAATGATGTTTTGTTATGCAAATATGCAGAACTCCACTGCTGCTACACTGCACTTGTATTTTTATTGCAGCAAGTAATCTTAAAAATGAGGTATGAAGAGAATACTAAAAGCTATTTTTCTTGTAAAAGAAACCCGGGTCTGTGTTATAAAGCCAACATGCTACAAAACCCACTCCATGTTTTCCCCGAGAAGCATACGGCTGCCCATGTGAGACACACGTCTCCCCGGCACCGCCTGACGGTGCTCAGCACTCCGGCTCCCACGGCTGCGAGGCGAGGCCCTGCGCCTCTCGGAGCGCTCCCTTGGCTCTGCCGCTCCCCAAGCACAACTGGAGATGCAAGTCCCTCTGATCAGCCATGTCACTCCCCCAGTGCCACTGCCACGGCACCCTCCGTGGCTCTCCTGGCCTGCCAGTCCCTTCTTGGGGCTCTCCGTTACAAATTTCCATGTGGCGGACAGACCGCAGGCAGTACATCCTGGGCTTAATCCTCTGAACTAGTGGGAAAACTGCCACTGACATTCACCCGCTCTGCGTTTTGCCTGTTGGTCTTCAGGGCCTGATGGGGCGGGCAGCCGTGACAGTGGGAAAATTCGTTTTCCTGTGCACTGTACCTTCCCATTTGTAGACAATCATTGTGGAGCAAACCGCAGTGCAGACTATCAGAAGAAAACCACACCAGGGCATTCTTTCAAGGGGACTTTTTTTTGTTTGGTTTATTGTTCTCTTAATCAAATAAACCTAATTCACATAGAAAATATCTGTTTGCTCTTTGCGTCTGGAAGAATGTAAGAATTATAATGTTAACACTTCCAAACGGCAAAAAATGAATTTCAAATAGCTGGCAATGAAAATGCTTGATAAACACATGCTGGCTGACATTCACTTCTCTTTCACACCCACTATGTCTGAACCCCATATTAACCATATGCTTTTGCAGATTAAGTTTAATTCTGTACGTAGTTTATAACCTACTTTGTTACAATGCAGCTGTAATAACCTGAAATTCCTGAAAATTTAAGCTAACTTAAAAAAGAAAGCAAACTCTGAGATTTACAAAATCATGCAAGAGACAGACATTTGTGATGTGTCACAGAACACTTCCTTCAAGTAAATATTTGGTAGTGGCAATATTTTCCTGAGCATCACCCTGTTTATTGCTGGCTTCAATTTAATTGATAATTTGGTATTTGTAAGTGTATATATTCTGTGGTTAGTATTACAGAAAATTAAATGCACACATTGCAGTTGTTCACTCCATGGACATAAATGAAAGTTTGGTAAAATTTCACATTCAATTTGAGCCTCACGATGTGTTGAACATTATGAATACGTACCTTATTTAGAAAGTTGCCTCACGAAATTGCTGGTTCTTTTTCACTTGGGTGGAACTGGCCTGCTCTGATCCAGGAGTTGGACCAGAAGACGATCACAGGTCCCTTCTGTTTGTATCAACTTGTCAACAGTAACAGTAACTTGCTGTATTTAGAGCCTCGTGCATTACAAAGTATTGGTTGTAATTGTAACTATTAAATCACTGGGCCTCTTAATCAGTCAATTCATTAAAGAAAACTGTTTCCATGTAATTAAATAGTTTTAAAAAATCCTTAGCCCCGAATGCAATGCACAAATTTGCATTTAGCAAATAAATCTATGACCACTACCAGGATTGTGATTGGTAGAGTTCGCACCCTAAACCTACTTCCACTAGGACGATGAACGAGGCAGTCTCCTTCAGGCTTTCGGCTCAGGGGGTTCAGCTGGGCGCTGGCAAAGCCTGGCCGACAGTACTGTGGGCTGCAGCAGAGCCTGCCCTGAGCCTCCTGCCGGCATGAGGCTCTTTTGTACCAGGGGCTGGACGTTCACAGGCAGAAAGAAGTCTCTACTCCAGAGAGCCTTCCATCTTAACCCAGAAATAAGCAGCCAACATATAACACACAAATCACATCTGTAGAGTACACCACACTGACAACCTTCACGGCTCCCTTTTTGAATAATTTTCTTAATCCGATTCCCCATGACTCAGTCCCTGCTCACACAATGAGAACATCTTTCTGGCCTGTTGTTTTTGAAGGCAGAAGGTAAAAAAGTAAACCTCTTCTCCCTCCTCCCCTTCTCCAAAGCATACTTATGAATTTTCTGACAGAACATTCCTTTGAAAAAGAAGGTTTGTCAAAACAGTGAAGTTTTGAGGAGCAGAGTCAATTTTGTTGACTCTTCAAACCTCGATTTCTTGCCAGTTCAGCTTCTCAGAGGATGGCAAGTGCCAGGACCTTAGAAGCTGTGGCTGAATCAGTCTCATCAAAATCTTTTGAATTCTTGAGCTTCTTATTAGCCCACCAGGCAAACAGCCAAAGCTCGAGTTGCAAAGGGAAGCTGGTCAACTGTTTTTAGACACTTCTATTCTACTGCCCTTAGATGAGAACTTTTGCTTCCAGGAAACTGAGTAAGTTTCACTCCAATGAAGAAAGATTTTGTTTTGTTTTTCTCTTTGTATGTGGAAATCTCAACACTTGAAGATCTTTCACCATATAAATAAGCACGTAAAGGCATGAAAAGGCAACCTTCTGGCTAGCTACTGAGCAAGGAAGTAGGCAATAGTAGACCACTTATGTGATAAGTCTGTCAGTCTGTGCTCTTCAAGCACCCTTCCTTCTGCCAGGACAGAAAATCTGAAAACATCTATGAGGTTTGCAGGATCTATTTGCCCTACCTTTAAACAGAGGCCACTGCTGACATATTAGTCTTTCAATAGAATATTTTTTTCCACTCATGCTTTTTTCTCAAATGTGCAGTATCCCTTTTTCCTCCCCTTTAAGTTAACAAATAATTCACCTAGGATGGCATTCTTAATACAGCAACATTCTTGACATCATGACAGATTTGTAAAGCCCTTGGACCATAACTTTATGCTGAATTCACTTCCAAATGCAACTGCACTACACACACAGCAGCCTTACTCAGTGTTTTGTGGAGGTCACAGGAAACATCCCATAGCACAGTGATTAACACCAGTAGGCAAAACGTAGATAAATCCATTTTGTCCCCTCTGCACCAGAAGCTGGACAAGCTGATTTGCACAGCTAGCTTACCTGCGCCTTTAAAAAGGAACCTGGGCTGAGGAGACTCCCTGCTGAGCTCCCATTTGGTTACCTGACAGCACAGCTGTTATTTATCACATTATTTCTGTGATAATGTGACACAGCTTTCTCTGTGCTCCAGCCCTTGATGGGGACCTCACCGTTACCCAGTGTACAAACATGTGACAAAAAGACTGGTTCTTGTAGCAATGGAGCCTTACTAGTGAGCTTGAAGCAAACTAATGGGGAAACACAGGTTTTCCCCTCTTATATTGATGGTAGCTCCCTGCTGACAAACACAGAATCCCGGGTATTTGAGGTCAGATCCTGTAGCTGTTTTTACTAAGAAAAGGAGCAAACCAACTGTGTAGTAAGGTCAAAGATGGAAAGAAAGCAAGGAAAAAGAAGTAAGATGATGGCTTTCCTGCTTATGAATTGTAAGGGATTTCTGAGCACTTCCACAAGAATCAGGGTAGAGCTGAATACTTGAAGGAAACAAATATGTGACCTGGCGGCTTTGTTCACGAATCACTGTGCACTGCAGTCAGTCAGCTCTACCAAATGCAATGCTATGTACACTCCTTGTGTGAGGTTCCTACTCACTTCTTGAAGCCGAAGCTTACTATTTGCAATATTATAAAGCAAGACACCTAGAAGGCCTTTTGATGTGATTAGAAAGGAGATGCAGATAGAGCTGAGCCTGAAAGAATGACCAAACTCCATGTTATTCATTTTATTGTTACTTTAAAAAATTGCTTGGACATGCTGTCAAAGCTGATCTGGGAAAAAGCTGTCTTGAGCACTCCTGAAATAGGCTAAGTGGCAAGATCAACTGACAGCAAGGAAAAAGCTTTCAAATGACTGTAAGTATTTAGGAATAAAATAAATGAACTGTCTTCAGGACTGTTTTATACCATAATACTTGTATCTAGACTGGTACAAATACCTCTACTATGGACAGAGTCCTTCACTGGGAGACCTGGTTTTGTTTAAATAGGTTTATCAATTATATTTGATGTTCCATTGCTGGCCTTTGCTGCAGTCACAGAGAGAGTCAATATTTCTACCTTATTACAGCATATGAAAGTTGACTGGAAGAAGAGGTTCTGTGGCAACAAGCTCTCTGAAAATGGAGTATTGAATCTGCAGCAAACATTTGAGTTTATTAAAAAATACAAACCATAAGGCCATATACAATACAGGGAAATACTGGGCATACTGTGTTGATAGTTGGTTTAAACCAGTCAGTACAGAATCTGTTTTAAATCATCAAAGGAAATCAGCTTCTTCCTAAGTTTGAGGAACCAGCATCGTCAGGACGGAGTGGAGCATTGGAAGAAGAGTGACTAGGAATCACAAGGAAAACTGGTACTCGCTTACACAGCCTGTCATTCAGTGGATAATACCAGGCGATCTGACAGCCCACAGCATTTCATCTTTATTTTGTCAGTTTGTATCTACCTCAGATCAGCAATGGCCAGGAATAGTTGCTGCTTTAAGATCAGTCCCGACTTCCCTCTCTACTCAGCATCAAAACATGGATCCTGCTGAACACCACTAACCGCTGAAGCATCTTCTAGTAAACAGTGTTGGCAACCCCCCCCCCCAAACCAAAGGAAGTGCTTCTATTTTCCTCCTCAGAAAATATAGTTTTGTTGAAAGTTCTACTACTTCATATTCTAACTCTACTAATTCATTTCTACATATTCATAACTACATATTCTAACTACTAATTCATATTATTAATTTGAGGCATTCAATCTTATAGAGATACATTTTAAATTATTAAAAAAACATAGTATTTCATAGCTCCAAAATCTTATTTTTGTGAAGGGAATATTCTTATTCTTTCCATAGGAAAAAAAAGCCTTTTGTTTCAAATCAAAACCAAATGCAAATTTAAAACTTTCAGAATAGCCCAAAGATGTTCTGTCAGCTGCAAAAATACATGCAGAAATTCCAGCCTACCTCAGGGAGGGCAGGTTGCCTGTAATATAACATCATTGCCAGATGCACTTAGTATCTTGGATGGCAGTCATGTCTGAGTAAGTATGAAGTGAAAACATTATGGTCTTTGGTATTCCTTCATCTCTTTGCAGGTCGAGACTGAGACCTGCACTGCCATTTCACATGCAGTTATCTGCTTTGTGATTGAAAAGAGGATTTTATTCTCTAAGACTATCAGTTGGGCAGCTTTACAGGCAACAAAGAAAAAAAATGAAACAATACAGCCTAATCTTCTTTTCAAGGGCATTGATGAAGTGGAACAAAAGTCTAACAGCTCTGCAATGGTTAGTATTGGACCAGGCACGGGTAACTTAGACCTTGACTTACTGATGCAAATTATGAACATCTCCTTTTACAGTCCAGCAGTACCTGAAAGCAGTGGGGCTCAGGAGGGGCAGCTGAAGCTGCTCTGCTCTAGCCCTATCCATAGACCATGCAGTACAGTCTTCATAACCACACAGCATTTGGATTCCTTGCACAGGCAGAGGCAATCAGACGATGCGGATTTTTTTTGGCAATTGATAGTTGACATCCATTCACAATGACACTTTTTTCTTGCAGTTGCTGAACTACACAGAAGTTCATTAGACTCTAACAAACAAGGATGACCATGTCTATGGTGCTGTTAAGCAGTATGACTGCAGGGGGTGTAGACATGCAAGTAGTAGTTAGTTTCGTTACAAACAGCAACACAGCCACAGCAATGTGCGTTTCAGATAGGGCACAGGAGATAATCTGGTATCCTGGGTACAACACACAGGTCTACAAAGGTCAGAAAAGAAGATTACATTCAACCCTGCTCAGCACAGCTTACTGCCTGAACCCGTCCTGGAATCAGATCTTCAGTGCCACTGCTACCTAACCCCACTGAATTGAAATAGATTGATCATGACAGCACAGAAATCATTGCAGGGTATACATATCAAGTATTAATTTGTTTTGCTTTAGTATTGAAGACTGAGAACAATGCTAGAGGATGCACTCTCTATTCTCAAGAACATAATAAAAAAATCTAATTCATAAAATGTAAGGTTTGATCATTTTTTCAAATAGATATAGAAGCTATTATAGCAATTTTGACACTTTCAAGTTTTATTCTAAAACTTTTCTTGTAAGAGTGGTAGTTTTTCTTAACGTTATTGCAAGTTTCCTTTCAAAAATATTCTGCATTTGTTGCTGAGAGAGGAATACTAGCTGATAGTACAGTGAAATTGTTGCCTCAAGACAAATTGGCATTCATCATTCAAGCAGAAAAATAAATTAAGTGCAACATTTAGGCGCTCTGCATTAGGTTGTTAAAAAAAAATCGACAAAGGGAAAACAAATGTTATGTCAACTATCGACTTTAGAAACTGAATAAATGAGTGAAGTATTTCAACAGTAGTTATACAGCCATGTAATTCAGTATACGCTTAAAAGTATGAAGGCTTGTAATAGTTTTTGTTGGAACCAGCAATCTACATGTTTTGGATAGAAATACGTGGCCTTGGTAAATCCTAAAAACTACACTCACCCTTTTAATATTTCTATTTGGTATTTCAACACATTGACAGCAATATTATTACTATTGAAAATTATTAGACATGATTATGATTTTTGCTACAGTCTCATAGACTGTCTTAATACTTTACCTTGCCTTTCAAGAATGTCTTTCATCCTAAAGGATTCAAGAGTGCTCACACATTTTACAAATGCACAAAGTGGACTAAGACAGATCATTTCACACACCAGTAGAATGAGGCATCTCTGCATTGGAAAGTGGCAATTTTACTTTCCTCCCAATATTGTGGGACAGGAAAGGGGATGGAAAATTTTAACATAATGAAGTTCACTGCTGGGATATCTGTCACTTGACACAAATCTTATTAACATTTACTACGGAGCACATATTCCTTGTCACTTGTAGCCTGTGAACAATAAATATTGCTGTTGTTAGACATTTTGCAGCATAGAAAGGTGTTTTGGCAAACTTCTACCCTGAAAAAAAGTGTGCAATTTGCCAATAATTCACATAGTTCTGTGTCTATCAGTACTCATTTTCAATCACTATCACTCTGCCAAGGCCATCAGCATTCTTTAAGATTCCCTCAATCCCTACTCTGGACTAACTTAATTTTGCATCATTAGAAAATTTTGTCACCTTTCTGCTCATCGTCTTTACCTGATTACCAATAAAAACATGTCACTCCACACACAAAATTATAGCTCACCCCTGTAGCTAATTCCTGCTCTTGAAAACTGACCAGCTATTCCTCATCAGAGACAAGGACCTGTTCCTCTCACCTTCTCCATTCTTTGACTCCTATCCAGAGCTCTGGTCCACGAATGAGCAGCAGCAGCCAAGCTGACTTCCTCCAGCACAGCTGGGGCTGATACCACTCAGACATGGCCTAAATGTTTGCATGGATGGCTATGGAAGCAATTTTTAATCACATTTTCACTTTCAAAATTAATCTTTTCCTCTTTTCTCATCTTACCACAACTCAAAGGTTTAGCAGAATAGTTCAGGATTGGAGTGTGATATCTGCAGCATGCCTAGTACATTCTTATGTTATTCAAGGCACACAGACATGATGTAAAAGTCCTTCTATACCAAAACTGATCCCAGAAATCAGCATGCGAGGAGTATATTGCTCTCTATTTTCAAGCCTTTTTTACAACACAGAATGAGGCATATAATCCTCAATGCTCTGAATGTCTTAAATAGAGCCAACAGACAACTGAAACATTCTAGCTGCAGGTGAACCAAGTGTGCTAGCACTAATCATAATGAAAAATTTTGAGGGGAATATTTTTCAGGACAATCAGAGGCCTTTAGAGGGCTGCTTCCATATGCTGAGAGCTAATAGCTTACAAATCTGATGTTCTTATTGGTAGGGGCTGAGAAAGGGTTAACCCTCAGAAGTAATTCAAAATAGAACAGTGACAACAGTGTGACAGAAACTCTTCTTCTCCTCCATCCCCCAGACAGCTCTGATGTTCATCCAGTGCAGCTGCCACTCTGCCTCCTGCTCTCTGGGGCTCTACCTCCATTCCAAGAAGGCACTCATGCCTACTTTTCCTGCTGCCTTCCAGGTCATCTCACCCCCTCTTTCCTCATGGGAAAGAAAAAACATATATGGCTTCTCCCCAACTTTTCACTTCTGCCTGACACCGAAGGAGAAATGAAAATGACAATTTTGTGGTTAGCTTGTAATCTTCCTCCACATTCTTTCTTAGTTCTGTCCCTCATAGCCTTTCCCCCAGCACGTATGACCTGGTCTTCACAGTTTACTTCTCCTTTATGCTTCTCAACACATCACTGCAACCTTGTATGTGCTCCATATCTCTTTAGAGGCATATCTGTGCTTCCCCTAGGGCATATTAATTCACCACAACAGTCTGGGTTAAGCAACAGCCACATATTCCAGGGTGGTTTGCCAACCCCTGAAAGTGTGAAAAACCCAAATGATGCACTGGTAATATACAGTCCCACTGACCACTAACAAACATGAGTTAGTTTGTGCAGCTATTTTAAGTAGCACCATGCATTCTCACTACGTGTCATAAGGTCCTGCAATGAGAAGACAAAGCTTAATGAAGATGGTGATGAGGTGAGCTACAGGAGAGGGGAAGGGATAAATTAAGGGGGCAGTAGCTGAGCTTATGTCTCTCCAAAAAGAGAAGGGGGCCAGAATGACAGAGTCAGAAGAGAAAGGATGGTCTCATCTATCAAGACCACATCTCTTTTCCAATTCATTGTGGTGTCTTAGATGATAAAATTAAAAAAAAAAAAAAAAAGAAAGAAAGAAAGAGAGAGAGAGATCTGTGCCAGAAGAGGTCTTAAAAATATGAAAAAAACAAAACCACCAAACCTCTGCAAGCGTGATTTGTCCTCTGCTTCTGCTTCCCAAGATCTATTACAGTGGGGCTGTACTTGCAAAGTCCAGTCACATTTTACCAGGTCAGAAGTACTCATTAAGCATTCAATATTCTTTTAAAGGAAGCCAACAGGTGGGAAAGCTGCAACTGCCAGAATGTATCAATAGCACGCAAGGAATTTGGATGGATGCCACTTTTTGGCATGAAATAACTGAAAGATACTTGCTCAACTACTAAACCATGCTGATGCAAAGATAGTGTTGTGTGAAAAGGTCATTCTTCTGATGCTTTCCCCTGCTTTTCTTTTTCATCTTTTTCAACCTTATGACACCATTCCTCTTGCACTACCTTTTGCTGATAGCCTACCCTGGGCAATTTCTCCACCACTTGTCTGAAACATGGAGTGCTGTGGCCTTCCTCCATGTTTTCTTCTCCCTGTGCGTAGATACATACTCATACTTTGCAGAGAGATTCAGGAGTGAAACAAACAAAGCTCAGTTGTTAACTCTTTCCTCTTTTGGTCTCAGGCAACTTGACACAGACCATACACAACCTCCCTATATCAGGGGAGAGATTACTTTGAACCAGAAGAGGTGGAACAAATGTTAAGCTCACGCTGCAGCTGTACAGGAAATTTGCTATGCTGTTTTAAACAAGAAGGGGCCTGTAATTTCACTGCTTCCAGGTGATTATCCTAAAGTAATGTATGGTGAATGACAAATATTTGGTTGATGAATAATTTGAATATTTTTCTTTGCATGTAAATCTGACCTTTATAATGAACACTACTGTACTAAAAAGGTTCTGCATAACCAAAACACTGTACAGCCAACATCTGTTATTTAAAAGACCTGAGGGGTAGGGGGGGGAAAAAAATCACAGTAAATCATTTGACCTAAATATGTTTTGCTCTGTGATATAAAGTATACTTCTACTGTCTGACTTGCCAAATTCTTCTTGCCTTAGTCTGACACTGTTTGTTAACAGAAGTATGCAATTTATGTAACCTTTATGTTTAATGTTGTAACTAATTGTTATTCTTTAATAGTCTATACGTCATTTGTCACATAGTGAACTGTAGATGCTGAAGACAGATGGATCACCAGATGGACCCCGGGAAGGATTGGTTAAAATGTCAGTGATAAGCTAACAAAATGAAATGCAGTAGACTGAACAGACTATTCATCCGAAAAGCCTGTCTGCAGAAATAGGTTTTGTAAATTCCTTCAGATCCAGGGACAAAGTTCAGACTCCAAAGACTGTTAAATCAGACTCTCAAACAAAACACAACAAAGGTATTTCCCATTGCTTTGAAGGTAGCCATGAAACTTAGCCCCTGGTTTACAGCAGCAGCCTCAACTTGTTTGTTGACCATCAGAATGCCATGTGGGTATGGTCCCAGTTCATCTTTATTAAAACTGCCTTGCAAAGTTCCCTGCTTCTACCTGCTCATTCCCACTCACGAACCTGCAAAAAACAAGCTAAGCAAACATTTTTGAAGGTATTCCTTGTTTTGTTTTGCTTTGATTCTGTGACCCACCTTAAAGTCCTGACCCCTAACAAGACAGGTGAAATGGCAGTAAACTGGGGCATGGAGCAAGGCCTTCTTTTATAGTCTTATAGCATTATCACTCTAGAGGGTACCTCAGAACAGAGAAGCTTTATTATGGTGACACAAGAGTAGAAGGACATTACAGTTTTCCACACAGAAAAAGAAATATTAAGCTGTCCAGAAGAAATGTTCTGTAATAATATCTCCATTTTATCTGTTTACTGTTACCAAAGTGGCTTAAAACAAATCCTTATCACCCCAAAAGAATTTCTACAAAATTTACTAATTGTTAATATTCAAAATTATCTAAGCAGACTCCCCATGTTTCATTTGCCATAGCTGGGATGAATTCAGATCTACGGGATTTTGCAGCAGGGTACACTATATTTTCCACTGAATGTAGCTTGAAGTTACGGCTTCTTCACAATAAAAATTGTTGGCATCTCATATTGTTCTCAGTTAAATGGAGAATGCAAGAAACAGTGTGATTTTCAATCAGTAAATCAGAGTCATATTAGGGGAAATAACAGGATTTGAACATGACTCATGAGTTGTAGTTCGAAGTTCCTGATTGCTATTTTGAAGTGTCAGATTTTCTTTAAGCAGAAAAGGATTTGAAAACTTAAAAGTCCTCTGATAACAGCTTCTTCTGAAGAAATATCCAGGAAAAGTTTAGTATGGCGTGAAGATTACATTATTATCTCTGAAAATACACAATGTAATCACTTGAAAAAGAATCACAAAATGACTTATAATAAAAACATAGTTAACGTAGATTTATAGCAATAAACAGTAATAGTACAGATGATACTGCAGATTTATGGCAATAATAACTTCACTTTGCTTTCATGTGTTAAGAAATACTTCACACTGACGAACACCACAGTTTCTATCTGTGTGTATACATACATGGGCATATGCAAAATAACTGAATATATGTATGTATACACATCCACACATGCATACAAAATCGGCCACTGTAGATCCAATTTACTGTGCTGGTGATGACAATGGGCAGCAGCTATGCATAGTAACTGATAACATGACATAATATTAGGGTATATGATACTACACACCACAAAAATTATTTCCTAGTCTTAGGGAGCTGGAAAAAGGATGACAGTTTTAGAGATTCATAGCCATGTATACCTTTAGTGGTATATGTAACAGCTCTTCAAAGGATATTCTGTATCAGCTGCACATTTTGAAAATATAAACTCTTCTGGTTAGCTTGTCACATTTTTTTTAGTAAAGATAAGTACAGATTTAGCTTTCAGACAAGAAAAAGTTACTATATTTGAAGATAGCAAGATCAAAAAAATTAAAGTAAGCAACACTTCAATACTCCTCATTGTTTTCAATGACAACCTAACAGTAACAACTACACTCTTATTTTTTCTAATCCTTAATGGCCCATCATAACATATCTATATACAGAAGAAGCATCAAAACCAATTCTGTCCTGGAGAATGTTAGTGCTCATTTTCACACCCATTTCTGTTAGCAAAGATACCGCACTATGCAAGCCACAACTATCCTGGTCTTAGCTTGCATGGCATTGATAAGAAAATTGTTTTGGTGCTTTAAAGGGAACAACGGATACAATTTCAAAACTGCTTCTGTATAAATCAAGCCCTTAAATGCATAGGTCATTTTTGAGAATACGATCTAGATTTTTATGGGAATAGTATTCTACATCTGACTTCCTGTATGAGAATAGAAAAGGATCTCAGTAATAGCAGGGTTTATAAAAATATTAGCTTTGGATCTGAGCATTGATCTAAATTCAGAATTCTCAGGAAGTCAACTCTTCATGAAAATCCTTTCTTCCTCCAGAGCACACACTTCCTTTACAATCATGAACTCTTCCAGAGTAGCTATCTACCATCTGCAAATGACCAATTTACCTACAAGGTGCTTAATATTAATGCTATATGAGTAGATTGTCAGGAATAGTAGGAGAATAAGACACCAGATGATATGACATCAGGCAGGACTTCTTACATAAGCATAGATAGTATAATTGCCAAGACTGAAATGTAGCCAAGAATACAGGATTAATATGATACTTTTAACATTTTAACATTGGGCAGTAAGAACTTTAATTACCACAAGCACTAAGTAAGCACTAAGTAGCAAGCTTTCCCCGTTGCGAATTAGAATGTATATGAAGCATTTATGGATGTACTCATACTTGGGAATAATTGAGATCCAAAATATAAATAACATGCAACATATAACTTTGTGGAACACCTTATTTCCCCTCAAAAGACCTTCCTTTCTAGGCTCTATTCTACCAACTCTACCAAAGGCCAAGTGGAATAGTCAGCTGCTTTTCAATCCAATCACTTATCTCAGTTATAAATCCACTTTTTACACTCAGAGTAAAAACCTCATTCCTTCTTCCTATTAGCCCACTCTGTCCCAAAAATCATCTGAGCATTGTCCCATCAAAAAATAACACTTGGGTATTTTTTTTAAGTTGCCTAGAGCTTGTTGCATCTTAAATGTATAAATCTGGGATCAGCACTAGTCAGGAGAACAAAATAGTCATGCTGGTTGCAGGCTGATCCCCTCAGAGCATGGCGAAAGTGCAGTAAAAACATTGCTTCTAAAGAAAATCACTGCATTTACAGAACCAATGCAGAGAGCACAGAAGTGTTTTTTCTTTGTAGTCCCTGGAAAACCCTACAAGTTCTGCCACTCCTAGGAAACTGAAAATTAGAAACCAGCTTAAAATGAAAATTTGTAGCCTCACATTAAAACTTCAAGACTGTGCAGGTTCGAGGTTTTCATTTGCATATTCAGTTTTGTGTCTGGGTTCAGTTTAAACAATAAACCCTGCAAACCTTCAAGTTTCAGAATTTTAAAAGCCAGAACTATTACCAGCCCACAAAAGACCAACTAAGCACTAAAATTAGTTTTTAAAAAAATCTCCCTCAATGCACCATGGTTGCTTCCCTAATCTGTGAGCCACCACAGTTCATCATTGGAGTCTAAATTCACCCGCAGACATTCACTTGTAGGGCAGGTCATTGCTGTGTTCCTCAAACATGGGCAAGAGGAGGAGGAAAGAAATCCATGACTGCTATGCTCTGCTACGGATCAGGGATATGTATAACATTAAATTAAGCCATGAAATCAGGGTCAGTAAAGATGGTGATCCTCTACTGTATGCCTATACACAACAACCTTAATACATGGTCAACAGCAGCAGTGAGCAGTTGGCTTTGCTTATGACTCCAGCTCGTGATACAAACATCTCAGCTAAGCATTTTCCATCACTACAGAAACCAAAATGAGAAGTCTTCCACTGTTTATGAAGTAGCAAAGATAATACTGGGAGACTGAAATCCCTGAAATCATCCTCAAAATCAACAGTCGGAGGATACAGGAAAAAAATTAAGTGGCCGCTGAATCCAGATACTTTAAGCAGTCGTCAGAATTAGTCCCAAAAATACATTGGGAAATGAACATACCCACTAGTGTCACCTATGAAATTCCTCTGATGTTTGACAACATCTCTAAAAATTTATAGGATTTTAGGCTGTGTCCCTAAAAATAGCATCAATGGCATGGCTATCTTTTGCATTAGCTTATAGGATTAAATATATTATAATTCCATGGGGAGCTCTACATTTGCATTTAGTCTAATTCTTGGAACAGAAATTTAGTAAAGCTTTCACAAAGCCTAATAGAAAAAAGATGATGACATTAGTGTATCATAGTTCAGCTGCTGCCTGGGTTGAGAAATAATAATAATAAAAAAGGATACTAAGAAGAGACACTGCCTTTCCCTTTAAAAATATCAATTATTCTTAGTTTTTATTATTTATTACACATAAGTAGTAGTGCATGCAGGCTGCAACCATGGTAAGGTCCATTGTATGAGTCACTGTACAAACACATAGAGCAAAAGGGACTCTGTCCTAAAGAGCCTCCTGTGTAAGTGCATATAGAGGTGGCATTTTTCAGATCACACTTCACACTTCACATTTCAAACTGGCCATTGTACCAAATCCAAGCTAATGAACTGCATTGAAGGTTAAAAAAAAGCCCTCTTAATGCAAGCTTGTGTCTTCTAGACAGGGAATTGACAAATCTTGCTTATCTTGAATAGCCAAAGCAGGAAAAACATGGCAAAAAACTGGAAGTGCCAAGCCGAGTTACTCAAAATCATTCAGCAAGTCAGTGGCAGTCACAAACAGAGCCAGTCTTTGTTGCCTTCCCAGAGCACCCAATCTGCTGTATAGAGAGACAAAATCAACATTAAGAGAAGCACTTCACAGTAGCTTAACAGTCCTAGTCCCAGGACATGTGAACTGGCTGTGTCTTGGACTGCAGAGAAGATATCCTTGTCCTCTAAGTAACCTATTTGGTAACTGATAGGGTACCACCACCAATTCTCTGTCCATGTACTCAGGTTTTCTGTGGAAGAAAATCCAGGCACACCACTTGCTCTGCTCTCATCACAAAGTGGAGACACAGCCCAGGTGCCCTCAGTGACAGGATGAGATGCAACCACTGAAATACTTTTTTCCCTTTTTATAGACTCCACACCCACGCATGGGAATGCTGTATTCCCATACAGATCATAGAGGCAAATAGAGTACCACTCTCAAACAGACTGAAAATTTTACTGTCATATCCAGGTACCCAGGATACTGTAAACAAGTGCTTACAGACTATAGGACTCAAGGTCCTTCAAATTCAAATCCTACCTCCAACAGCTGCCAGCTGTGGAGACTTCAAAAAGAGTGTAAGAATGAGGGCAATTGAAGTGTGTTCATTCCCTTGCTAGGGAGGTTTTGCCATCCATTGGAAAGATTTCTGCACTGCACCATGATAACTGAAGGCTACCAACTGCTAATTTTAATTTTTTTTTGAACTCATTATATCTTGTCTCTACTATGGCTATGAGCTCCAAGATTTAATTACCTGTTGTGCATAAGAAGTACTTTCTTTTACTAGTTAAATCTGATACCTGATCATATCATTGTTCATTTCTTTGTCCTCAATATTGTGAGAAATAGTAAATAATCACCCTCTCCTATTCACCTCTTATTCTCCTATTCACTTTCTCCGAATGCAATACCAGATCATTCACTCAGATATCCATTACTTTAAAGTTAAACTGTCATTATTGCTCAGGGTGAAAGAATTTTTTTTAAAGTTTTCTCATGCCAGAAACATTCACAAGGATTTTTAATATCCTTTGCAAGATTGTCTCTGCATATATTTGTAATTCACACATTTTGACTTTTAATAAAAATGGCTAAACCATCCCATCTGCATAACACAGATACAGCCTAGTTTCAGCTTTCATTCATTATTAACAGATAGAACTCAGTTATTTATGAGAAGTTTCTTATTCATTTCTGCACATGCCTCTTCAGCTTTTTAAAAAAAAACCACCCAACAAACAAACCGTAAATCTTTGTAAAACAATTTCAAGAACAACAGTTTTAGTTTTGTGTTCAAGAACTTTAATGCTCTTCCAAAAAGTTACTTTTGATAGCTGCAAATATATAAAGAGGTTCGTGGTCTCAGTTTTGGTTTTCTTCTGCTTTAGAACTTCATCTATACTACAAGATTAGGAAAAGATTAGACTACTGTTAGTACTCATACCCTGATCAGCTATAACAATTGTCATTTCAACAATATCTAAGTGTTGGCAATTCACCTCAGTCTTGCACACTGTGTAATTTATTAGAGGACAGACCAAGCTGCTACCTGCCATAAAGGAAATTTTTTCCAGTTTTTTTTTCTTTTTCTTTTTTTTTAAAGGTAGTACCAGATCTGCAGTTCACATAAATCACTAGAGATCTCTTGATGTCACCAAAGCCACGCCCTTTTATAACCTGGGACATTTTGGCTTTACAGGTTCTTTAAAGATGCTCAAAAGATAGGTGACATATTGCAATGAAGATGGCTGATTTTAGGTCCTCTCCAGCATGCGCACCAAGGAACTGAGGAATACATGGTTAGATAATTCTGTTTGTGCTACAAAGTGGAGCCTGCAACACTAGGTCTCCACAAACATGATGAATTTCTGTTTTCAACATCTCGAGAAATGTCCATCCTATAGCTGACTTCCCTGACTTTGTTCCTAAGAACTGATTGGTGTAGTCACCTGCAGACTGTAAGAATGTAAGACTACCCATATGAGTTCATCTAGGTCAAAGTCCTGCCTTTAGCAATGGCCAAAAGTGAACGTGATACAAACAGCAAGTATATATGGAATGTCCCAGTACAGTTTACCAGAAGTGTTCTCCCGACTTGCAATCATTTTGAGACTTGGCAGACTCTCTGAGCTCAGACATAGCCTTCAGCTTTGTGGTCAACGCAGCTATTCAGTCTGCACACACTTATACCAGCATAATGAAGGTTTTTTTACTGATACAGTTAAGAGAAGAGAATGGGATTCACACGCCATTGTGAATGTAATTTTCACTGGTCACACAATAGAACCTATAAAAAGACCAACGTTTTTCACTTGGATAAGGGGAAAGGAAGCATGAGTTGCACCAAATGAAAAAAAACCCCCTCCGCATTCATTTATTGTAGGGCCCTGAGACTTTCAGCATCAGAGCTATCAGTATGAGAAAAAGATCTGCTGGCCTTATGAAAACCTCGGCAACCTAGGCATCACCTTCTTCAAGCTCCAAACCCTGAACAAAGCTTACAAATTCAGCCTCATGAGCAGAACTAATGATGAATATTCTGAGAAAACATTTTTTCCCAAGAGAAAAAGCTGATGAGTTGAAATGAAACATTTCATGGAAGTATTGATTCTAATAAATTTTTTAGGGGAAATAGGTCCTTAGGCCTGATGGGATATTAAGTCCAGGACAGCCAATACCTCCCACTAGAGCTTCACCTAGTTTCTAATTAACCCACATTGTTCTGGCTGAGTCTGATGGGGAAACTAGACTTGTTTTGCATATCCCAGTAGTTATCCACTCATCCGAGTAACTCCTCTTGCATGTTTTGTGCCTCTTCTGTCAGAACTCTACTAGAGAAGTTCAGCTCCATATATGCTCCATGAATGCTCATTTTTATCTACTAGGAAATTCAACAAGACATCCACAGCAGAGCTGAAACAGCCTCAGGTACGCAGCCCTCATCTTGGACTCTGGCTGCCCAGGGTCAAACTGTCAGTGTGAACCAGGCAGAACAAGGGTTTGGAGTGTAGTCTCTTTGATCCCAAGGGACTGATCTGTCCCTCAGGGCTGCCTCCCTAGAAACTGAGGCGGGATAAGGGCAAAAAAGGAACTGAAATCAGGAAACATCTAGTGAGATAGGAAGTTTGTGAAGAAGGGAGGAAAGAGCCTTCTCCTAGGGGAAATGCTGCATTCCTTGGGGCACTGGAACTTGAAATCTAATGTTCATAGATTGATTTGATTTCAACTTTCTGTCCATTGAAGCAGGCACTTCATTTAACAGAATCTGTAACAAACTGGTGCCTGCAGGGCTCACACAGGTCATGTCCTAATTGCTTTCTTCTGTGGCTTATCCTGAACACTTTCCGGTTCTGATCCAGTGAGATTCAGAGGTAGTTCCTTGAGAAGCAATAAGCTCTTTGAACACACACTGCAGTCAACAAAAGTGAAGGCACTCTGTATCTCTCAGGAACAGGCTCTTACACATTAAGGGCTGCAATAATTTCAAAACATGAAGGAGCTATGTACTTAGTTCACCTGCATATTGATGCATAACATAGACATTAAGTATAATTATGGCAGCTAAAGGCAATTATTCTAATCTTTAAAAATTCTAATCAGAATAACACTGAATTTTGCATTATGGTACAGATACAAGAGACACATAATCACAGAACTAGTCACCTTCCCATTTTCAACTTGTGTATTTTGAAGCACTAAATACTAACCTTCAGCTACTTTGTACAATGCTTAAAGCACACAGGTTTTGTTTAGAAAAAATGGTTTGATTACACATACAAACAGGAAATCTTACAAAATGTTAAAGCAGTATTGCAATGTCATTTTCTTCTCTATAAGGCTAGGGAAGCAATTTCTCATAAAAACAGCCACCATTTTCAGCATAAATAGTATTAGCGAGAAGGCAAATTAGAATCTTGGCTTTAAACATACCCCTTTTCAGGAGGCCTTTATAAATGTCTTTAATTATGAAACTGATTTACCCAACTACATCCTTCCTGTGGTTCTGTCATCCACCTTTGGGTTGCTTTAGACCAAGTACCTGCAGTTGCTGCACACTGGGGAACATAGCTACAGTGCAGAAGGTGATCTCAGAAACCATCTTACCTGCAGTTGCTGCACACTGGGGAACATAGCTACAGTGCAGAAGGTGATCTCAGAAACCATCTATCTACCAAATGACAAATCAGAGGTTAAAAATCTGTTCTACCCATTGGGGGCATAATACAGGACAAAGCTGCCCATGATGTCAATGTCCTGTTATGATGGCCTCGATGGGGTTAAGTAATCTGTACAAGATGAGGATCTGACTAGTCACTGACTTAAGACAGGGCTCATAGTATGCAATTCATATCGTTTTATTGTGGCAGGCTTCAGTGAGAGTGACATGCCCCAAACCTTATTTTGCCCTCCTTCATATTTTAGATTGGAGGGCAGGGGAAGGGAAGTGTGGGGAAAAGCAGTGCTCTTCCCCACTGAAACTCAGCTGAAAGACTTTCTCATGTGATGGTTACCTAATTGATTCAAATGTCACCTTCCTATACACAGTCTTGTAGCTTTGCAGACACAGACTGTTGAAGTTTTCTCTCTCATTTATATTTTTCAGAGTCTTTTCTTTTAGTGTATGAAAGGCATAAAATATCATACAAATTATCTCACTAAATCATTCTCTTTAAATGTCTGCCTTCCTTTTCATGTTTGTCTCTGACCTACTGTCGATCCCATTTGCATGAAAAAATTACTGGAGCACTTCTCCTATATCAGCATTCATTAGTAGCTCCAAGTGCCTGGCACACAACAGGGGTTTTGCCTACTATGCAGTTTGGGGATGTTCTCGTCAGAAATAGGAGCAGATAATGAGGAAAGAACACAAATCTATACAGTTTCTGTCAGTGCTCTCATTTACTTCAGCAAGCAGTAATGGGGAAATATTTTCACATGCCAGCCTTTCTCCTGCAGTTTCTGTAGTCAAAGGCACTTTTAGGCTTGTTTTCTCCATTGTCTGCTGTTATTTATTGCCCTTCCCCCATTCTGTACCACACACAGCAAGGTGCTCTGAGCAGCGAAGTTTAAACACACATGAATACACTTCTGTTACAGGAAAGCCAACCCTGTGTGTTAAGTTTGGCAGGAGTCAGCCTGAAATGACTGCTCCAAGAACCAGTGTGAAAGTGTTATCTGCTGAAAATGAAAGGTAATTGTACTCAGGATTCCTGGAAGTCTCTATAGAAGTCACGTTGTCTCGCAGAATTATTAAATAAACTTCTCTATAGATAATATATATCTTTCTAGCCACTGGCCTGTGGCTCTGCTGCAGGAGCTTACACAGACAGTAGTCTTCTCTATTTGAAAGACTTGAAAATTTGAAAAGTTTCCAAATGAAAATTTTCTTCATTGAAATACTGTTTTCTTACTGCAGTTCCTGTGCTTGCCTCCCTCCTACGTCAGCTTTCACTTGAAGGCTCACCCACTACTTGTGGCTCAGTACCTAGCAAAAACCTCTAGGATCCTGTTTTTCTTAGCTGTCATTGTAATTTGACCATATTTCAAACACCATATAGCTATGTATCTATACAGACTTATCCAAAAATGGAAGAGAAATATTTCTGATGAAACATTAATTTGCTGAATTTAATTCCTTTTCCAAAGCAGACTGTGATCCTTTGCATATGTGCTGTAGGAGGCTATCTAACCACTATTTTTAAACAATATTAAATGATTCCATAGCTAAAAATAATAAAAAAACCCCAAACACCACAAACCTTTGTTTAGGTAGATTAACATCTGAGCCATATGGCTCCAGAACTGTATGCTGTGTGCAATACTTGAGTTTGTGACACGAATGATTTGCAGGGAAATAAATTTAAAGTTTTGTCATTAAAAGTTCTCATTGCTGACAACAGATTATGCTACTGATCATGGCTTATGTAGAAATTCAGAAAGCCAGCACAAAAGTATGAAAAGAATTTCCATTTGATCTAACTAGACTGAAAATAGTCTATGTATTAAAAGCAAAAGATCTGAGTGATCTCCCAGTTTTTCAGGATGTAGCAAAAGTTACACAGCACCAGGGAAATTTGCAGCCCACCAGTGCTTCCTAAGGACAGATTTAGAGATTTCCAGAACCAGAGGGGTCTGTATGAAGCACGTTCAAGAACCTAATCCAAACAAGGGCAATAGAAGTCCAACATGAAATCTTCAGTTACAGTTAATAGACACAGGAACAACACTTTACAGAAGGACACATGAGTAAAAGATGCGTTTGAGAAGATGCGCTAAGTCTGACCATCACAAGGTTGTTAAACATGGAATACACATGAAGAAATAGTTTGTATTTACTCATTATTAAGACAAAGAATTCTGACCACCACATTAAGAGACTTGCATGTCTAATTTCTGCCCCAGACTAGTGGGGAGACTGTATATCAAAATTCTCTTCCCAGTCTTTTAATTAGCAATGGATTAGTTTGCCGAAACTTTCCTGTTTATATTAATTTCTCTGTCACAAAAAGCTGCAAAAATGGAAACCACTTGTATGAAACAAACACATTTGGGAAAACTTTAAAAAAGACCAATCTTCCAAAAAAGTAGCGCCAAAAGTATTTATGAGTTTATAACACTGATCTTGGCAGCCTCTGTCTTAAAGAAAAAGTTAGTAGTGGGAGGGAGAGAAGGAGTTTGCTTTATAGTGATGGGAGTTGTAGATCCATTGCCTGTGCAGTATTTTACCTTCTATTCTGGTTTATGCATGATACCCAACAATAAATAAAGATGTTTGAAAGATGTATGCTTTCAGTGCATTCTGATTCTGTAATCACTTCATACACATTTCCCCTTTCATAACCACAGGCGATCTTTGCATAGTGCCGCTTTGCAGTCATATTTGGCTAAATATCCTCAGTAAAAGGATGAGAAATGCTACTGTAAAATAGCTTCCTCCCCAAGCTTTTCATGTGCTTTTGATGTGGTCCTTGGGAAAATAGATGGGCTGTAAAATAGTCCTGAGCCTTAGGAAAGTCCTGTCTCACATTCACAAGTGGGTATTCTTTAGCTGAGATAGATAATTACTAAGCTAGCTGCTTGGCCCAGCTTGTCACCCCTGTTGAACACTACTGACTCCATAACAGAAAAGTCTGTAGAAAATACATACATGTACTTCTTGGGAGGCTTGGAAGCAGATACACACTCAGTCTATTCAGCTGTCTCTGCTAGGGTGGAGAAAAAAAGAAAACATACCTAGGGTAGCAATTGTTTCACCTGTCTGCTAAATTTGCTTTTCACCCTCCTCAGCATGTTGGGGAGAAAGTAGGATTCTTTCAGGAAAAAGGTAAAGGGATTCTATATAGTTGGTCCTGGTTTCCACACTTCTGTCAGACTATCTTGCTTTGATACCTGAGCTTTCACTATGGAGAGACAAATCCTGACACACAAGTCTGTGTCAGGGCTACCCTGTGTCTTATCGCAGCAAGCTCAGAGGAGCAATTTAACTTACTGTTTAACAGTCAGTTCACAATTGGAAAAATATATACTGTGATATTCTGAAGTAAGCAAGTTAATCACCACACTACAGCAATACAGCACAGTACAGCATAAAGCAGGTCCCACTGAGAAGGTGAGCTGCAAGTCTGAAACACAAAGCAAGCAAAGAAGTGGAAAGCACACCCAGACATTGCAAGGGGATTTCTAAGCCACTGCAGCCATACAGCTTGGGACTGCCAAGTGTCTTTGACTTGTTGAAGACAGTGGGAGCTATGTATGTGTAACGATTACAGATCAGCAGGCCTTTATAAGAATTTCAGCTTTACTACAAGAAAGCCTTGTACCCTTTAGAGTGTCATATTGAAATATCATTCCGAGTTTGACTCCCATTTGCCTAGCCTGTGCACAATAAATACTGGTAAGTTATCACTTGCCATTTTCAAGCCCACTATTTTACAAGACTAAGTTCCTTATGGAGCTGGCTCTCCCCTCTTCTATTTTATTTTTTTCCTAGAACATAGCAAGAATGTCACAGACGATGTGCTTAAGAAATTTTCCTAATCAAATTGTTCTCTTAATACCAACCAGCTTATTTTTTTCATATTCCTTTAAAATATTATTCTTTACATTTTGTAGGTTCATTCCAACATACTAGAACTGATTTCAAAAGTGACTGTCAATTTGAAAGATTAGCCTTACTTACTGTGCTTTCTACACTGGTAAGGAAAGCTGACAGGTGCATCATCAGCCAGCATCCAAGGGTTTCTCTGATTAAACATTCCAGTTCACATCAGAGCAGATGAAAGGATTTAAAGGCTTAAAGTCTTATTTTTTTTTTATTCCTAATGAACTAACTTTAAATATTTAATGATTCTTAGAAAGCTTTTGAGTATATAACTTTTTAAAATAGTGCTTTAAGAAAAAAATTCCCACAGTAATCCATTTCTTTTCCATTTTCTGACACATTTTTTTGCTTTATCTGATGTGACCACTTACCTACCCAAGAAAAACTTTGTATAAAGGTTATTTAGGGTCTACAAATAATGTTAGGTAGAATAAAAATTCAAATCAGCATTGTCAAGTTTTCTAAAAGGAATGTCCTTAATAATAAAAATAATATAGCTACATATTGTTTATTGGTAATGACAACAAACAGGAAATAAAAATATCTAAGTGAAGCTATTTGGAAAAGTATTTTTTTCTCTTGCATATTCTTGACTTCCCTAGTTATGCCATGTTATATAAAAGACTTAGTAAATTATGTAGCTGTATAGGACTGTTCACGATGCCCTGTAAGACTAGACATTTCCTTTGATCCATTCTCAATTCTAAGGCATAAACCGATGGATTGGAAAGTGGTTTCTTCCCCTCTGCTAAAGTATTGTACCTACAGCCAATGAAATTAGGATCTAATCTGAATTCTCTTAAAAACCAGTGAAAAGATTCATCAGTTTTAATGATTTTAAGACTGGAGCCTTCTAGTGTAGTATCAGATATCTCTGTTAGGGTGAGAATACTTTATAAGACAGATAAAAATCCTGACACTGGTACAGGTACCGAGACCTTGGTGCCAGGAGCAAACATGAATAATAGTTCCCTTGCTGAACAGTTTTCTCCACAAGCTAAGTTACCAACTTGCATCATTTTAATGCTACTGGAAACAGCAGGGGGGGAAGCCTGTATATAAGAGACATTCATTTTTATCCGAGACAGTTTCATTTAAAAATAAAACTAAATAATAAAATAAACTTGTATACTGAAACTGATGCCCAAATTGCCCTCAGACTGAAGCTCCTACCAAATGGGATACCCTACTAACCACATGTCTTTCTGCTGCAAAATACCTCACTGAAACCAACGATGCAGCCTTTCTCCCAGTTTGAAAAGGAATTTGAGGAGTAAAAAACATGCCTTGATAATATTGTATATTAAGATGGAATAAAAAGTAAAACATATCGCCAAAATTGTTTGCCAACAACCACTCCTCAGAATGTATGTAGGCACACAGTCAGTTAGGAGAAGCTTGCTTTCCTTCAGTCTATCCTTTTACAAATCAAACAAGAAAGGAAATAGCAAAGTCCCACCATGCACAAAACCTGCCTAGCACCTCTAGAGCTTGCACCTGGTGTGAAAGCTGTGGGCCTTGCCCATAGGATAGCAAAACCCAGTTGCCACCTAATGGAGAAAGCAGAAGGTAGAATGAAATATCAGTGTTTGGCCCACAGCAAATCTTCTGGGAGGGCAGGGGTCTAACCCACTTTCCCTCCTGTTGGCGCTGCCCAACATGGCATACACACTCAGTGTCACGTAGCATAGTGATCAATGATTTCCTCCTTACACTGCAGCTGGTTCACTCGCAGGCTGGACAGGAGAGAACATTTCACATAGTGCAAAGTAGCCTGTGCCAAATGTGTTATGCCACTAGAAAAACACAGCAGATGGGCCAGAGCATCTGCTTTGCAGCATATATACAGTATGGCTTAAGCTTAGTGCACTTGAGTTCTTTAGGCTTCCTCCTCTGGTTGACAGGAAGCTTTGAGTTGTGCTGGTTATTATGTATCTTCAGAACCAAGCCCCAGAACCTGCACAAACTTTTCCCATTACCTTCAGTCATGTCTCAAGTCCAGCTCAGACAGAAAGATGAATTAGGGTGAAGAAATACAACAGAAAGAGCACCCAGGCTTTGAAAGAAGCAGCACCACTCATGAAGCACAGCAGATTTTCCTCATGTAATTACTTTTCTTTCACAGTTTTTCTTCTTTTCAATAAAATAAAGGATATGCATTCAGCCAGAGTAATTAGATTTCATTTAATAAAACATTTAGTGCTTGACTTCAAAGCGGAAAGAAACGAAACATGGTAAGAAAGAAACATGAGCTGTTTTCGCAAAGGTACAGTCAAACACACAATAGCAGCTCAACATTTTTCGAAGCCTCACCCCACTGGGAGCTCCAGACCCTCTCAACTCATGCCCACCATCTCCCACAGACGTGCAGTATTTGTCACTGACTACACTCAAGTTTTCATCTGCTGACAGACCTGGAATGAAGTTGTGCTCCCCAGAAGCAAGCTATAAATGCAAAGACAAAGAAATTGAATGTCACAGATCATCAGCCAATCTAATTATTTGGCTGAGACGATGTAACATTCCAGCAGCAAAGTAGCATTTAATTAGGCTGGCATGAACATTATAACCAGAAATAAAATGAGAATTAAAACAAATGCCACGTATGGGTATAATCTTTACATAACAAATAGCAATTACAATAGTACAGATAATTTGTCAAAATGCTATCACTTACATCAAAAATAAAGGAAGAAAAAGTAAAGTTATACTCCAGAAATGCACTTTTTCCAGGGCCCAAGCCTGGAAAAATCTGCAAGAATTTTGGATTAGTGGTCAAGTCATCCCAAGAGCTCTTGGAGTCAAGCGATAAGGAAAGGGTCAGAAAGTCTCAAGAAAAAATACAGCAGGAATCAAGCTCCTGCAACAATTGATCTAATTTATGCAATGTTCACATCTAAAAAAACTATGGGAAAGAGGGTGGCAAAAATCTAGCCAGATTAGTTGGGCTGGTGGCCAACTTTGGCTCACAGGCTGTAGGTTAGGCATTCTCACTCTAAACCACAGGGAAATACAAGGTGAATTTACCCTTGGCTTCCCTGTTTTCAGGCTCAAAGACTGGATTTTACCCATAACTTCAACCTCTCATGAGCTACAAAGCAGCCTCCTGACAAAGCAGAGCTTTCCTCAGCATTCCTTTGTACCCCATACCCAAGTCTCTTAACTGTAGTGATGAAGTTGAAGAGCTTTTGATTCCCTATTGCTGTCCCTCATTTCTCAAGGTCATATCTTACTCTATAAGCAGTGCACAAATGAGTGACAACTTGAGAACAAAACAAAAAATCAGGATTGCGTTCACAACAACAAAGTACCTTGCCCTGAGATAGAGTCAGGCCCTGAGATTACAGACTGTAACAGGTCACAGAGAAGCTGGCTGGACAGTGGATGGAAGAGCTGCAAAAGGAGAGAGGGGAGCTGTGAATGCAGCAGGGCACCTTGGTCTTGATTTTCATAGCAGGTAACATCCCTGTCCTCAGAGGAGTTACACTCGACTTTTACACTGATGCAAAAAAGAATTGGATCCTTTAGCACTGCCAAGTTCCAACACGCAAAGATAGATGAGGTGCTCAGAAGCATTTTCTGCATACAGTATCCAAGCAACCCAATGAGGAACACAAATTGTGCTGCTTTTAATACACAAATACTGTAAAGATAGGGAAGAAAAGAAGGAAAAAAAAGCTAGCAGAAAAGCTGGACTCCCACTTGAAGCTTGAGCCTACTTCAGAGAAAATGATATAGTCAATCTGATAAGATGACACAAGATCAAAGTGTGAGGAACGCAAAGGAATACCTGAAATCACCCTATAAACAAATAACAAGCTCCAAAAAGTAAACACACACAAAAATACAGAGGTAAGCAATCCTAATTCATTGCTTGTTTACAGAACAAAGTTACATGTTCTAATCCCCATGTGTCGGCATTACCAAGAAGGTGTTTCCTGGAAGACAAACACATTGAGGAAGAGAATCCACCAACTGATAACTTGGAGACCAACCAGTCTGAATCCTCAGCGGTTGACTCTTTCCTTCCCACCATTGTGGGCTCACACTGTGGGCACAGGCCCAGCGCTCCTGGGCTCAGGCTCCATTCTCAGACTTGTTTGCTCTGCTCTTGTATGCTCGCAAATTTTTTTAAGGATTATGGATATTTCATATTCATACAAAAAATGAATATTTATATGGACTGCAAAAATGAGTGTTGTTCACATTCAAGATACAAAAAACATACTCTCAGGTACTGTTCTGTCAGGTACATATGACTTTATACAGATGCCTTTAAGTTCCTCATGATAAATTAGAAATGTGCAGCTATGCACTTGTCTAGGTTCCCCTCCATCTTAAAATACGTGGTACTTTACTATTGCAAGAGTGCGAGTTTGTCATTTCCCTTAAATCACCCCTGGCTTTTAGTGTCAATTCTCATTTTGCACAGCTGCAAATGACTCAGTTGTCATAGAAGACAGATATAGTAATGATTTCATTTAAAAATGATTTATTTCTATAAAGTACATTAAAATGATTTTGACCATATAGGTTTAGTACTCCAGTGATGCAGCTATGGAAATAAAGGAAAAGATCGTAATTTCTCTAAGTAATGAAAAAGAGAATCTTGTTTTATAAGACCTATTGACAAACTGCATCTAGGCTTTCTCATATTTTTAAAGGGATCAAATAATCAGATCATTGAAGGGGGCGGAGGCAAAGACCATTATGTCAGGTTGGTCTTGCTGTCCATCATGTCTGATGTCGCACACAAAGCAATCAATCCTTTATCATTAAAAAGGGAATTTCCTATCTTCTACCAAAACAAATCTTCAAGTCCTCCTGTAGGTCTCAATGCACCAACCCAGCTGGAAAAGTGTTGTGTTCTACCTTTGAGATAACAGAACTAGATTAGAATTTGGACCATTTAAGTTATCTAAACACTTCACTCTGACTCCCTGAGTTATTTCTAGTAACTTAGAATTCACCCATTTCCCCCTCCTATCCTTCAGTTTCAAAAACATCAGCTCTTTGGACCTTATCAGCAGTCACTGAAACTAAACATAACTTGAAGACAATGCAAAATGCTCTCTCTTTCTGGCCTGAAAGAACTTTCACATTTGTGCCAGATTTGTTAATCCAGGAAATTTAGTCCCTGGTCTCAGGTCTTCCAGGATCACTGTTACACAACACAACCTGATGTCCCAATTGTTATAATGCAGTGTAGTGGACCTTCTTCAAATCCTCAAAACCAGATTATTTTTCTTACAAGCTCAGCAGTTTACTGGAGGAAATCAGTAAGTAATTACTCATAGTCTACTCTGCCAAAAGTTCATGGTGAAGGCCTGGAAAATTTCCCAGACATGAAAACAAAAGCATTTCCCTTATAATACAGTGGAACATTTGTCACCAACGCTCCTCATTTCCTCTAACCAGGTTTCAAGTTAAAAGGTGTCAGTTTGACACCATATGCAAAGGTGCTAGATACCTAGATTGGAAGTTAGCACTTTTATTCCCTACAGACACAAGAAGTACACATGAAGGTTAGAACAGATGGTGGGGAAGTCAGGAAACGTATGTTTTCATCTGGACACCTTCACACTAAGAAACAAAAGAAACCACCTTTCCTCTATCTGTTGCTACCACTCTTTCTTTCATACGGTTTCAAGTTTGGCAGGGGAGAGTTCATTCTTCTTACTTCCCTGCTTTTCACCAAATAAACTGGCTCCACCTCTCAGGGTAAACTGAGTGAGTCCTACCCCTCCTCTGCTGCTTTCTGTCATCCTTGGGAGGATGTCATGAGCAACCAGGGAGGGAGCTCTGCAGTTATATGCAGTGCTGCATGAAACTCTCTAACTGCTTTATAAAACTGTAAACAGCCAAAAATGGCAGCAGACAAATCAGACATTTTACCAGTTATTGCTTTATGAGTTTTAACTGCTCAAATACCAATTTAAAGAGAAGCCCAAAAGACGTATAAGCCTTCTACTGGGACAGCAATAGTACAGATAAGGAGGGGAGAGTTCCATTTCTGTCAATCATAAATGTTTTACCTTGAAAGAGATGAAAAATTTCCAAAAAATCTGTCCTTAAATTAAAAATTATTATTCTTGACTGATCAATTTTGGTCTGTTGTTCTCACAAAATTTCAACATTTTGTTGACATATCAGTTGCTTAAACACTGTGTGAGTTTGATTCAAAAAGACATCACAGAACTTAACAGAAGTTGCAGCAGAATTGCTCTCTTTATCTGTGCATTACGCTCTCTGCACGGATTCTATTTTTTACAATATATCAAAGCCCGTGATATATCACCCTTCCACTCACCTACAAAAGACAAAAAAAAGGATAGTGTGATAAAGATTATCATTGTAGTACATTGCTGCTAATTCCAGTCTGTTTCTGTTTCAGCCTCAGGAGGCAGAACTGCAAAGGTAGAAGTGTTACATTGTACATGCACAAGGATCGAACTGCAAAATGGCTTATTTCAGTTGAAAAAATGGGGAAGGAAAAAACTTCCCATAAAGGACTACAGCATTTCTGCTGACCATGATAGAAGTTAAGAGAAAATTATTTTTGTCTCTGCATAAGGGTTCACAGAAGTCTGATTCCCTTTCCATAGTCCTCTTCCAAACACACAATAAAGTGTCTTGATATTTTAAACAATTTCCCTTCATGCCATATTCAAGTTTCAAATACCCTTAGAAAACAGTCATAACTTTTCCTTTGTCACTACTTAATTGTTTTATAAACACTTAATCTTTCCTTCCAATTTCATCCCAGCAGATCATTAATCATTGTCCCCAAATTCCCTCTTTATCAGGATGGATCATGAATGCTTGACAAGCACACACAGCCATGCTTTAAGAACACCGTAGCAGCATTGCTCTGTTTGCCAAGTAAAACCTAGCCTTCTTAATTGCCATAATGGGATTTCAAAGGCAAAACTTTTTTGAAATATACATAACTCATCTTAATGCCCCACGTGGAGAATTGTTTGTGATACAGTTAGTTTTCTGCTGCCCAACCAGTCTGCAAAGAGTTATAGACAACTAACTCCTGCTTCCTGGAGATCAGCAAGCCATCAAGCCAATGACATTTCCCAACCTGTAGGTTTGGTGGTGAATTCTACGATTCCAGGGATCTTTGAATGTATAAGACTATGCAAAACTGAGCTCCAAAAGCAGCTTTGCATTCCAGCTGGTTCTGCAAAATTTGAAGCCTTCCAGAGGACTAATTTCAGCTGACAGGAGCCTCCATTCACCAGGAACATATTATCTGAAAGATGCTCTAAAGCCTAAACTCAGCAGGATACAGTGAAATCCAAGGAAGAGTACATCCCAAATCCTCATGACATGAATATTTGCCATGCTGGGAATTGCTGTTATGGTACCAAAACTGGGGAAGGATTTCTTGTGTCTTTTTGCCATAGCTTCTAGGAAACTGCATATCTCTGACAGCAGTAATTATATACACATATAGTACAACCACAGGACAAAGATCAAAATTATTCAAAAGTCCCAAGATCTTTTAATTGGAATATATCTGTGTCCTGAAATTTAAATATCTCTAAAAATCACTTAATGATTCAATGATCATCGGTCTTTTGGTTTTTGCTGTCTGAAGGGAAGAAAGTGCAACTTAAATTACTCACAAGTACATGTTACTCATCATTAGCTGGAAGAAAAAATTCTATTGATCACATTTTGCTGTTACTACAACATGAATAGCTGCGACATTGCATTCACAGTTTTATGGAAACAGACTTTGTGATCATGAGGATTTTTGAGTACAAGCTGGTTAAGAATCTTAAAAAATACATGAACAAAAGGGAGTACACATTTCTTAACCAGAAATAAGTTTCTGGATGAAGGGTGTTCTGCCTGCATTCAATAATATTTTGACTAGCTAAAACCCAAATGAATTGTTCACAATATTTTTTGAGGATTTATTCCCCAGAAAAAGTCATGGCTTTCAGTTTTTCATTGCTGCCTTTTCACGAAGTAAAGGTAAATTAAAAGGATTCCCTCTGATGCATTAAGGTAGAGTATTATTCTTTATGCTCCAGTTACTGGAAAGACCAGAGCAGTGGAAATAACTGAACTAAAAAATTCTATGAAATATACAGTTCCTTTAGCTCCGTAACCTGGGCAGCTTTTCCAAAATCACTAGCTTCAAAAGATTCTAAAATCCTGAGAAGAACAGAAGATGATACTCAGAGAGGACTGTGTTTTAATAAGCTGCAGTGGACCCATTATGCCCGAGTCTTTTTACAAGCTTAACTGTTTGTTTGACAGGTAAATTCTTAATACCTACCTTAAGAAAAGAGCTTATTGCACAGAAACAAACTAGACACCAACCCCCAAAGCCAAAAAATATAGGAGGTAAGAATTTTTTAAAAATAGTTGGTATTCACTATGGAAGAGACACAATCCTTGCTGAACACTGGTGACACAAACAGGCGTGTTATAGCAAAAAGTGGTTAGTGGGGCACTTCCTCCTTCCCTATTTATTTCTGCCTTATGCCTATCTAAATTGCCCATTCCAGTCTACGAGTTGCAACAGTTACTACTTTATTGAGTATCCGCTGTTCAGAGAATATCTGCTGGGAATAATACAGATCTGTGAATAACTCATTGTTCTTTTTTCAGCCACTGAGACACTCTGAAAAAATAACTAGAAGTTGTACTTAAGGAGTAGAGAAGAGCTGAAAATCACTCCTCTGTGGAGTAAAGGGAAGGCAGAGTTTACAGGGGGCACAAAGGTAAATGTCAAGCAGGCAGAAAAATAATACGTTTGGACTTACTGGGACAAAAACCTACTATTCCACTTGAAAAGCTGCCTGTCAGCATATAAGTGGGACAAGGATTTACGGTAATTATCAATAATAAAACTGAATGAGAGCCGAGGACGAACACAGACTATGAGCTAATCAAGAGTATGCAGCAATATTCACACAAGCAAAGACAGCCATGATTCTGGGCTACAAAGGCAAAACCCACTACCACTAGGCAGGCACATGAATCCTGCTTTACATGACCCAGATCCGACAAGACTGACAATATCATATCATCATAGCCACTGCTTCCCAACCTAACAGTGAGGCAGAGAAAGGTTTCCTAAAACTAACAACAGAAATGAGCGAAGGGTTAATTTCTCTTTGAGTGGAACATGAAGAGAGACACACATCAGGGACTAACACCAAATAAATGTATTAAGCAGCTACAAAATGGTCACTAAAGGCATAATGCAGCTCAGCTCTGCTAAACTTAAAGGCTCAGTCTCTCAAAGAACTCAGCAGGTTTATGCTGTGTTGAATGCCAACAGGCAGCTGAAAGACATGTATATTTCCCTGTGTATAATATCATACCTCAGCTGCAATGTAGAAAGATTAAGTGCACATAAATACATACAGCTTGACCAAATGAAGGCTGAAAAGCAACAAAACAAGACTGCATAAATTACTTACAAAAGAATAAACACAACCATGGAGAAAAAAATATTTTAATATAAACAGCGCTAATAGAATGAGAACAAATATGTATTTGAAATATCAAGTAAAATTTTGAAAACAATATAAATATAGTTTCTGGTGAAGCAGCTGAAACACAGTCACTTCGTTCTTATTGAACTGCACTAAGAAAAACTCTTGGAAACACATACTGATAAAGTAATTCTCTTACTAGATATTGCAGGAGATCTTCCCTACCTTTAACACCCCTCAATCTGTGACTCTTTGCATTCATGAAAAAGAATTACAAAAACCCCCAACCTCAAAACCCAGAACACAGGCATAAATACAGAGAAGAAAAGGAATCACTTTAAAATTGGACTTCAATTCTTGGTATATAAGTTCAGGTGGTTTAAACAGAAATTTTATTTTATGTTTCTTTTAGCAATGTAATTTCATAAGTATGTACCATAAATAAGGTACTCTTAAGACTACACATCTATTTGCTGATGATTTGCATCATGCTTAAAGTTAATAAAAATAGATATGAATGAAGCTGGAAAAAAACCCAATAATTTCTTATGCACCCAGTCACCAAAGGAGCATTTGTTAGTGCTCTTTCCCAACACAGTATCATGTCATAACAGCAAACAGCTGCAGCTACTATGACACCCTATATGATAAAGAGGAATAGAGTGTCTCAATTTCTTTTAAGAAATGAAATCTCTTTATATATGCTTATATATTAAGTACTATATATAAGCATATAGTATTATTATACTGTCAAAAATATTATATATTGTGAAAAGCTGCAGGAACTCTAATTAACAATGTTTACCAATATAAGAAGCTGGTGACCTGCAATATACAAAGTAAGTTGTTGGTTTCACAATGATGATTTTTCAGAAATCAAAAGGCATTTAATAATATTGCCTTCTTATAAGCTGACTGCACAGTGTTTTACAATGCAGTAGCATTTTCTCCCTTTGGCAGAGCAGGAAACAGAGCTAGAGGTATAAAACAACTTCCTGAGAGTATTTGACCAGACCTGTAGTAAAACAAAGATGCACTATGCACAAGCAGTGCTCCTACAGCTAGCCACAACAGAAAGGACTGAACAGGAATGAAAATTATTGTTGTCAATTGTAAGGAAAGCATAGTGGGGTACAGTATCGTGAAGTTGCTGCAGACTAGAGCGGGTCAGAACATACTGCTCTTTTCAAGCCATACTGTTCAGAAGACTGTTGTGAAAGAGAAAAAATTTCACATATGACAGCCTTTTGGAGACTAGATGTAGGGCTTTAAGTCCCTTTTTGGCCTGACTCATTGTGAATCACACAGAGCTTTACCTTCTATGCACCTCCAAGTTAAAAAAAGGTGTTGGCTAAACAGATTTTTTTGAAACTATACCATTCAAAACAATGTTTAACAGTCTTTGGTTTTTCTTTCAAAGAAAAAAGAAATGGATATTGAAAAAATCAAAAGTACTCTACAAAAACCTGTGACTGTTATCCTCAGTCCTCTGTAAGACTAAGATCTTCAGACCTGCTTCATGAATATTTGGGTGCTTGATTTCCCCCCAAGGGGCTTGAAAATCCCATTCTGTTTACAGCTATAAATCTGTCACCTTATGTAAGCACTAAATTCACTTTAAAAATAAATAATTCTAAAGAATGCGGTCACAAAACAGGCAGCAATATGTCCCATATGTCATAAAAACTGATCAGTCATTTTTTAAGCAGCACAGACAGGCATGCGCCAAAATGCCTGATGAAAATGTTCTACTGCAGTTCCACATCTCTCTCAGAGAAAAATTCCTCATCCCCAAGACCTAATAAAAAAAAAAAGTCTTTCTCTGAGAATCTACCTTAACAGCAAGAGCACTGAATAGAATTCAGAGGAAGATATTTTGCACATTGTGATACCTGTGATCTTTTTGTCTTTTTGCAAAGGTAAAGTTACGGCTTAAGAATGAATTCCAAGTCTAATACAATAATTTCTTCTGTCATGAATAAATTCAGAATCTGAGCATGAGGGGATTCTCTTTGGTCATATTTCCTCTAAGAGGCCTTCCAGTATAAATAAATAACAACTAGAAATATTCCCCCTAAGTGCTTTGTGTTTATATACTTGTAAAAGAAGGTTACTGACTACATGAATATCCAGAATCTTCAGGTAACTTACTATGTGTCAAATACTTTGAAAAGCCTACTGCTTCTGTCATCAGAGGAATAGTAAGTTTGCACTCTTCATAACTCCATGCAAAGAAACTTGCACTTTCTCAGTGTAAAGGAATTGCACTTGCCCAGTTTAACCCCATAGTGAGAGTCCTGATCATTGCATCTCAGGCTGTCAAAACCCCTTGGGATCAGCAATATTTCCTGTTGTCCACAATAATTTTTTTTTTTATTAACACACAGTAAACATACTATTCTTGAGGTTCCCGTTATGCTGTATTTGTCATTTATACTTAATTGTTTTTGTTTCAGCTGCTTAAAAAAAAAATGTCCTACAGAGCCAACCCTCCCCTGCATTTTTACTGAAACTAGTGCTCCACATTTTCAATTTCCCCGAGGAAGCAGGACAAAGTAACAAGCTTGTCCCCCTTCATTCATGATTACCAAACCTTTCAACTGCATTTATTGCAGCTTCTGCATTTTTAAACACGTGAAAATACTGACTCTGCAGTCCAGCCCACAGCTGCTTACAGGAAAGCAGCATTACATCTGAAGCAGAAAACAAGGCTAATCTTCTCCATCTTAACCTCTATGGAGAAGCCAGAGGCAAGGAGGGTTCTCAAAAAAAGGATGTCAGAGTCATCCATTATGCCACCAAAAAATAATATAAAAATACATAAAAGAACAGTTACTGTAACGCTGGGGGAGGGAACTATGAAAACAATCAGCCAGACTGTATTCTTTTGTCAATGAATATCCTCCAGTGGTCCCAAGAAATGAAGCAGAAAAAACCCTTAGAGAAATATAACACTCATTAAGCAACTCCATTTTCAACAGCAAGTGAGAGGCTATGGCAAGTGAATTGTTCCCTGTGTTCACTCTTGGGACATTCACCACCTGTTCGTTTCCCCCTTCTTTAAGCCAGAGGAGGGCTTGGAGTCACTGTAAAAGCAGCAGCCTACTGGTATCACAGCCTGCAGTCATACAACCTCAAGCTGTGATCCCATACATTGCAGAGGGTGAGGCTGGGTCACCATGTGGGCAAGCCACAGCAAGGGGAGTCCCGCTCCAGCAGCACACAACGCTCACTGTGCAGTCGATTCGGGTATGGCAGAAGAGGTGCACAACAGCCAGGCCTTGGGTCTGGGCACCCGGAGTGAACACTCTCAGCTGCCCCCCACAATCAGAAATACCTAGCTGGCATTAATGTCTCCTTTGTGTGGCCATTACCAGGTGTGCACGTGAAGCCATGGCTAATGGGCACTCGCTAATGCACAGACTCCTCACAAACTGGCCTCAGCTATCCTGTGGTGTTTTTCAGAGGGAAAGAGACATGACAACTCAGCTACCTGTGAACCCAGCTAACTGCACACCACCAAACGAAAACTCCTGCTGACAGGTGTCTTTTACCAACCGCTTTCCTTGTTTCCCAGGGCCTGCTCTGCTCTGGTAAATACCTCTGCTTCCAGGTCTCCTGCTTCCACTCTGTTCCTCACACATGCCATAGCGGCAGGCTGGCTGAATTGGGAGGACCAGCATACGCACCTAAAAGCTTCTCCATTTCTTACAGGTCATTTGGTTTATATAAGAGACACAACCTCTCTGCAAACCTTGTCTCCCTGATTCCCACACACACGTTTCCTGTTTCTCAGTGATAGCTCCCACTGGATGTGGAGCCACTTGCAAACAGACACGCAGCAGCGCTTACCGAGCCACACAGGACCGAGCCTTCCCTGTCAGCCATGCCCTGCAAGCCACACCTAGCTAAAAGCTCTCCCTGGCCAAGGGCTCCAGGCAGCAATGAGACGGCCCAGGCTGACGCAGGGCTCGGCACACGTGTAACTCGTGTCCCAGCAGAAGGCAGTGGCTCCTTACCTGGCTTCTCCTCAGGCAGGATCTGCCCAGGAGGGTGCTCGGGGGGCGGCGGGATCCCCTCTCCTGGGTGAGGACCGTGGCCGCCCCCGCTGCCCTCCCTGCCCTGAGGTGGAGGGGCACACCTGCGCAGCCAACAGCCGCCACGGCCCGCTGAGGTAACGGCGTCAGCTCGGACCGCGCTTCCCACCGCCGCGTGCCCACCCGTCAGCCGCTGCCGAAGCTGCACTTACCCCCTCGCTCCCGCCCTGCGCAGCCGCACCCACGCAGGCCGGGGCTGGGGCCGGCTCTTTGCCTGCAGCCCAGCTGGCCCGGGACGTTAAGGCCTGGTGGCTGAAAAGATGGTGGCTGGCGGGCTACCTGTGGCGCTGAGGTAAGTCAGGGCGCTGGGCTGGGGTATCGGTAGGGCCTGGGGATAGCCGGAAAGGCTCGGCCGGGTTGAAAGCTGTTGAGTACGCGGTGAGAGAAGGGTAGCTGGCAGCGCGGGGCTGGTCAGTGCGGCTGGAGGCTTGGAGGGAAAGCCGCGCCTGGGCAGGGGCTGCGGTGGGTGCACCTCTGAGCGTACGTGGCCGGGCGGTTGGTGTTCTCCAGCCGGCGTTTGCCGGAGGTGGTGTGCTGTGTGGTGGCATGGCTATGTGCCTCCCAGTTTACTCTGTCCTGTTTGATATGTCCTATGTTTTAGAAAAGTTTAGGGGAGGGAAGCACAAGAAGCTTGCAATTAAAAAGTCCCTGCACCCAGAGCAGCAGAATATTTTCCTTGAGAAAATATAAAGGAAGACCACAGCACCTACATGTCCTGGGTTGGAAATAATTCCCTTACATAAAGGTCTCTGTAAGGGAACATGTCTCCCAAGCCTCTTACAAGTCCAAACTTCTGCACTACATCCACGTCCCTGATGGTGACTTGCCTGGGAAGGATCCGAGATAGCTATTCCTATGCTCTAATTCAGCTAAGCACTTAAATACAGGATTAGAAACAGTTTGTTTATTATACTAACCTGAGGCCTTCATGGAGATGCTTAGTGAAAACATTGCCAGTTTTCTACGCTGTGCTGCTTTTTTCAGTAGCTCTGAACATCATGCTGTGTGTCTCTTGCCTCAGGTCTGTGAATTACTCATTGTAAACACCATTCTTCTGTCCATTTTTTCTCCCTCTGGTGCCCTGCCCTTCTTCTTTCCAGTGTTTCTGAAAGACTGTGCTGCTGTGTATTACTGCATTTTGTAAAAAACAGGAGTAGTAGTTGATGGCTGAAATACCAGGTAAACCTTGATGAAAACAGACCAGAAATCCAGACTGGAGTAAGGCACCAAATCGGTTTGCTATAGGTCACACAGTTTTAGGGAGGAAATTGTCCTTCCAATACAAAAAGATAGAGCAGAAGTGTACCATCTGGAGGGTGACATGCTGGTGAGCGTGCATTTGTGTATTACATTTAAATGGGAGCAGAAGGAAAAGCCAAAATGAACTATTCGGGGAGCAGCAGGAGGCCCAGTCCTCCCACCTCTCCGGATGCAGAGCTCCCTCTAGAAGCCGATGAGGGAGCATCTTGGAGAGCAGATCCTAACTGTGTGAAATCCTTTTTCCTGCCTTTTCTCTGACTTCACTATTTGGAAATTTCTGTTATTGCTTTTCATGCTGTGTCATAGACTTAGTGTCTGATGCTTCATGTCAAGCCCAAATTCTCAGTAGTCTCAGCTACTATCAAAAACAGGTGTGAAAAGAAGGTAAAATGCTGGGGAGGGTGAGAATATCAGAGGTGCTTTCTGCGGTTCAGCTGTGTCATCTTTGTGAGTGCACCCATGCTGTTTCTTTAAATCTGTAGCAGGAGGTGGGTAGGTTTGATGTGGGAGCAAGTGAGACTGAAATTTTGCAGTGAAAAAGAGGAAATCTGACTTCCTGGAGGAGGCTGTTTCCAAACTTTTGCTGTGTAAGCTTGGTGTCTATGATATACTTTCTGGAGCTGTGCAATTCTTGTTGCTCTTCAATCAATGATAACTGTGCTGCAAAGAAAGTATAAAATATGGATAAGCTGGGCACTTTTTATTATTGGAAAAATATCAGGAGAAAGAGACTGGTTGGCAGTATTGTTCCATGGCTTTCCTGAATATTAAATTTCATTAAAGAGGACCTATGGATTAGTGCTTTCAGGGTATAGTCCACACCACTGCAGGAGAATTCTCCAGAGTAGTTTAAGGTGGGTTTTCTAGCTCAGGAGCAATAGGGACAAGAAACAGGGAACGATAGGTTCAGGTGTACGAGGTCTCAAATGCAAAGTGTGAACCAGCTGTATAAATCGTAAACAGAATAAATGTGTGCACCAGAAGTGGAGATTTAAAGATGAGGATGGTGAGTTTGAATGGGCAAAGAAGAGAGACTAAAATTCAAGTCAGATTTTCAAGGAGAGTCTTGGTAGGCAGAGTTCAACTTTTGGGGGGGGGGGGGGTTGGTTTTTTTTTGTTGTTTTTTTTTTTTCCTTTGAGGAGCTGCAACACAGTGATAGAAAGGCAAAGGACTTAGGAGGAAAGCTTTGGGTGTTGGGCTGCAGTCTATTTCTGCCATTTTTTTTGTGGTGTTCTTAGTGTTGGCACAATTCCCTTGTTCAGCAACTCGGGTTGAGATGCATCGTGGATAAATGAAGATGTAGAGCTGGAGTTAAGAACTGAAAAGACCTTTGTTTCCTCAGAGACCACCCTTTAAAGGCTGATGAGGTTGCAGCCAAAAGCAGGACCTGTGAAACCTATACAGCTGTCACCTGAAGTAGTAACAGTAAGAGAATTAATTTCACTAGGTGAAATTGGCAGTCGCTCTCTCCAGTAAATTGCAAGCCATTGAAATGCTTTGGTAGTGCAGCCAAATTTATTTTCAGCATATGTTACATATTTTTTCTGCAGTTTGTATTTTCCTTTCATGTTTGTACTGAGTTTCAAATGAGAAAACTAGTGTTCATTCTGAAGGAATAAAATTATTCAACATATCTTCTAATTAATAAATGACTAACCATACTGTATTAACCTTAAAGTATACTTTACGTGGATGACATGCTCATGCAGTGTACTGTAATTGGTAATATATGGATTCATTTGACTGCACTGACCCTTACAAGCTATCTAGTCATGTCTTATCAGTAGAAAATGAAAAATAAATCATTCAAGAACAGCCCTTCTTCAGAGTTCAAGTGCAGAATATACTGCAGAGAGATATATGTTTATTTAAAAAGCCTTGTGTTGATTAATTGCTTTTTCTTTGTTTATATAATACTTCCTCTTAAGTTTCAGGAATACAGGAATATAACATTATTAATACATGCAGTGTAAATGTTTTCTGTTGGACTCCTGTAGCTCTCCAAGTATGTGAAATACTTGACCTTTGTAGACTAATGCACTTATGCTTTTCCAACTGGCAGATAAATGGTGAAGTGAAACTCAGGAATCCCTTGGTCACTGAAGTTTTTTTCCTGGCCTTTTAAAGCCTGGAGGGATGGAATGCAACTCTGCCCTGTGCTGCTTTCAATCTTTCACTCTACTGGTGAGCTGGCATCCTCAGAGTTTCATCTCTTCTCATGTGAAGAGCTTGCCAGTCTGTTATTTTTCCTGCATCTGCTGTGAGTTATCCTCCCTAAAGTCCAATGACTGGAAGGTTGGAAATTGCTTACAGACACCTAGCAACTCGCAGTAAGAAGTACTGCATTCCGGATCTGCATTTTGAACTTTTTCTTTTTTAGACGGATGTCATAGACTGACATACTTAGTTTCAGAACAGCCAAATACTCTTGTTTCCCACCTCATTCACTCTGATTCTTTACTGGATCCCTTTCAAGCTTATACAATCTTCCCTGGATTTTTGCTGCCCAGTTAGATGCTCTGTTGCCAGCTGTAGTTCCAGAACTCTGGTTTGGGACTCCTGAGGAAACATACAAGATAGCGTATCCTTGAAGGCTGTGTGAACTGACATAAACAGGGTGGTGTTACAAGCTCTACAAGCACTGTTTTTCCTCCAGAGATGTAAATGACCCCTGTGCAATAGTTGACCTCTACCAGCACAGGAAATATCATGTAATGTCTTTTTGTGTTTCCAAGGGGTAGTATTGAGAGTTTGAGGAGGTTTTGGCTTGGCAGGTGTGGTTTTCTTAAATCTTCACTGGAAATACATGGTTTCTTACAATGGGACAGATATAGCAAGAATAGCAAGTTAGTACATTTCCATGTTTCTGTGTATGTTACTTTAAATTACATCTTGTTCTAAAGCCTTGTTTAAAGAAATATTGAAGTGTAATTTTCTTTTTTTTTGTTGTTTTTTGTTGTTGTTGTTTGTTTGTTTGTTTGTTTGTTTTTCCCTTGGGTTTGTTTTGTTTTGTTTTGTTTTTTGTTTGGTTGTTTTTCTTGTTAGGTGTGCACTGTTTTGCATTACACAGCTGGTAAGTTTAGGGGAGAAGCATTCTTATCCCCATCAGAGATATCAGATAGGTATGGGAAGACAGGGGTCATATTCTGTGCAGATGTGTATCACTTTTGAAATCATGTATGCAGGCATCCTACTTGCAATGTGAAGGGGATATGCTCATCTCTAATGAATATGGCTCTAAGGCTGCAATTAAAACTGTGACTTGTGTTCATTTCTATTAACTGCTTCAGCTGTGCTGTTGTTGTTCCTAATAGGCAATAATACTTAAAATGACATTAGGAAATCTGAAGCATGCTGCATTTGCAATTGTTTGCTCTAAAGTAAATTTTGCTTTATTGTAAGTATCCAACGTGATTATCTGGGAGTCACTGCTGATAATGGAATGCTTAGAGCTGTTATGAAATAGGAGCTAATCAGCTTTAAGGAACAGATTCATGGTGAGGTAGTCAAAGATTTTCCTGTTCTGGCCAACTAAAGAAGTTTCATTTAGCGATAATGATCAAAAGAAGCATTTTGAAAAGAGTTCTAAGTGAAATCAACTTTGGAAAAAAGCTGCTGAGAAGTTCATGTAAAATCTTTCATCTGTAAGGTTCAGAGCAACCTCTAGGTCAATAACTTTGCAGTAATTTGCAGAAATATAAATGCCTTAATTAAGAAAGTTTTAAATAAAAAGAGGGGCTAGAAATTGTTGGCTTTAATGTATTTATGCATCCATGCTTTTCAGCAGTTGGGGGGGAAAGTGTGTTAATCTCAAGTCAAAATAAGATTGCCATTATATCCTCAAAATTTCTGTAGACACTTTCACAAATTCATCTGCTTCATAACTGCTGCCACGTAGTATTAGCATAACTAGCTAACCTGATGGAAGCAGGTACTCCTATCTGAGGCCATTTAATCAATCCTTATGATTGTTATCAAATATAATGTTTTCAAGGGGCTGTGTATTAGCCCAGGTTGTACACTGATGGACAAGCAATTGCCTAGTGGAATATGTTGTGTACATTTGGTAAGTGAAAGCAATGATCCCGGCTGGAACCAAGATGTAAATCTTAGATGTTTCAGGTGAGTCCTTTGTCTGTTAAATGAAGCCACTGGAAACAGTACTACAAAGTATACAACTAGTTACTGCTTACGACTTTTTTTTAACTTTAAAAGATAAATACTCAAATACTGTTCTGCCCTGATATTTTTGATTGGTAGACTACTTGAAATACCCCCTTTCTCAGTTCTCCTACCCCAAAACCTGGCAAAGATCCTGGGATAATTGTGGGGGATGTTTGAATCTAAAGCATGAGCATAGATCTAGATACAAAAGTTCACAGACCAGCAAGATAACCAGGCTGCTATTCTCATGGTGTTCCTGAGAATATAAGTGAATAGAGGTGTTGTGGGTGTACGTGTTCTTGTAAAACAAACAATCCTCCTCCCCATCCACCAGAAGTTCAGAAGCAGCCTTTGCTACAGATACAGGGATATGTAACCAGCATGGGCTGTTTGATACAAATGTTCTCTGCCAACTGTGCTGCATACCTTCAACTGCTCATTGAAGTGCCATATTACAGGCAGCAAAGCAAATATTTGGACCTCTACTGTGTCATCTCTGTAATAAGGAGCCAGATCATCCTGTTTTATGGTCCTATTTGACTCCATGTAAGCTAACAATATAATCAGAAATGTAACAGAGTGGGTCTTCTCAAAATCTGTAATGATGCTGTGGGGATGTATAACTCAGTAGCTACAGTGAAGTGTAAAATGCATCCTTTCCTATTCTGTTTGTATAGGTCTAAATCCCATTCCCTGATTTGAATATGCTTGAGATCCCTCCTGGTATCTTTTTTTAAAGGACTCCGTGAAGCTTCCAAGTGACAACACCTGTGTCATCAGTTAGCATTGATTTACTTGAGATCTAAATGTGACTGCAGAACAGTAGTTTATTTTTCTGTACCCGGGGGGAAAGGGAACTGCACTGCTTTATGGCTTTGGTCAGGTGGGGTCCTGTGCCTTTTCTTGGTTAAAGCTGGCCAAGGTCTGTAATTGGCAGAAACCACAGAAGCGCTGTGGTTAACATAATTTCCAGTGACTTTTGATTTTCTATCTTGAAAGACCTCATAACCAGGTTGAAAGGGGAAGGTTTTCAGTGCAAGGTTTGAGCTTGCATCTCCCTGCTATGATATCTTCACCCCCTTGTAGTTCATGGTCTTTAGGCCTCCACTGCAGCAGTATCAAATGATTGGGCAGCATGAATGAGCCAAGTCTGTTCTCTTGTAAATTTTGTATAATGCTTCTGGTTCTTGCCCAATGGAAAAATCAAAGCCTTTTTTATGTTAGGAGCTTCTGCATGGATGCCAGTTTGTTGACTTAGCTAGTCTGGTTATATACACAAGTATAATTAATTGACTCCAAGTGGCTTTTGTCTCAATTTGAACTGTGTATACCCAGAGTCACTCTCCTCTGAAGAACAGAAGTGATAGAAAATAAATACAGTATTTTCTTTTTATGAATATTCCAGAATATGGTTTATAACTCTTAGAAATGCCAGCTCTGGCCTTATCACTTCATGTGTCCTCACGGTCTGCTTAGGGTTCTGTTGGTGAAGAACTGAGGCTAATTGCTGCTTAGTATTGATCGAACAGTAATAATGAAGGAAAAGTCATTACTAAGGCTGATGTGAATTAGTAGTAAAGCTATTGTGGCAACAGCTATTATTGCTGTTTACTTGGTTGTCTGGACCGTTGGCTTCTGATATGAAGTGGGCTATTTGTATAAAAGAACTATTTGCAAGAATGGTAATTTCCCACACAATGTTAAAAGGGAACCAGTGAGCAATGATGACACATCTGCCAGATTCACCCAAGCTCACCCAGGTGATGCTGCATATAAGAAGATAGGCAGATTAATGATCAAATAGAGAATGAGGAAAAATTGGGTAGGCAGCAGTACTGCCAAAAATACTTGTTAGCAGACCACAAACTGAACGTAAACCTTCAGTACTGTGCTGCTGCTTGAAAAAGGCAGACAAATTGCTCTTGGGTAGATGAATAGGATTGTCATATGCAAGACATTATTACAGTCCTGGAAGTTCTCTTATGGGAGGTGTGTTTTGAGAAAGATGTAGACAAAAAATGTTAGCTCTCTGTTTTATCGTTGTTCTCTTTCAGATAACACAAGCTATGAGGAGAAGTTGAGGTGATTAATTTACAGTATGTGAAAGTTTGTTATAAACGGAAAGATGACCTGTTATTCTGTCTCCCACTAAGAGCAGAGCAAGGAGTTAGCTGAATTTTCAGGCTGGAGCAGGTTTCACAAAGGGATGGTCTGTCCTCCATCACTGGAAGCCTTTAATGAGAAAAGCACCTGCGTGGGTTGGATTATGTACCCCTCTCTTGACTTGGAGCAGGGCAATGGATGATGGCTCTTCTAGGCTTATTTTCTGTGCATCGTGTGGATCTTTTAAAGTAATGATCTCAAAGTCTAACTGAATTGTTTGTGCATGTTTTCAAATCTTAGCTATAACTTTATTAAAGTAGACTTCAAGATTAAAAACCACCCTGGGTTTTGTCCCAAAGATTAGACCTCTTTGACACAAACAGAAAAAAACAGTCCAGATTTTGCATTATATCAACTTTGGTTTCTGGCTTCATTGACTGAGCAGATGGGATCAGTCCCATCTCAGTATGCTGCAAGGAGAATGATGATGATTGCAACTCTCTTGTTGAGGTACTCAGAATATTTCTCATTCAGAGCTTAAATTAGTTTCAAATTGTTTGTAAAATTAGTGCATGTTATGTTTATGTGCAGCTGAAGGCATGTTGTTTGAATGAGCAAGAAGATTTGATCCTACATATTTGTTATTATTATGGGGTTTTTTTTCCCACAACTCAGCAAATATGAACAGAATAAATCCTGTCCTGTTAAAATCTGGAAAGTACACACACCGACTTCAGATGCACCAGGATTTCAGAGTCCCTTCCTCCTCTACATAAATGCTAAAGTCTTGAAAGCTAAATTTAGCCCAAGGCATTTTTATTTTTTTTAAAGCTGGGAAGATCTATAAACTCCTAAAATAGCAACTTCTTTTGGTACTGATGACACAGTAGTTGCACTAATATTGTTGCTGTGAAATCCAGGATTTTATTTTTTAGGAGAAAAGTTACAGAAGGTAAAAATACACAAATTCTAGGAAGTGTTTTAACAGAAATAAGAGTTTGTCGATTTCAGCATGATAACTGAAATATCAGACTTTTGTTCTCTTTCTATACAGAACTCTGCCATAACGTCCAGAAATCCCATTAATCATTTTGTTAAGGCTTTGCCAGCATGTAAATCTTGCCACGACTGGAAAAAAATCAGTACCCAAACCAAAATGGAAATTAGAAGTACCGCAATAGCAATATATGATGTGTTCAGCATTCAAAATGCTGAGCTATTGTCAAAGGTCTAAAAAGCAGGTTGGCCAGCAAATGAGCTGGTGTGCCAGGCTGCCACCTAAGAGCACTGACAAAAGCAGCTTGCTGCTTGATTAAATTGGTACAGCACAAAAATGGGTGGAGAACAGAAAGAGCTGGGGTTTGTGTATGCCTGCAGAGCACAGATGCTCACCTCCTTTGTGCATAGGGCTGTTAGCACACTTTTGTACAGAGCTGGGGAGGCCTCCTCGAGAGAATGGGAACTGCCCGAGAGGGGTGATGCAGCCTCTGTTGCTCCATGGAGGAGGAGGAGGTGTTATGGACCAAGCCCCTTCAAAAGCACGGCTTGAGTTGGATGTATTTTTTTCTTGGAAATACTGAGCACTGCACAACCACTAGAACCACCTTCTGGGTCAATAATTCAGTCTTTAAGGATCAGGGATCCACTTGACCAAAACACTGGAGTTTTTTCCCTTGCCTCTCAATCCCTTCTACATCATTAGAGCCTTAAATGTCTGCTGAAACTTGTGTTAAATCTGGATGAAAATGCATCCTTTTAAATATTCATCTAGTTTTTCATTGACTGAGTTTTGCTTTGCTGTGCTGCAGCTTATTCCAGTCCTTCCTAAATGATCAATGTAAGCTGTGACTGTATCTTTGCTTTGGGTTTCTGCAGCACCAAGCACCGTGCAGGCACTGCATACAGTATCACGCTTTGGATGACACTGGAAAACAAATACTATGCATGTGTGTGAGCAATGCTTTTCATTTCTTCTCAGTACATACTAAATTTCATATATGTGTTAGTATCTTACTAGTAGCCTCTTTGCAAAGTTCTATATGGAAATATTTACTGAAAGGATATTTTGTATTTTCTTTGTCCTCTCATCTGATACCTTTTTGAGAGAAATGGTACATTCCTAGTGCTTAGATTGCTATGGGAGACTGGGCGCCTAGCAAGCCGCCTATGTTCTTACAATGCTGGTGTTTGGAAGAGTTTGTAAACTCTCTAGGTGCGTACATTTCCACTTACAAGCTTAGTGTTTCTTAAGCATTTTCTAGGGTGGTGGCTAGTAAAATACTAACAGCCATCTGCAGAGCAAAAAAGACAAACCCCCCCCCCACCAGCCAAACCCACCTCATACCTGTTTTTCTAGTAAATGCAAAAACTGGCCAGAACCTTGGTTCCTCTTGACCAGGACTGAACTGGAAGTAACAGATTGGTGTTGAAAACATTTATATATTATTACTCGTCCCTTGAGTTGTGCAGTTCTTCTGCCATCAGGGTTTCACAGAAGCAAGCCTTCCAAAGCAAATAAATAAATAAAATCCCAGCTGACAAGCTAATATAAATGGTATGAAACAGAAGGGTAAATGGGGGGGGGTGGGAAAGACTGATTTGACATAAACAAATTAGAGCTGTTGACAGTGTGGGTGATTTTGAGAAGTGCAGTTCCATTAAATTCACAGATATGAATCCTGACAAATAACAAGCCATGGTAATTTATATAAACAAGGAAAGGAAATAATGAGTAGATGTGGAAATCTAACAAGAATTTGTTCGTTAGTACAGCACAAAACATTGTGGCAGTATGGATAGAGAAACTGAGATCCCCTGCCGTGATGAGGCAGTTCTAATGTGCAGTGCCCCACCAGAAATGGTCACAACACTGTGCCAGTGTGAACAGGTTGGAGGAATGACTGCAGTTCTCTGCCTTTCACACTTATATCAACAATAGAAAGCACATTTAATCTACGTGGTTAGATTGTAAAGTCACATAAAAACTGAGGTCTTGGTGCTGTGCTGTAGACTAATGTTTGGGTGCAGATGTCTCCAAGGCTAACTCAAGCTAGCAGATGCCCTGTACTGTACAAGCAGTAGGTCTGTGGTTCGTTCATCACCTGGAACTCCTTTTCATTCACGCAGCACTTTTTCTGCTTTACGCTGAAGTTTCCATGCAAGTATGCAGTGCTTGTTCAGTGTGAATGGTCAATAGTGGTATATACAATATACATATATACAATATACTTATATACAATACAATATATACAATATTGTATATACAATAGTGGTATATACAATAGTGACCATACAATCTACTGCTTCCTGTCTGAAGGCACCTCATGAAGTTCATATCCCTTTGCTCTTATTTTAGAAAGAGCTTTTTTTCACCTTTCTTTGAGAGTTCTTATTGGACAAACCTATTAAAAATTCAAAGCACTGTATTTATTTAGATAAAAGCTGTTAATTATAAATGTCCAGCCATATGGCCATTAAGACTAACATTTAGTAGGATAAAGAGGGAATGAATATTTTAGATAACAAAGAACTGGTTTAGAAAATAAGAACTTTGTTGATGTTATGTTTCATGTAGGCTTAACAATGGAATGGTGGTTGGTAGCCTGCAGTGGTTCACACTAAAGAACTTGGTTTTCTTTTCTTTTATATTTTTTAATGCCTTGCTATTGAAGAGTGTCTATTAAAAAAAAAAAGTCACAAAAGAAATGCCTCAAGGAAAGCCAGATGGCTGAATATTGGCATCTGAAATGAAAATAAAATATTCAGCCATACATATGTGCCTTAAATACACTTAGCTGTAGTCCTTTGTTTATGAGCCAGATTCTCTTCTCTATTGCTTTTGCATTGGTAACTTTGAACTTGTTCTGCATATGTTTTAGCAGATCAAAGTTGAGCAAAAATTTGGTTAAGGAAGTTTTTGTGCTTATTGGTTTGAGCCCCAAATCAAAGATACAAGGTCAGGTTTTGGCCAGATAGATACTGTAGCCTGAAGTAGTGGAGGTTATTTTGGACAGGAGAATAAATGAGTTTGTTTCTGTATTGGTACCTCAGTCTGGCAGGGTTTTTTTAAAGCTCTGAATGTGGACAAGGATATCATTAGCAACTTTTTGAACGTGTTGCAGCGTTTTCTGATAACGCTGCCTTTGCATGTAGTTTTGCTCATACTGAAGATCTTTCAACTTCATCTGTAGCAGTGGTGTCCTTGTTGTCTGGAACCATGTTGTGCAAAATGAGCGACAGTTCAGGAAAGCATGTGTGTAAGTAAGCAGACACCACCAACAACTGAAAAGCATAGTGGAAACTTGTGAAAACTCTGTTCTTCTGTGGAAGCCCAGCCACCTCCTGGAGCAATCTACAAAATTCCCTGCAGGTATATAGCATTTTTCATGTGATACATAAAAGGACAATGTTGTATTGTTACTGCATTGCCAACCTGCTTTGGTGGAAAAATTTCCTTTTAATATTTCCTGTACTTTCTTGTTTTAATAGTCAGGGGACACAGTTCAAGGCAGTGATGGAAGACTAGGGTAGCATCAATTACTGCCAGCAAAAATGCAATTTTGGAAAATGTGTCCATCAGATATCCAGTGTTGTGAATAGTGCCTAAACAGAATCTGCCATTTCCTTTGTACTGTCTTGGTTCAAAAGGCCCATGATGGAAACATGCATGGTGTATGTTTCTCTGAGTTGGGTGAGAAAGCTGAAGAGGTTGCAGTTTGTTCCAGTCAGACCTGTTCACTTTTTTCCTATCACTGTCTCTGGAGATGAAATTGTGAGCTCTGTTTTTTGCGTAGTCCTAGCCTGGACTTGTTTGCTACTGCTACTGTCCCTTTGCTACTGTCAGCAACTTGTCACTCCTTCCTGTCTTGAGACTAATAAAGTGAGTTTAAAGTACCAAAGTTGGCACTTGAGATTCAAAATGTGGAAAGAAAACTATATGGTGTAAATTAAAACTGGCATGAATTACTGTTGTGTGTCCCTCTGCACGGTCTCTTTCAGGCTTTCCTACCACCTTCATCTTTTGGCCCGTCTGGTAAAGAGTGCTATGAACACTTTGTGGCATGTGAGTCAGTGTAAACACCATTTTGCCAAGTCACTGTTTATCTAAGGAAGGCTGTGAGTGGGTGCAGCTCTATATACCTTGCTCCTGTTGATGTAGAGAGGAAAGAAGGCATGATCAGAAATGAGATGTGGTGGGGGCTGGACTGGTGGCTTTCCATCAGGTCTTTACTGTCAGAGTTGCTGCCTACAGTGATATATTTTTAGAGCAGTTATATATCACAGCAATGCCAGATGCTGTTTTGGGTCTGAAGGAAGATTGGAAGAGTGAAAAATGGATTAAGGTTTATTGTAAAATTGCTAAATCGGTGTGAAGACATGCAAGATCTGATTCTTGTTCATCAGTACAGAGATGAGTCACAACTCTGAGAAAATATTAAGAGGCCCATCTAACAGCTTTAGAATTATGCCTCAAATAGATAGATAAAGGGTTATTAAAAATTGCTCAATTTTGAAATTACTTTAAAATCAGTACAGAGTTTTCTCTAGCTCTTGGTTCTTAACCTGCTACCAGTTGTCTCATCCAGCAGCAGTAGCCAGCAGAGATTTCCAGAAGTGTTCTGTAGTCACAAATGCTACTTGCCCAGTAGATGAATGGGAAGTTCAGAGTCTAAGTTTGTATCTATCTGACACCTGACTGACAGAAACACCTAGCACAAGGTCAGACATCAGACCTACAGAAAACCTAAGTCAAGTTTGAAATATTAATGAATAGCAGAATTATAGATTAATAGACACAAAATATTTTAAGAGTGTTCAAAAATTGGTAGTGTCTAATAACCATGACTTATTTGAGTCACTAGGTGTTTTGATCTATTCTGGTTACTCAAAACCTCCAGCTGCAGAAGCCATGTACAATTCCTGAATATATAAAAATAAAATGAAAAAGACTGGATTCTGCTGCTGGGACAACAGAAGATAACTTAAACAAAAGCTGTCATTAGAGATATTACCACAGGTTAGGGAAACTACTATACATACATGAAGTTCCATAGATAATTAGATTAGGTGCCCTCTGAGCAACACTACTCCAAATAATAGAAGACAACTGTTTGTCCAAGGAATCTGAAGCCTTTTGGGTGAAGGCAGTGATTTGGGATAATTTTGTCCTACAGCCAAGGCCTCATTTCTGGGACAACAAGTTACAGTTCTGAAGAGCCTTTCTTGAATCCAGTAAAAGCAGCTGTCTGATCCGAGACAAACACAGAGTAGATTAATTTCTATTGGAATCATTGTAGTCCTAAAGTTAGTAGTGATCATACTACCCTTTGTCATGAATGCTTGTACTCTGCATAAGGTTTAGCACAGTGTCTGTGCTACCAGCCTCATCCTTTACTCTATCCCTTTTGAGGTAAGAGTTTCCCCAAGGGATCTGCTGGAAATGTTGTTCTTCCTGCCTAGCCTGTCACAAAAAAACTGACCAAAACCTGGGTCCAGCAAAGAGACCCCCTCACTTTCCTACTGGTAGCCTTTCTTTCTTCCAAGCCTCAGCAATTTGTTCCACAGCACAAGTAAGGAATCTCCAGGAAGTTGGTGGTTATTACGAATGTCTCACTGTTCTTTAGGTTTTGGTTTATTGTATAGGTGAAGGAGAACCTCAAGGTTATCTGCAAGATCAGCAGTGGAGGGTCACATGGAGAGCTGTATTCCAGTCTACACACTTCTGCTCCTCATGGAATATGCAGTTAAGGCAATGAGTGGGTCTCCATGAGGGCTGGGCAAGGTGGTCAGGCTAATCTGAAACAAAACTCTTAAGATGGGGCTCCCAGGATGTTGCACATGATTGAAAATACTTTGCTTTGTGCTGGAGTGCAGAGGGACATGTGCCACATCCCTATTAGGATGCCTGCGAGGTGATTATATGCCTGTATGCCTACAAGGCAGTTTAAGATGTTCTAATGGATGTTCAAATCATACATTATTGTTCAGAGTGAAGCAACCTTAGTTGGAAATCCATAGCAGGGAAAGGATTTCTGTGCTCTTCGGGTGAATCAACACTATCGTCATCTACACAAGCTGATTTGAGCCAGTCACATTAGAGTGCTTACTGTGCTCATGGGGCAGAGTATGGTAGTAACTCCACATCAAACACCAATGTCTGTATACCGTCCCATGTATCGCTTTTTAAGTGGCTACTAGTGGAACTTCAGTACATCATACTGGACACTGGTAGAAAAAAAGGTGCTTTCTTGAGTTGGCTGTTAGTATTTCTGCATGAATGCATCATGTAACTTTCAGTTAATTCCCACCGCTCAGGTTTAATCTACATGCAGGGGTTTTTTACTCTATTCCTCCATTTGTTGAGACCATTGCTGGGCAATCCTCTTATATTCTCATTTATATTTGTAAAACCCTTACACTTTAGCAGATGGAAATGTATTCAGTGACTATCTTATTTAATGTGAAAGTCAGTTTATTCCAAAGCACGTACCCCCCATTATTTGGAATGAAATCTTTGTTACGATAAAAATTGGGAGCTGGATGCAAAATCTGCAGTGGTTATGTTAACCTTTGTCATGCTGACAAAGGTTAGAGGTCAGGAAACAGTCTTGTCTGTCTCCAATCCTTTGTGTCACCTTCTCAGTTAATTTGTTTTAATTTGTACAGCGACATTTACTATTTAAACAGAATTCCCTTAGCCCATGTCTGGGGTTTTTTTTGCCTTTTTTCTCCTCCTTTGAAGCTATTTGCAATTAAACCACAGTAAAATATGAAGCATCAGAAATGTTAAACTATCTTGGCAATGAAGAGGCATGAAACAGATGAATAATGAGAAGCAGAAGATGAGAAGTAGTAATGCCACTTTCATTCTGGAGTGCCTATTCTGGCAAAGAGTTTATATCACCTTTTACTATTTCATATCCTATTTATGAGTCACAGGAATGATTAAGAAAAAAAATCCTACCAAAGAACAGTTCTCAGATTTGTTTAAATTATGGAAATGAGAAACTTCAAGGCTTTTCTTGCTAAAGATTAAGTATCTCTCTGAGATTGCTAGTGCACTTTAACTTAGGGAAGTGTGTGAGGTAAAGGAAGGAGAGGAAGAGACCTCATTCTCATTTGTGTGTGTTTTTCTTGGATATGCCCATTTTCCTGGATATGCTTCCTTTTTATTTCTCCCTAGATATTGGCCTGGCATGATTCTGTGTTCATGGATAATGTACATTTGTGGTAAATATAAAAGCAAAGCTCAGTGAACGATGAGCATGAGATCACAGGGATCTGGAGACTTCCCATGCAGCTTTCTTAGCTCTTGTATTATTTTTCTGAGTGAGAAAAACATGTTGGAGCTCTAAAACTCAGTGGACCTCTTTCTCTTGTTTACACGAGTTTCTCCTTTGCTTTCAGCAAAATTTGCTGATAATTCTCACTACTGTGCATAAGTCAGTGTGGACAGAGAATGAGTGAGAGAGAAATGTGGAGGCATTAGATCTGACTTCTCAACACTATAGACAATTGGGGCAAAACTTTCTGGAGGAAAAACAATCTAAAGGTGTAATGTGAAGGACCAAAAGCAACAGGGTAGTCTTATGCAGAGGAAAATGTAATCGCTTGAAAAGTTCCTCAAGGTATTTGAGGGATGTAGCACAACACTGGTCAATCATGCGGAGTGCTGCAACTCGATGTCATCCTCTTGCTATCAGTTAAGCATGGCATGAGACTAGCATTGTGTCTATGCTTTACAGTATGATGTGGGATTGAGGACATAATAAGCTCATAGTTTGATCCAAGTGACGTGTTTACTGTGTACGGCTGTATTGCAGCCCAGAAGGTTTCTGGTGATCTTTGTAGCAGAAGAGATGGGAGGCTTAAAAGAGTCACTTAAATTGTGTGGTAGTGTGCCTGGTTATTTGTCATGGACCCTAAAGCTAGTTTTTCAAGGATCTGAGCTTCCATGTTGCTTGCCACTAACCTGTAAGGTTTCTACTGCAGCTTCATATTGCCTCAAAAGCTCTTCAGCTTAACAAGCTGTTATTTTCTGATTTTAAGAATGCTTTGTCAGAACATCTTTGAGCAACTCTTTGGCAACATTCACAACAGCAGCCTGCCAAAGAACTTGTAGTGAGCACTAATGAAGGTATTCAAAGTTGAAAAGAAATGTAGGTAATAAAATGAATCGGTGGTTGTTTTTCATCACGTATGTCCTTTTTTGTGTGTGTAATCAACTTGTATGCTATGGTGCCTTCAGACATTACCAGCTCTTCACATTTGTTCTTGATACTGCACTAGGGAAAGTGGGCTCCATCTGTGGTATGTTGGAGACCTACAATGTAACTATTCTATTCAAGTAGAAAAAAAACTTGATAACATCTAGAAGCCCACTCCAGAGGCACTGCAGCAGACCATATGGAAATAGCCTTAACTCCTTGTAGTAGCACCTTGGGAAATGGGTTTGTAGCAGCAACTTCATCATCTGAGAAGAGCATGTACTGTTGATTTCCTGGAGAGATCTACCCATTTGGATGGATAACATAGGTAGTGTTGTTAGTCGACATAGATAATTTTCTGCTGACCCACAGCTGTAAACTGCTTGCAGTACTATGCTATGAAGATGTAAAGAAAAGCTGCTTGCAATTCTGCTCCTCTCACACACTTAGATAAAACTGTTTAATCCTGTTCTCAGCAAACATGTCTTGGTGACTGTACCTCAAATTCAATACACCCTGGACCAATTTCTATTTGTCCAAGTCACCCAATTTTCTAATAACTCTAAAGGAGATCACTTTCCCTAAAGGGAGAGGCAAATGGTGAATAATCTGAGAATACATATGGTGGGGAGGGAGGAATGACATTGTTCAAGGGGGTTGTGAAAGAGAATTGTGCTGTAAACATTTTTCACCTTTATAAATAAAGCCAAAGGAAAATAACAAATTCAGTGCCACCTTGTTTGCATTGCTTACAGTAGGGTAATGGCTTTTAAATTTTCCATGCTCAGGAAGGCTTTTCTATTTTGACTGCATGTTATAGTTTGCGTAATTGGAATGTAGGAGACCTATGTAATGGAACGTTTTTAAGAGCTGTGCTGTTGCTGTTCTTGGGTTAGAATAGAAGCAAAATCTTACCCCCTTCCTTTTTTTTTTTTTTTTTTCTCTTTAAAAGAGAATTCTGGCAAAACATCCATTTGTTTAAATTTCTCTTTGGTCACTAGAAAGCCTTGAAACAGTACTAATATAAGATTCTCATGATAATGGAGGAAAAAGCATTGTCACTACATTCCTGCAAAATGCGTAAGTTAGGATCAAATTTCCATTAAGAAAAGCATGGTCTGAGTGTTGAATCAGAATTGATCTATGTAGATCTGTAGGTAGCTGCACACAATGCCATCTGTTTTGAAGGATTTTGAATGTTTTATCTAGATAATAAAAGGGCTAAATATCACTGTTTAATTTTTGGGCTGTGCTGCTTACTTAATCATTGGTTTTGATACCTTAGTGCTCCAAAATGGTTAATGGCACCTGAGAATAAAAAGCTTAGAAATGCCTGTAATTTCTACCCACTGCTGCACAAACACCATCTTTATTTTCAGTGAAAGATGTCCCTCAGACATGGTTTCACCCTGCCTAAGAGATTTTCCTGGCTTCCTGTGCCTCACTTAAGTTGGATCTGATTGTGACTTCAATTAAATGCTTTTTCAGTTAGAAAATGTTGATTCGTGGAAGCCAAAACACTTTGGCGAAATGTGCTGATTTGTAATTTTTTAAATCAGGGTGACTGTCTGGCTTTCAAAAAAGATTCTATTTTGGATTTTAGAAACCAGAAATAAGTAAGGCAAAGCACAGGTTTACTTCACATGGTTCCTTTTGATCCTCTTTCCCAGGGATTACAGAAAATATTAATTATTCAAGGTTAATATTTAGTCTTTGAAATATCTCATTGATGTCCTTAGATGACAGGATCTATTTTGCTATGGTATCTTCTCTTCTGTCTTGAGTCAACAAATACTTCAAATTGTGCTTTCCCAGCCCTTTCCCCTCCCATTCCAGGGAGGAAGCTTAATCTCTTCTTTCCTTTTACAGGTTGCATATCAAGAAAGGTAGGAAAACTGAGTGAAGTGTGCAATAATGTAAACTCTGCATTTCACTTCCTGCCTGTTAGCCTATTCCTTCTGGAAGCATTGGTGTCTTCTCTCTTACACTTTTTTAAGCTTAGAAAGAAAGAGCAAGGCAGGGCGATTTCCCACTTGACAAGTTTCCCATATTGAATCTCTCATTGATCTGGTTCTATTTGGTGCCCCCTTAACATTCACTTGTCCTTTGACTTGTTCTCACAAACAAGGTCGTATTGCAGTTTCTTCATACCTGGATAGGTAACAGCAGTTGCATCAAATTTTTATCCTTAATGTCACCTGTGGTTTATTCATCCCACACTCACAATAAATAAAATGCCATTAATAGTGGGGAAAAAAAGGCTCAATTCCATTCAGAGTTTATTGTTGGATCTGTGCATGAGGGAGCCAAGATGAATGTCTTTATTTTAATTATTTTTTATTTTTCCCATCCATGTCCCCTCCTTCCCTAGCGTATATCTTAGTTGTTTGGTAGTTTTTGCTTCGAAGTATTTACAGAAAATGAGAGTAACCGGCCTCTAATGTGTAAACTCAAGGCAGACAAGGTTGTAATTCTGTGTACAGAGGTGTAATTCTGTGGTTGGCCTTTAGTGGTGCCAGGCCCATTTTCCAGGAAAATGAAGATATTCAGTTTTACAGGAGTTTTACATTGGAAGATATGAACTGTAACTTCCATTGGACTGTTGCTTATTATTTTCTGGATGGGATTAGTTTAGCAGTACTTGGTGCAGTTTAGATTATAAAGAAAAACACTTTAATGTTGAATATATGTTACAAATAATGGAATTCTTAAATATAGATTGAGCAAAATTGGTATTACAAATGTACAAGAGGCCTGATCTTACAAGCCATTCTGTCTGTTTCTGACTTCATGAACTGGAGTAGCCTCATAAATTCAAGGAACTGTAAATTAAACCAGTCTCTAAAACTAAGGACACTTTGCAGGGCTGCCAGAAGGCAGTATTTCTAGCACTTATGTATGTGGTGGCATTGGTTTGTATGCCTATACACTGAGCACGAAAAACATAGTTTTTCCAACCAGAATTTTATCAGCTGTAATATATAAAACGTAATTTTCACTTAGTCTAATTAGAGTTTGCAAACAGTAATTCCAAACAAAAGCCAGTCAAGCTGTATTAAACACTTAACTCTGGTGAGCAGAGTGTGGGTTTTGTTTCTGAAGGGTAGTCTGTGTAACAAGACGTATTTAATTAGTTTTCATCGGAGCTATGGATCCTCTATTTGAGGATTATAAACAAGCCAGGAAAACTTGGCATAGCTGAACTGCTGTGTGCAAGCTCAGTGCTCAAAATGGTGCCAAGGTGCATATAGGTACCAAACAATACCTTCATAAATTTACTGAAAAATCATGTGGTGAAAATAAGGGTTAAACTATAGTTCAGGATTCATGTTTCTCCCTTTTTGATCTGGGTATTGGTTACAGAGTTCTTATTCTCCCTAGTATGCCAGCACTTTAACTGAGGATGGTTGATGATGAGCGTACTATAAAATGCTTAAGTGTATTTTGAGAGTTGAAAGGACTAAAAAATACAATATATATGAATGCGATACATTTGTAATGAATTTGACACACACACAAAAATACATTACAATAGTGAGGAGAATGCGGTTTGACCATAGGGTGCAGGGGGATCTTAAGCTATTAAGGCTGAAGCTTTGTCCTTAATTCACCCTGTCATTTCTAGGTATTACAGTATATTGCACCAAATGTAACCCACTGTCTCACATCTAGTATATATATAAAAAATGGTATAATGTGAAGTATATTGGGCAAAAGGAATCTGCTGTGAACTGAACTTCACTCTACAGTTTTCATAGTGTATCTTTAGGACAGGTCTTTGAGATTTTTTGGGGTTTTTGCACATGAAGTATTTCTAATACTGGGAAAAAAAATATCCTGCAAAATTTTTCAGTATATTTGGAGTACAGACTATTTAGAATGATATATTAGAAAACAGGTAATTAGGAGAATGTAATGGCTCAAGATAACAGAGAAATCTACATTTTGCCTCATTCGAACTGTGTATGTGTATTGTGTAAATCCATAGAGGTATATTCAAGGTGATTAGCTAGGATTTAGTTCTGTGTGGGAGCAGGGGGAAAAGGTCTAATGGAAATGTTGACAGACCATTAACTAAAGTATCACTAATGGGTGCTATAATAGATAGAGGTATTTTTAATTGTAAAGGGGTTAATTGGTATTCCTCATTTGCATTCCTTTCTTCCTGAGTGGTGGCAATTTGAGCTCATCCATTGATAGGAATGGCTATTATACTGAGAGAATATAAAGGATCACAATATTTTCTCCAAGAAAATAAGCAGGTGGGAAAACCAGAAATATGTTAACTGACATATGATAATTAGCCAGCTATAGCTGTGGAGAAAACTGATTGCCTAAGAGTCTATTTAGGGAGTGCCTGCAGGAAATTATTGTTTCCATAGTAATTAGAAGAATTTTATTTTTTAAAAAAATTTTTTTTAATTGCTTTATATCTGAGCATGGGAAAAATAGCTCACATTGGTCAAAGTGTTTACTGTGACTTACATGTTGTTGCAAACTTCAACCCTTTTCTCTGTTGAGATAAGGATTTTCTGAATCTGAGAGAAGCTACTGCTTTTTCCTTTTGCTCAATCTGAGGTGGTGAGGGACGTGCTTACACAGTCTATGTCTAGGCACACAGACACCTAAAATGAGGCTTATCTCCCTAAATTGATGGGAACAAATAGAGCTTCTGCTGCCTGTTGCCCTCATAGGAGCTTAGCTGGTCCATGACCAGAGGAACTGGTCAGCTGATGCCAACTGAGGCTACCATGTTACCTCTTGCCTTGTCACCAGCCTGCTCTATCAATAAGGTCTTCCCCTGATGGTTTTTAACCTTAAGTCATTGCACAGGGTTTAAGCCAGGAGGAGCTGATGAGGGCTGGGGGAGCCTGGCCACATGCCACCAGGGCAACCTGCTGACAGTGACTTCTGACTGTGCAACAGCCAGTCTCCATCATCTGCCCGCAGCTCTCCATGCTTGGATTGGGCTCCAGGGGCTGATGATCTCCTAATGCTGGCTGCCTATAGACCATAAGGAAGCTTAGAGCCTATCCAACATCTTACATAGTTACTGCCTCTCTGAGTGTGACTCGCTGATTTGGATGATATGAACAGCACGAGGTAACTAGTTTCCCTTGCCTCTTAAAATCCCCCATATGAAGCTTTTGTCTTCCACCAAAGGTCATTGTTTCTTCAACTCTAGAGTTAGTGAGACAATAGCATCTTTTAGTTTCTTTATAAAGTTAATGCCTTAAAGAATGTAGCCAACAGCAACAATTTACTCTTAAATACCATCTTAATGTACATAGCACAACTACATTATTTAATAGAGGAATTTGCCAATTTATCAGTCCTAAAGTACAAACTGCAATTTCTTCTCTGAGTCTTTCTAGTCTTTCAGTATTTACCATGCCTTTATTTAGTGGTCCAGATGCTTTTTTTGTGAAAGTGAGCAACCTGAATTTCCCCATCTTTGCCCATTTCCAATCTAGATGGGACTGACTTACCTGTAGTCCTGGAAAAAAAAATTGCAGACTATGAGTGCAGATAGGAGTTCAGAAACTTCAAGTTTCAAGAAAGTTTCTCAATTCCCATTCCCTGACCTCTTGCTCTAGGCTTCATCATGGGTCGCTTTTACAAATTTTGTGCTCTGTGGGCTTCCAAGCACTTCCCCCCTGCCCCCCTCCCTGAGTTCAGAAATGTCATGGGGCTCACCGGAGCTCCATGTTCACAGCTGAGTCTCCAAGTAGCTCAGATGAAAGCAAGAAGTTGTCTGCTCCTGAATGAGACCCAACTGGCCTGCCTTCCATCTGCTGGGCTGTGCTGGGTCTTTGCTGCCCACTGATTACATAGGCAGGGTGGTCCTCTCACAAATAATAACATCCACGTGGTGCCAAAATCCCAGGCTAGTTCTCAGCTTGATCAGTTTCCCAATCTGCTTCACCACACGGCCAAGCAGCACTTGTGCCAACATAAGGCCAGAGGAATAGCTGGGGGTGGGAGGAAAGCAGAGCTGTGTTCTTGATTCTGGGTTTTTAGCTGCAAATTTGAAATGCCTGGAGATTGTCAAGTGCTCTGGTAAAGCACTTTGCAATTTACATACATGGTCACATTTGTATACTGTGTGCTTACCCTTCTCTGCCTGCCTTAAAGTAACTGAGTGGTTGTATGTGCTTGTCAGGGTTTTTGTGGAGTTTCTAGGGCAGGGAGGACTGACTGTCAGCTCCCCAGCTGCCTGCAGGATTTTCTTTGCTCCTGTAGGCTTCAGCAGGCCAAGTCTCAGTGCAACAGTTTTGGCATATGTGCTGCTTGGGCACTGGAGTCATTCAGATAGAAGCTTAAGCACACTAGTAGTGTCTGTAACATAAGGACTTTTCATTTTAAGTCACCCACCATGTTGGCAGGGGTACCGTTCTCACGCTGTGAAGTACCCTCTGCATTGTGTAGTGCAAGGAAGTGATTTGGTTGAAAAGAACACCCTGCTCTTTGTTTTTTTGGATTCCCCCTCATTCCCACCCAAAATTATTTCTGTTCTGGATCATTTCCATGACCCAATTCCCTGCAAGGCCACACAAATGGGAATGAGCAGCAGGGTGGGGGAGTGACAAGCAAGCTTAAACTGCCTTGCCTTTATACTCCATAGCATAAAAAGTGCTTCTTTGGGGCTAGAAAATGGAGGCTACTGTAGCAGAAATAGAGCCTAGTGTGAATGCAACCATACTGACACAGCTGGGTTTATCCTGGAACAATAAAACCACCTACTACCCCCTGTATGAGCTAAACAGTAAAAGCACAGTTTTGCTAGTACAACTGCATCTATGCAGTTGTATTTTGAAGGATTTTGCCAGCATCCACTATGCTATAAATACAGATGTCTGTATTTGGGACCTGACCATAGAAATGTATCTTTACCAGCTTTAATTGATTTTAGCTAGGAGCTAACTGGCTCCAGAAGAGCTACTTATAGCTTAACATTTCTGTTGAAAATGTACCATTTAGTAATTAATGGGTTTGGAAAGCAGCCAGAATCTTTCAATCTAATCCAGTTTAAAAAAAAAAAGAATCAATTGACTGTTTTTTTTTTTTTTTTTTTTTGAATGGTAAATATCATGAAATATTTTACAACAAATCATGGTTAAAAATAGCCCAGTTGCACCAGCTGTCATGTAGGATAAATCACTTGCATCAGGACATGATCTTTGTGATTTGTGGTCTATGCAAATAAGCGCAGGGTTTTGCTCCACATTTTGTATTCGGGCAAAGTTCCCTGTGGACTTCAATGGGAATTTTGCCTAAGCAATAAGAGCAAAATTGGTCCCATGCGAAAAAAAAATGATCACTGGGGAAAATTAAGAGATTTTTCTTAAAGGCACAGATGGCAGTTAAGCATTTCACTTTAATTGGCTTTTTACATGAGTGGGGACCCCTCTACTGTTGTACCTTTAGAAGAATCAGTACTCTGGAAAGAGAAATGTGTGTGACAGTTGTGGATAGTCAGTTGCTGGGAGGGAGAGAGCCAGCGTGCTCCAGGGAAGTGAAAGGGTGCTACAGAGGGATGTGAAATAGCTGAAACAAATGCCAAGGTGGAGAAGGAGTGATGAGAGCTTCCTTTACTCTTACTGTGTGTAGTTTTACTTGTCATGGCAGCACTGTATGTGTGAGGAGGAAGAGAAGGGCAAGAGGAGCCAAACACAGCCGGGAGAAGGAGTGACTGCAGAACTTCCAGGGTTTTAAGAATGCTTGGGGGGGAAAGACACAAATGTTCAAACTTATCTGAGGCATGGAATGAAATAATTTGGGAAGAGTGGCTTCAAAGGCTCAATTTAGTATTTCAGCATATCAAGTTGAAAATTAATTGCAAATAGATCATTAGGTTTTCACTTTGCTTTGCATGATCATAGGTGGATACTAAGCATAAACAAACCAAATCTGAGAAAATTGCTTAAGGTCAAGGTTATAGTAAGAACTTTTTGGATGTAGTTTGTTTTCTATGTATTTTCCTTGAACTAACCCACTGCTGTCTTAAAATATTTATTAACGCGGGTTAATCTAAGTAGCTTTTTTCATGCATGCACATTCAGTGCTAAAGGCATATAGTGGTGATTGCTAAACCAAGACTTAGGATGCAGCATAGGTAAGATTGTCATTGAAAATTTCACTTGCCTCAGTCATATATGAGAATGATGATAGTCTCTGTGAGGAAAGTGTTGGTTTATCATGAAATTAAGACACTTAACTTGGTCATAACAGTTTGGACTGGTTAGAACTGGATACCAGGTGTTGGAGTAGAGAAAAGTGAAATGCAAGTGCTGGAAAGGTCAAGGATAGTAGCAAGGCCTAGTAAGAGATGTGGCCAGAGATCAGGCAAGGAATCCATACTGCAAGGGGCATGAAGTGGCTAGAGCAATTGCAGAATGGCAGTGGTAGAAACTAAGAATCAGGATTAAGCACACAGGAGACACGAAAAGGTAACTGAAGCTAAAAAGGCAGGGTAAAGGAGAAAGAAGCAAACCAAGCTTAGCTTAGCCAAGGAACATGTTAATCAGTCAGAGTCAGCATCTTGATGGCCTTGTATTTGTAAGTGTGGATAAACTGTCAACCCTTAGCTTCCCCTGTGATGAGTCTGGTTTGGTAAGCCTTTGGTCTTGGCATGATCTGAATGATAGGAACCCTGTCTCATTTGGTTGCTGCATGGACAGGTCTTGTTCAGTAGCCTCTCTCTTCCCATTCACCGGGATGCAGCTTTTGGGTACAGGGATGGAAGTTCATACTCAGCTCCCCTTGGTTAGGTGTCAGGAATTCCTAGGTTTAAGTTCTCCATTTCTGGTTTTAATGTTTTGGTTTTGGGGTTTTTTTTTAAGCTCTTATGGAGTCTCCATTCATGGAATTCTTCATTTATGGCCTGGAGGTCAGATATAAAAATCTGTCATGGGACTGCCTTCTTAGAAGACGCTTCTGATGACATGGGGGGTGGTGCATTCAAAGTGAAGAAACCTGTCCTTTTTGACCCTCATAAATATAAATAATTGCAATAAAGGTCCCTGCATCAAGTCAGGTGTTACGAGGTTCATCCCTGGAAACAATGGGGTTTCCTTTTCTTGGAGAGCCTTCCTCCTCTGTTCACCAACCAAGCAGAGATGAGTCAATCGCACTGAACTCTAATCCATTTGTCCTCAAGCTTCCCTTACTTCAGGGACAGGCAGACAGTCTTTCTCAATCACTAAGTGGCCAGTTAGCATCTTCAATGAATATTCTCTTTCTCTTGAAAGCCCTTTGTCCCTCTACTGCCTGCAGACTTCAGGCCTTGCAAATCCACTTGTGTCTGAGCCTGAACGGGCTTGTCATCCACTTGGCAAAGAAGCCTCCTGCAGAGGTCTGCCTTCTCCCTGTGTGTGTGCTTCCAGCCTACTTACCACAGCCCCTGCCTGGCCATGCTGTATCCCGCAACTATTGTAAGACTGAGTAGTTGCCAGTGTGAATTTCCAGAGCAGATGTCCATCTTCTCTTTTCTCAGTGTGCAAATGCAGCCACAGGCCTAGTGACATGTCCCCTTGTCTTTGTTTATACATGTGTGTGCAGGTGTACATACACATAAATAAACAAATAAAATGTGTTCATCTGTGTGCTATGTAATGAAGCCTTCTTTTTTTTTTTAAAGAAATTCAAAGCAAATACAAATAATCTACATCTGCCAGAATTCTGGGTGGTTATGACCTCCAGGAAGGACATGGAGCAAAGGAGACAGGGAGAGGGGATTAGCAGCTACTGTGAGGAACAGTTCTCTACCACTAGCTGTTTGGAAATTGGGAAGCCAGGTGTAGATCTCTGCAACTTGAGAACACAGCTAGTAATTTGTGGAGGTGCATATATTTGTACCAATTAGGCCTCTTCTATAACTAAGGAGTGAAAATGAGTCATGGCTTCATTAAGGTTGTCATTAACTTGTTTAAAGATGATCATAGCACTGTTCTGTAAGAAACTTGGGGGGAAAAAAGGGACAAAAGAGTTTACCTGAGTTTTCATCCAGCTCTTCTGCCATCCATGTGGAAGGTCCAGTGATTGATTCTGGAGGTGGTTTTTCCTGGGTTGATGCTATCCAGCTGTGGAGGCAGATGGGAGAGTTTTCTGTGCTTTAAACAGGAATGGAACTGCCAGCCTTGCAGAGGTCATGAGGTCATGAGAGGACATTTCCTTCCATAGCTGATGAAGATATGGTCCCCAGGGACCTTGGTGCAAGAATGATAAGATGTGGAAACTGCCAAAAGGTGCAATAACATCTGTAGTCTGGAAGATGATTGTATCTGGGTTAGCCAGTTACTGGGATGAAACATGTGGTGAAGACACAACCAAGTGTTTCATGCTTGTGGATTAAAATTTGTAGTTCTTCAGATTGCTTATGAAGCAATGTAATGACTTTACAGTGATACCCTTGTTAAAGTAACATGGAAAGAAATCTGACCGGGCAATTTCTCTGTTCTCAGTGCGTGACTTGGGGCAGAGATAGGAAAGGTCTGAAATTCTTGAGGAGTATTGGCAGTAAGAGGCTATTATGAAACAGAAATCTCCAGCTGATGAAAATCAAAGAATTCCCCAATTACTGCACAGTGAGAGCTCTTCTTAGGATATCCTTCAAGGAAGAAAAAAATCAGAAGCAGAGCTGTGAGCTAGCCTCTGGGCTAGAGAAAGAACTCTTTCCTTCCAGGACTGCCTCCAGTTCTTCTACACTGTAGGTACTTCCTTTCTAGATCTTCTTCCCTGACAAAAAGAAAAACCCTCCAGATCTTCAAACCCTGTTCTTTTGACTTTGTAGCCCTTCTTAAAGCATCCCTTTGAAATGGTCTCCTGGACATGTTGTGTGGAAACTTCACTGTCTTGTTTCACAGCGTTGCAAGAGGCGTGCTGGGATGTGTGCTGTTACAGTGAGCAGTGAGTTACTAGTGTATATGAGAGAGAGTTTTAGGAGCAGGCTTCTTTCAGGCTATGGTTCCGATGTTAGTATTGGCTACTGCTGCATGAAGGAGGTCACCATGTTTTGCAATGTGTCTAGGTGGTTATCTTGAGTGCTTTTGAATGTGAGGTAATATTGATATTCCAGTTGGGGGCTAGTAAATCTGCAGGAAGTTCTCCTGTGCTCTGTAGGCGAGGTCTTATTTGTGTACTAGCATTGCTCTTCATGTGAACATGCATTACTTTGAAAGGTCTTTATTCCTTGACCATAATTTCTGTAATTAGTTTTAAAAATAAATTCAACTGTTATTGTAACATCAGAATCAAGATTTATGCAAGGGAAAAATATGCCTGTAACTTAAGAGAGGAGGAACGAAATGGCATTTAACAATGGGGTAACACATTCTGTGCACATTCAGACATCTCCGCTTTGACTGGCTTTTGCGCAGGGAGTGAATGCTTTGCTTTGTGTCCAGGCTGCAGGTTTGGGGGAGAGAAAGCAAAACTGCACATATTCTGCAAGGAGGAACTGTAATACAGATAGGTCCAGTTCAGAAAAAAGGAAATGTTTTCTTCCCAACAATTACATTCACAAATTCTGGATGAGCATAAAACTGTGTAGTTTCACCCCGAATGCTTCTTTCCAGAGTGCGCATCTCATATCAATATAAGTAAAACACTGAAAGTGTCATGCTCGTTCTGTCCGAGTAGCATAGTTTTGTTCTCGTGCAATGGGAGCAGGTGGTGGGAGGTTGTTTTGATGAGGTTAAGAAGCTCCTCCCCTCTTTCCCCAAGCAGCGGTCTAATCTGCGTCAGCAGTAATTGTGTGCCTTGCACTGCTTTTCAGTGAGGGTGAGTGCAAGAGATACATCAATATGAGGTATCAAAGTGAGGCTTAGATGTTCCTTTTAAGTGGCTGCTCGTTTCCTTGAGCCATAACATGGGCTAAAGGTTAACTTACACATTCTCCGTGGAAGAACAAGTTCTCTTTTGGGAAGGGAGAAGGAGGGGGGAAGGGCGTTGTTTCGTGTTCTTTCCTACCTATAGACTAAACGTGATCGTACAGTGCTGTTCATGCAGGTTGGTGGGGTTTTTTTTTCCCTCCCCCCGCACTGGATTATTTGCTAATCAGACTTCAGTGCAGTGGCGATAAGAGAGAGACTGTCGCCTTGCTCGGAGGCTCTGCCGAGCGCCCGAGCCCTGGAGCTGAGCACCGAAGCCGCCGCCGCTCTCCGGCTCCCGGCGTCCCTCCGCCGCCGTCCTCCCGCCCCGCCAATGGGCCTGGCGCGGGGGAGCTGTCCGCGGTGCTAGGATGCTGGCTGCGCGGGGGGTCAGGGCAGCCGGATTGCAGCGCGAGAGGAGCCCCACAGTCCTGCTGGCACCCGAAGGTAGGCTTGCTCTTTGTTTGAGAATCCCTGATTAATCAACGGTAGCGTCAACAGACTAAGGCAGCTGGAGAGAGCAAGCCTGCCTGTAGTCACGGGGGAGAGAGAGAGACGATGCCACGAGCTAGACTGCCTCAGACCTTCTGTATTTAAGTGGCAATGAGAGAGCGAGTGTCTTCCCTGCTGCAAGAAGCCATTTGGATAGGATGTTTTCTATTCCTTCTATTCCATTCTTTTTGTCTCCACAGAACATACTCAAATGAGGCACCTCAGAAATCTCTGTGTTAGTGCATATGATGGTGCCGTAATCTTCTGTGTTGTAAAGTGGGTAAAAATCATCCAGTTTCTTCTCTGCTGGACCTCGAAGCAGGGTGTTGTTTATACCCTCCCATTATCTGTACCCTCTCTTCTCTGAATGTGGATTTAAAGAAGCAAGCACCTGTCTTCTCTTGCCACTGCATTTTTTAAAAGCCAAACTTTCCATGCCATTTTAATCGTGCATTAAGAAGATCTGTAACGTAACACACTGACTTATAGTGATGTCGAATTCTACAATCTGGGCAATTTTGCCAACAAGATTTGATGCACTTTAACTGAAGAAAAAACTGAGCCTAACTGCAAATCTGTTTCTTATGGTGCTGAAATATCCCTTCCGACTGCACTGAGATAACCACAGGAAAGGGCTTTTACAGGCAAAAGTCACCTTTGATTATTGCACTTAGCAGTCCCCGTGGACTTAAATTTTGGTATGTACACATTTTAATACATTATATGAGCATGCTAATAAAATATGGTGCTAATTAGAATGAAAAAAATAATATCACAAATTGTAATAATCAGTAGTCAGAATGCACAAGGATGAAGTTGCAGGTATTTTTAGGAGGTATTAATCAAGCCATTGCTAAACTAAAAGCTGAAGTCTATTTGACTGTTTTTGTGTACTTCACATGTTGATTGTGCTTGTAATAGAGACATTTTGCAGCTGGATTTTTTTTTTGTTTGTAAAAAGCACTGTGAAATAATTAAAAACATTCCTTGCTATTTTCTGATGAAATAATTTCTAACATCTATGTTAGTTACTCACCAGACCCACTGCACCATTAAAATTTTACAGCATCTTAATGTGATGCTGGTGGTAGTGAAATCACCATTTCATTTTCTTAAGGAGGAAGAAAAAAAATACATCCATCAGCAAGAAGCTCATTCTTTCTTCTGAGTTCAAATGTACTCCTGTTTGCATACAGAATGTGTGCCCATATGTCTGTGTGTGTTGTGTGGGTTTATTTCTTATTGTTGTTCATAAGTCTTCTGCATAATATTGGGATGATAAAATGTCATGATTGCACTTAAGTGCTGGCCATTCTGAATCTAGATTTGTAATTGTCCAACATCCCTGTGGTTAGGAGGAAGCATTATTTTCCTCAGGGGATAAAAGTGATAAAAGTGTTGTTGTATTGCAAAGTAAGCAACAGCTCCTTACATTCTGGAGTCATACAGGAGTCATTGTTAGCAAAGACCTTTTCCCTTTTCAAAAGGCACTAGCAAGGGAGCCAAATTTCAAGGCTCAGGGTATTTTTTTTCAGTTCTTAAAACTACAGGGAGCATAACTTTCCTCTATGAAGGGTGCAATGTCTGTAGAAATGGACTATTTCTTTAAACCCGTGCAGTAGCATTCTCATTCTACTGAAGGAGCCACTTTTAAGTGAAGGGCTTAGCTCTACTTAGCTTCAGTGATTTCACCCAGGTGCTAGAGCTCATACTGTGCAGTACAATGAGGATAAGGTATATAATCTGTAATCCCAGTCAAAATACAAAGTATATTTTGTACTTCCAAATGAGCGTAGTTGTTATTTTTCTTTAAATACCTGCATAAAAAGTTGTCAAATGATATACAGTAGGAAACTTGCAACCTTTTTCAGAAGGTCTTTCCTCTTTGACATTAGTATTTAATGTATCACTGTCTGTGAAAACAGTAATGCCAGCTCATTGTTAAGAATGAGCAGGGAATGCAACTCTAAAAAGCATGTCTTAGCAATTTGTCTCATCACATTCAACTGTTTGGGTAATTCAAAGCTCACTTGGTGTAAGGCACAGTTATGATAAGAGTCAGTTCTGCAAAGTAGTCTCTAGTATATTTTTCCATCACTGAATTTTTTTTTTGTTGCAGTGAATGTATTCTTTGTACACTCAATACCGTTAGGTCCTTATTAGTATGCTGTAGTCAGCAGTTTGTAAAAATTGGATATGGCTGGTCTGTCTGCTTCGCTCTTACTGCCTTGCAAACAACTAGAGTGCAACAGTTCAAACTCAAGGCTTGAAGGGCTGATTAGCATCCTTGATTTGTGCAGAATTCTTTTGATGTACTGAATTTAGTGGAGGGAATTGACAGGTAATGTGAAAGCAGCTGTGTTCTCAAAGAGAGGAGGCAGTGTGTGTAAGGGAGACAGGCAGGACTGGAGAGATGTGTAGACCTTTATAAATTAGGGTTGGACTCAGGACTTTCGGCAACCCCACTCTTGTGTTTCCAGGTTCTGTTTTCCTATGCTAAAATGAAAAAAAAAAATAAAAAAATCCCTTTGGTTTGGAAGAAGGCAATCAGTGCCTTTGTCATTACTTCAAAAAGCTCCTTCAATTTAATGTCAGCATTGCCAATTTTCAATGCAGCACAGCTGCAGCTTATGGCTGTCAAGCATGCTGAAAAACAACTGATATTTTGGGGATCCTCATGTGCATGAGAGGGAGAACTGCATGTCTGAATATTAACATATATCACTGCTTTGATACTGCAATATTGGGTTGATTACTCTTCATATCATGAATTTGGTATTTTTGCACACTGATAATACGAAAAGGAGGTGGGTTTGGATTTGATCGAGAATGTTGTATGTTCAGCAGCAGAGCAAATAGTTAAGTTAGAAGTAAGGTATGGAACAGTCTTGTGAAGCACAATTCATTATTCTCCCATACAAATTTTGTCTGAGTGAATACAAAGATCTTGAATTTAGTTATGTAAATATTTCTAGGCAAACCGGTAAGGGAACTGCTTGCCCTTGCCAGTAAACCAGATGCACTGGCAGGGAAGGAAAAAAAAAATCTTGCTTGCTTTACTCCTCCCATGCTGACAGCTGATTGCATGGGCCCTCACAGTGTGAGCTGCCCTGTGCTCCTTTCCCAATGTCCTTCTGATTTGGGGATACTTGGAGGGGAATGTACCAGTGAGCATGATTGTTTTGGTTTGTTTTTTTCCTCAGTGAGGTTTCACACAGTGTTAGTCTGACCTTTAAGAGGCAAAATGAACATGTTGGAGAATTCCTTCTTTGTGTCCTTGCACTCAGGTGAATTTCCAAAAATCAGTTTGGGTCAGCTGCCCTGGTGGCGTCCCCTCCCAACTTCTTGTGCCCCTCCAGCTTTCTCGCTGGCTGGGCGTGAGAAGCTGAAAAAGCCTTGACTTGGTATAGGTACTACTTAGCAACAACTGAAAACATCAGTGTGTTATCAACTTTATTCTCATACTAAATCAAAAACATAACACTACACCAGCCACTAGAAAGAAAATTAACTCTATCCCAGTCAAAACCAGGACACAGGGCTGCTTGGTTTCAGAAAACAAAATGGACTGAAAACAATTTGATTGCAAATACACAGGTGACTCTGTATGGCCCTTGTTACCAGCTAACAAAATACCTGACCACAGTGTGTATGTTAGGGGTACCAAAATGATGGTGCCATGACTTATTTAACAACTTGCATTTGCATATTTTTAATCAAATATAAATATAATCAAACAGAACACTTGCTTGTACTTTTATCTGCCCTGGCAGATGGTTAGGAATTGCTCACTGCCTGAGTTTACTAGTCAGTAGAACTTTGATCGAAAGTTGATCAGTGCTGTCCACACATTTTCCAAGGAGGGTGACAATGCATGTCTTGATGGCCCACATGTATTGGTTGCAGCCTATTGCATTTATATTTTACTTAATATTTAATTAATATTTTATATTAATACATTAAGGTAACATAGTATCTCTGAAGTAGCATTAAATAAAATTGGTCCTAGTATGCTGTACAAGGAATACTAATGCTGTAAAGTGTTTACAGTAATTAGTTGAGCTTTTTGCCCCAGCTGTTTGAATTTTTATTCCATTTAAGCATAGCATGCACAACTGTCCAATATTAGTAAATGCAATGAGGCTGTAAAATAACATGCATGCAGGAGATACATGGGTTTTGATCCAAAAAATGCTTGCTACTTGTATAGATGCTTTTCAGATTTAGTGCCATAAGAGCTGATTCAAGGTTTTGAAATATCTGGGAGTCCCCCAACCCCCTCTAGGAATACCTCAAACTGAATTTGATGTCACAATCATGGAAGCATCAACAGGCACAGGAGGAGTTCAGTAGCTACAGTTGCTCAGTACTGTTGCAGGATTGGACCTATTTTAGGACAAAGAACATATCTCGATCCATTTATTAAATATTGTGTAAATTTCTGTCATTCTGTGTGAGTTCAGTAATAGAAAATGGCAGTGATAAACTGTATCTGGCCAGTGCATGCAGCAGAATAAAGGTTTTTATTTCAGTCTTCTTGCAATTGGAATGACTTTATCTTCTCATATGAAAAATAAATATCATAATAAAAGGAGATTCAGCATATCCTTAAGTGTCAGCTCATTTTTGACCTCCAAAAAGAAAGGGAAACAATGGGGAAAAAAATGCAGTATTGTTGTCATAAAAGAGAGTGTGAAACAGATCAAGTTCTATATGTCTCAGGGAAAAATGGATCAGAACTCCATTTGTTGAAAGGGTGCTGAAGTTATCTTCAATATAAAATTTCATATTATATTTCAGGAGTAAAATCTGGTCACTGGAGAAATCAATGGCAAAACTGCCATTAAGGTCACTAGGGTGAGGTTTCTCTGTTGTACAGGTTTATCTGAATTTAGTTCAACATGTGCAGAAACTAGGCTTTACTAGAAGTCCAAAATGGAAAATACAGTGAAATAGCCATGTATTGGGGAAATGGCCCAGACTTGAACCATCAAAAAGCAGATACCATTTGAGAAGTTCAGAGTAGGTGGAGTTAGAGCCATCTATGCTGTTAGCATTGTTTTTAATCAGGTAGGCTTCATGCTGTAGACAGAGACTCCCAGGAAGGGGCTATGGTATCTGGGCTTACTTTTCTTAATTGGAAAGGTTAGGAATTGGTCTAAAGTGATGTCTACTGAAGCATCAGTAACATTAATAGAGTCTGTTCAGCTCATTGTCAGCTTCCCAATACACTCCTTTGCAGATACTGTGCCACTTATGGTGAATATATAGAATGGCTCAATGCATATTCCAACCCAGTGGATTCTAGCCACTTCCAATGTGAAAGCTGTGGGAAATTGCATGCATGCACATCGGGCTGCACTGAAACCTCCTTCACTGGTTTTACCCTGCAGGGATTAGTAGGAGATACCTATACCCATGCTTGAAAAGGCTTTAAGATCAATTTAGTGACCCTGAACATCAGCCTTACACTCATATTCAGGCTTAGTTGATAGAAAAGGTTGTCTTGGGAGGTGGAATAGGTGATAGGAGCAGACCCTTTGCATCCTCTGAATCTTCATGATTTTAAGTCAGGTTACCATTGTACAGAAATAACTTTGATATAGAGACACAGAGAACATGGGAAAAAAATTATTGGTGTGCTTTTTAAGTATTAACTGCCTGAAACCAGCTGCTTGTTGTCATTGCTGCTTCAAGTGATCAAAAAACAGGGGGAAAAAAAAATAAGGGTGGAAAAATACTCTTCTTTTAATCCCTTGCACATTGCTTACTCCATGGATGTAAAAGCATTTTGTTCTTGTGTTCAGGGCTGTGCCTGAAGGCCCAGAGTGGATTGCTAGAATCTGTAAGAGCTTTTAGTTTGTTGGTTTTTTGGTTTTTTTTTTTAGAATCAATGCCTACCCTGATCAGAATTTTTCTTGTCCAGCAGTGTAATAAAGATTAGAAGTATGGAAGTATAGTGGGAAATGGAGAAAAGATTTTTGTGGATGATTACATGGGGACTTTGCCCCAGAAATCTGTGTGCAGACAGCATACTCGTTGCCTATTCAATAAGATCACTTCTAGTTGCAGCGCTGGCATGGTTCTCAGGCTGATTCCGAGAAGTCACACCATCCTTCTTCAGGGAAGGGAGAGACGCTCTGGTAGTGAAGAAGCAAACATGCCTTGGAGAGCTGAGTTCAGCTGCCAACACGTCACTCAGTCACTGTCTGCATTGACTCCTCATTTGGAAGACGAGGGCCCCCATTGCAGGGCTGTGTCAGGATAATGCCATTTAAGATGGTAATGTCTCAGGACCTTAAAGTAATTGGCATTTAAAATAAGAAGGTGGCACAACCGTTTTTCTATTTTACTTGTTTAAGTAGTTAATCTAGTTGTATAGAATTTAAAAACCCAGTATGTTTCTTGAAATTATACCTTGTCTTTAGTCACCTGCAGTATTTACTGATGTATCTATACATCAGAGTTCTCACGACGCTTAGGGTGTCTGCTGCTGAGTGGAAAACCTTTGGGACTTTTCTGAAAGTTTTCAGGCTGCCTGCCATGGAGCCTGGAGTGACCTAAGGATCTAAGCATGTCTGTTCTCTATGCTGCTTAGCTGGAGGTGCTGTAAACCCAAGTGTTTGCCATACCTGTGGAAGAAATATGGAAACTTGGAGAATTCAAGGGCTTTAGAGTTCTGAAGGTCCCAGTTTAGCTGGGATTTCTTGTCTGTTCTTGGAGCTTCAAGCTATCAAGCTGTTGGGCAACAGATGACCAGGGCTTATGGGCTCATATCTAGGTTACTAAGAAACATAGGAATCTATTTCACAATACTTTACAGATTTTGAACTTTTTCATTTCAAAAAAGTAACAGTATTTTTCACCTGAACTTTGCAATATCCTGCAGAATAGGAATTTTATCTGGTGATCTGTTCTGGTGCAGCTTTATCTAAACTGCAAAAAGGACCTGTTGTCCTGGGATGAAAGCCTTTTCAGTCCAATTCAAACTGAGATTCAGGGAGGTCAGTGTCGTTGCAACTGAAGGATGTTAGGAAAAGGGAATGGGTGGGAGAAAACCTTTTTGGGATTTGAACAGTGTATAACTGGGTGGATCTGCATCGCTTGGAAGAAGAGACTCTAGGTTTTTATCTCCTCTTGTCCCGAGTAACGTTGTTCTGTGTTCTGAATTGCTTTGTTTATTATTCTTTAGACAGGAGAAAGTCTAAAAAATTGTCCCTTACAGAGATGTTAATTACAATTGACACAATCTCGCTGTCATAAACCGTAAGCTATTTTCCTACTGATTAAGGTATTATGTGTTTTTCAACCTGCAGGAAACGTTGCTTTCCTTTGTTCATTATCTCCTGCAAGATGATGAGTTCTAATCAGGAGGAGGTCACTTTGGGCGCTTTTCTCCAGTATATTGAAGATATGGGGATGAAGGCCTATGATGGCTTGGTTATACAGAATGCATCAGACATTGCTCGAGAGAATGATCGCATGAGGAATGAAACAAACCTGGCTTACTTGAAAGAAAAGAGTGAAAAACGCCGAAAACAAGAAGAAGCAATAAAACGGTAAATATTTTGATAAAAAGATGAGTGGTCTGGCAGAGTGAGTGAACAGCGAGGGGCTTGGTCTCAGGTATGGTAAATATGTGTAGACCAGTTGATTTCTAAGCAGCTTGCTGGTAAAAGCAGTACAGACCATTGGCCCATGTCTGGCTGCTAATTGCACATGTTTTACATTGTGTAGACATGATACTGAATGGTTCTGCCTCCCTTAATGGAAGAGAGTATTCCTATCCAAATGTATTCAGTTTGAACATTTTTGGCATCTTCTGCAGGTGTGATTCATAACAAAAAGTTCAGGTGTTTGGAATAGGAGTTGTAGATCTAGTGGAAAATAGGTCCTTGTCCACTCAGTGCTTTTAGATGGACAGCGTGTGCTTTGTGCAAAGATATATTTGTGCATGAGCTCTTGCAAGACAGGGACAGCCTCACAGGTCAAAATAGTCTCCCCTTGAGTTGATGTTTTAAATCTGGTAAATTTTCAAAGCTCTCTAATTGCACTCTGAGGTTGTACCAAAAAAATGTGTTATTTATGATATCCTCACCATTTCGCATGCTCTCAAGTCAGTAAAAATATTGTAATCATTTAAAGAAAAATGGATCAAGCCCCTGATGGGTAGAACCCTATAACGGCTGCTCTTGAACAATTCCAATGATTTTTAATTGATGGTTAATGAGAGGAGCACTCGCATGACCTGGCCTCTTGTGCCAATGGATAGTGAGGAAATCTCTGCAGCCTCTTGGAGAGGAAAAGAAGGTTGAATGGGATATATGAATATTTATTATATACACATTTGCATATTAAAAACTGCATTTTCTTGAGGAGAGGGACAAATTGTGTAATACAGGTAAATCATCCATCCAAATGCTAAACTTTTATATGCAAATGGATGGCTTGAGCACAAACTGATAGGAGGCCCTTTGAATTTTTTCCCCAGTATGAATCTTCTGTATCTCAGTTTAAGTGATTAAATTTTATGCTATGTCTTGGGTACTGTACATCCACGTATAACAGACATGCTGTGCTGTGAACGTTCCAGCAATGCCTCAGTAGTCTGGTAATTTTGATGAAATGTTAAAGGGAAAAGAACAGCACATACAGTTTGACAGAGGAGGGAGAAGCAGCAACATAAAGCAAAATTATGGCTGCTTTACATTCCAGGAAGTAAAACTTTTTGGATTGTCACTAATTTGGTTGGAGGGGAATAAGAATAATGTGAAATGAAGGTGAATAATGAGAACACATGCAATGTGTATTTTGGTACCTTCTGGACTGTTATCTTGTCAGCTCAACTTTTGAGTGATCTTTAGGCAGATTCAAACTGGGCAATCAAAGGCATGGGCTGCTTGTAGCAGGAGCTATACTGTGCACAGCTACATGAGAAAAAAATGTTTTTCCTTGTAGGAAATTAATACAGGAGGGGTTTTTTGTTTGTTTTGATTTACACTGGATGATACACATTCGGTTTCATTCTTGCCATCTTTGTTTAGTGTTTATCCCTGTGTTTTGATTACTGAATAGCCATATAAACTGCAAAATTTCCAAGAGGAAAGAGTAGGGAGACCCACCTCAAAATATTTCTTAATATGATGGAGAGCGAAGTTCAGTTTTAGTTACATTAAGGAGAGGAAGGAGTTGAATCTGTCTCAGCTGGGAAGTGAGTGCATACAAAAGTGGTAGTCAATAAATTCTTGTTTTAAAGTAGTGAGATGAAGAATACTTTCTCATCTTACATTACTGGCTCTTCCCCATGGAGGAAAATAAAATAAAAAAAATAAAAAATGCAAATATTTTGAATTTATTAAAACATCACTATTTCATTGATTTATAATTGGCTAGAAAAATAAATTCCACAGTCCTTGTGGTAATTTCTTCATTTGATGGTAAGCTATGTTAAACTGTCAGTGTATACAGGTGTATTTAGAATATAGTCTTCAGAGCTGACAGCTAATTAGGCTATGCTCTGGCTAACCTGTTTACATGCACTTTTGTATGTGTGACTGTGAAGGTCACTAAGTGCCAGAACAGGTTTTGTTATGAATAAGTTTCCTGGGCATGAGAGTAAGTTGTGGACCTACCTGGTTCTTTATAGTTCTCTAGCCAAGCTTTTCTACCTAATTTGAATGGCAGTAACAGTATTTCCTACCTTGTGGTTGGTTTGCGTGGTTTTATTTATCGATCTTGGCAAAGTGATTTGATGAAGAGCTCTGGATAAGTGCAGGTGATATAGGGCTGGGGCAAAACATGAATTCTTGCTCATGCTGAACTGAGATCACTGAGCACAGAGCTCTCCTCAGACTCAGAAGACACGAGGAAGATTACCAGCAACGTAGCGGGTTTATCAGAGGAACAGCATGTATATGTATGTGGATTGGAGGCATCAACATTTCTTGAATATAGTGTTCTTCTGTGGGAAACCATGTTTGCTGTAGTCCCCTCTACTCCCTCCCCACTTGGCTTGTCTCAGTAACATTGCAGGGGTAAATGATACCTGTCTGAGGAAACAAAGTAGGAAAAACACCTTAGGAAAACTTGGAAAATGCTGTCTTTGAGGCTTTTTCTCTGTCTTTTTCCTGTGTAAGCTTGGAGAGGGAAAATGAGATATTTGTGATCAACCCTTGATTAGGAAAGCTAAAAGCAATGCCAGACCAAGAAAGAACATCTGATTTGACTAAAGGAACCATGACGTCTGAAGTCACTTAGGCTGATTGCAATTGAGTCTGCTCCCTGTAGTAGCCTCCAGAGATTGATCCAAGGCCATGTTGTCTACTGAAACACGTCAGTCAGGAAAGGTAAAGTAGGACTATTGATTCCTTCTTTGTTCTGTACTATTTTCCTTATGTCTTTACCTTATCTTGGTGGGTATTTATATTACCCCTAATTCCTGATAGTGTGGCCTAGATAGCAAGTGGTGCACATGTGCAGTGATAACAGTGCTACCAGCCTGGAGACTACCAACAGCTGAAAACCATCTCCTTAGCAACAAGGGAGTCATCCCCTGTGATTAACTGCAGGTAGATTTTGAGCAGGAGAGGGGGTTCCAGCAAACACTTTCCTTTTGCTTGTGGGAATCAAAATAAAGCACTTATAAGTCTTTGGCACCTACTGAAAATTATCTAATAGTCCAATTATTGAATTTTTGAGAAGCTATTCAATTTTAGTGTTCAGATGGTCTCTTTTAGAAGAAGGCTAATCATGTATATTAACAACATAATAATGAGTAATTTATTATCTAATAAAGTGGTGGTATTCACACACAACACTATTTGGAAGCAGCTGTTATTTACCTAAATCATCTTATAACCATGCTGAATGACTTAAGTTCATTTAAATGCATTAGTCTGAGCTGTTTGGAAACAAGATCAGAAAAATGACCTAAAAAAAAGAAAAAAAGCCATTTGATTGTATGTTTTGCCTTCCTAAGGATACATTGTGTTGCATTTCTTCAGTAGCACTGATGTACCCTCGGTGTGATTGCTATCTCATCATGTGTGGTTCTGATAGGTTAATTGTGGGGAAAAATGTGTGTGGATCTATTGTACATTGCAGGAGATAAAGCACATTGTATTGGATTGAAGGAAAAAAAGCAACTAGTCTTTGTCTGAGCTTGCTGGGCTGAGTCAGCTGATCTGATCTGAATTTCTGACCTAATTTTAGTATGGTACTTAGCAATCATGCAGCAAAAATAAGGTTAATGTGCTGATCAGTAGCTGAGAGTAAGCCACAATAAATATGTTAGTATATATATTTTGGGCCTAATTTTTAGACCTTTCCTCCCCCCCATCTTTTATTCATCTGGTCTCACTACTTGATCATTGTCTGTTCAGGCGGCTGTGTCCAGACCAAGAGAACATACTGGCATATTGCCAACAGAGCTTATAAATTACAAATAAAGTTATGAAGCAGTATCATTTTCACTGGCAATAAAGTTGCAGTACTGTGAGATGTACATTTGCCATGATACAATATTTGCCGTAGGCAGCATTTCTGGGAACAGAAGGTAGATTTGCCTTGGCAGTTACGGGTGCCAGGGAAAAGGTGAGTATTTTGAGTTTACATAGGGCATCTGTTAGAATAAGCAGTTGCTTTCTGACTCATCCATGATTGAAATACGTATATTTAGATATTTTATATGTATTATACATAATTTTGTGTGGATACTTCACCAGTGCTTTTTAAATTGTATAAATACAAAATCTGGGTAGGAAACAAATAGTGAACACTCCTCCTCCTCTGAAAGGCTGAGACATGTTGCCTTAAGGGAGTGGCTGAGGTTGTACAGTTTGATAGGAGATGTATGGTTTGAAAGTTCTGCCTTCTAGTTTTAGGTGTCATTCAAGCTACTCTTTCTGCCATGGAAGTCGTCATTTTGATTTGTAACACTATGAAGATGTGACTGCTCCAGTGTAAAGCTGATGGTGTTAATAGGTATGAATTTCTACTTGCCCAATCCTGGACTTAGCCATCAAAATGTTTATTTCTACTTCTAATGGTTTCCCCTACTTGTAGCTTATTCGCAGCACCTAAGTGGCTCTGTGGAAAGCTTTGTTTCTGCTTGTTGAGGGAAGTATCCAGACAGATGCTGTGAAGAGGAGGAGCTTTTAGGAGCACTGTTCTGTGCTAAAGCTAGCAGAAATGGGCCAGTGAGCCAGTGGCA
>JAVJGG010000085.1:23581445-23617004 GCA_035590195.1 Aviceda cuculoides
CTTTAGGGACACCTGGGATGTTAGTGAGGGAAGATGAATGGTGGTGTAACACCAAGGCGTACACTAAAAACAAGAAGTCCAAAGAGCATTTTGCCTTAAGGCATTGAAATATGCAGAAATGAACAGCTGTCATCCTAACCTCTCCTTCCTTTGGCAAATCAAATATTGAAGACTAACCCATCAGCAAAAGTAAGATCATATTTTTTCTCTTGCTCTTTTTTTTTTTAAGGTTGTGGAATTAATTGAATTCAGGTATTATCTGTCTGTAGTTTTCTGTAGTTCCTGTCCTTAGGTTCCTTTGTGAACAAGACATAAGGTATGTGTCCTTCAGCTAAAAGTGTTACCAAGTGTGAGTGACAGCAAGCAAATATAAAAATATTTCTATGCATGGGATTAGTTATGCCAGAAGCTCTGTTCATCTGAGAAAATCTGTGTAATCTTAGAGTATATGGACATGCTGCGGTGTTTCTACCAAAAGATTTTTACCGGAATAAAAAATAACCTAAGTAAAATAATTTAATTTTGAATTTACTGTTTATAATCTCTTGAAATCGGAAAAATACTTTAGGTAAAAGAACACTTAAAGTACTGTTTCTTTTTTTTTCTGAACTTTTGTCTGTAGTTGAAATTTTATGTAGTGAGCCACACATTTCTAAATTTGCAGGAATACTTATGCTTCCTAGATTACAATATGCTTACAGCCAGAGCTCAAGAAAAAGGTGAAGGAAGTGCAAGAAATACTTTGGATCACAGTGAAGGGCTTGGTTGAAATACCTGCAAGCACATTATTGAGGTGTTACTAACTACAAGATTGTGAACCTATTGTTACTGGTTTGGTGTGTCAGGGGTGGATGGGGTGGGGTTTTTTGTGTGGTGGGTTTTTTCAGGCTTTGGGTTTTTTTTAATTCAAATCTGAGTTCACTCGAGTGTGATTTTTGGATATGAGGTCAGTGGCATGTGCTCCTTTAATCAAAGGGTATGTGTTATGAGCAAGCTTAACTGTGACACTGGTTGTTTTCTTTATCTTCCTCCTGGACATGTTGCATACTCATTTAATCCTAGATTAATTATTGCTGTGATACAACCTTTATTGTGGAAGTGGCTGATGAGGTGTTATAGAGACTAATTCTAGTATAATTTGAAAACCTCTTTTGCATGAAAATATCATAGGGTCTCTTTTGAAGCTGGGTTGATGTAGAAAGAGTAGCATTGATAGCTTTTGGGTTTTTTTTTTCATCAAGGGTAAGTAAAATGGTTGTGCAGTCAGTGACCTCCAAATGTACTTTTGTTGCATTTATAAGTAAACAGATGTGATGATCTAGCCAACAAATCCTCCCTTCCAAATGCTCATATCCATATGGTCGCTTGTATTATTGCCACACAACATAAACAACAGACACAATGCAAACTACATTATACTCCTGTTGCTGTTATTCTGAGAAGTTTTATTTTAGGACAGTCATGCAACAAATGTCATTTAAAATTACCACAGAGGCTGATAGCCTGCTTGGTAATCCCAAGTACCAAGGAAATATAGCAGAAATCATTATCAGTTTGGTATCTAAATCTTGATGTTATTTTCAAAAAATCTTCCATGATTTTAAGGTTTCTGCCTACAACTTTTACTCTTTTTCAGGGAAGTTATATGATCTCTTCACCTTAATCATTCCACAAATTGCTCAGATGTATACTGGCTCACTCTGAAGCAGGTACATTTTTGCTTAGGATTCATTTGCTATATTTAAAAGCATAATTAGAAGCGTTGGGTCATAGAGGGTCCAGAGGACTTCTAAAGGGGTTACAGACCCGTTTTGTTTTTTTTCTTTTTCTCTTTCTTTCTTTGTTTTTTTTTTTTTTTTTTTTTTTGTTAAAATGCAGTCTAAGTGGCTCCATGCTATTGGTATTTGCAGGCTGTCTGACCACCTGTGTAAATGAGTGAGCTGGCCTTGCTCCAATTCCATTTGGGCATGTGTTCGCATACAACCTACAGGCTGGTGCCTCCTTGGCAGACTGAATCATTCTGGAGGAGGTCTGTAGTACCATTGGGAGAGTCCTTGGCATACCATTACGGAAAGATGCTGGGGGGTGTATGCATCTTAATGTCCATTTTTTAGTCATTCGTTCCCATTCCACTTTTTTTTCTGGTAGTTAAAATTATCCGGCATTGTCTCTAATCAAAAAGCCCCTCTTGGCAAGACAGAGATGCATGTAGACCTGTGTGGAAGTAGATATTTGCACAACCCTCTAGGGTTCTGGTGGTGCTGCTATTTCTAGTCAAAGGTTTGCATTTGTTTGGAAAATGTCTTCAAGTGTATTATGAAATTGCATAGAGTAGAGCAGAAATAAATAAAAACTGTTACTATGAATTCAGTAACTGTGTTACCAGATTAAAAAACAAAGAAGATTGTTTTCAAGTGTGCCCAGATAGAGTCTTTATAACTAATCTAGATGGACTTCATTAACAGAGAAATACATTCAGTAAAACAACGCAATTAATATGCCATGTAACATTAATAAAGTCTATTTCAGGACTGCCGGCAAAACTGAAGCATTGATCTCTTCTGGTTCAAGGCTTCCAGTAACCAAAAAGTACTCCATGTTAAAGTTCCCTGACACCTGACAAATGTTGTAATTGCCTGTGACCCGAATTAAGAATTCATGTTACAACCTGAAGGGCAGATACTTGTACAGAAGATATGCAGTAAGTAGTCTCATGACCCATAAGTAGCAAAATTGCAGCTAGCCAGACTCCTAGATGTGCACACATGCATGTTGAGCCACATGCACTTCAGACATTCTGCCAAAACTATCTATAGTAAACACTGGGAACACGCAGCACCAGTCTGAGAAACCCAGCAGAACTGAAGGTCTGTGCTAGCATTAGAATAATACAAGTGAATGTTTTCTGTGCCTTCAGGAAAATCCATCATTTAAAATTACCTGTTCATAAAGTTGAAGAAAAACAAACATGTTCTTTGAGCGAAACAGCTCAGTACATTGCACTTTCCAGGGCCATAAATCACAGCTGTATTTGGCTCGTTTTAATAATAATAAAGATTAGTTTATGCCCCACCCAGCTGGCAGGCATTTGTTCCCTTTGCATGTTGTCCTTCTCAGCACCCTTCTGACAGGTTACGTGTGCTTTTATTTATTTATTTATTTATTTTCCTCCACAGGAAAGCACAAACATAGTATGACGCTTGATAATTTGAGATGTTTATTTTCTTAGCCTAAAGAACAGAGTCTGCTCTTGGGTATAGCCCTGGAAGCAGAGAATGTCAGTACAGACCACCTCTGCAACAGAAGCATCTGGTGATGGGCATCTTGTTGCCAAGTTACACTAGATCAGTGGCTAAAACTTATATGAAAACAGGAATGTGCATGTGCATTGATTAGATTTTTATGCGATTGGATTAAAATGGGAGTAAGGAGAGATTAGAGAAGAAATGGATTGCAGAGACATTACTAGCTGTAGGTTTTAGAGTTAATTTGAGACTCCTTTTATTTTTCCTTCTGGCTTTCCACTCTAATTTGACTTGTAATCCTAAGTAAAGTCAGTTTAAAAATATTAAAACCAAACAAACTAACCCCCCACCACCCCAGCCAACTAACCAAGAAAAAAAAAACCAACCCACTGCATGGAGTGTGTTCTCAGCACAGGGCCTTCGTGAACAACACAGAGCCAGCAGCAGTCCCCGTGCTGCGGGGCTGTGGCATAGCAGGCGCGGGGTGGGCACTGCCAGCCCTCGGCAGACCCCTGCTCGGCTGGCAGCTGGCTGGCTGCTGAGGGGGGCAATGCCGCAGCTCCCCGTGCGAGCTGCCGGGAGCCTGCAGATGAGCAAAGTGAGCTGCTTTGGTCCCGCAGAAGGGAGTCGTAAGTGGAATTGGGTTTTATTTTATTTTTTATTGCACAGTACCCAAGGACCCCCAAATGGAAATTAGATTCCTCTGAAACGCCAAGGCAGTGTGTGCATGCAGCACAAAGGCAGCTCACAGCGTGAGCTGCAATCGTACCCAACAGGTGACTAAAGGGACAGCTGAAGAGTTAGGGGACTGCTCATTTCCTTCCCTATATTAGTACAGCAGAGGATAAACTGAAGTGTATCCCCGGTGGTTGTGATGAATTACATCCAGCGGTACTCTCTGAAAGCTAGAGAGAAACAAACGCTTCCAACAGGCTCTGGCAGATGCTTCTGGAATGTGTCAAGATTGAGAAGGCCACAGCCAGCTAAAAACCCACAGAAATATTCCTGCCAACAAGCGTGTTACTTGATAAAATTGTAACATTCTAAAAGATCAAAAATGAGAGTAACTGTAGGATTTACCATAACTTAATAAGATTTACCTGATTTTAATACATTTCTCCTTTTGGTGGATTATATAGGGCGTATCTCACCAGTAGATCCTCTGCTAGCTGAGGGCACTTTAGTTATTAAGTTGAGATCACATGTTAGGAGCCATTAAGTGAATTGCTTTGCACAGCCTTTCCCTGAATGCTAGGGCAAATGCAGTATTTCATACCCCTAGCTAATTTCATGCTGTAATTTAATTTCTGAAACATACTTTTAATTGAATCTTTAAAGACAAAAGGAAACTGCTGAGTCCTTTAGTATTGCAGAAGAGATTGTTTAAAAACATAGCCCATCTAGAGAATAATCTTCTATAATTAAACGTAAAGTTTGTTTTGCTTCTCTGCATGCAGCTATGGAGAAGCAAATTCCTGCTGTCTGCAGAAAGCTCAGGGCTGAAAATGAGATACTAGGGAATGTGAGAAGTTTTTTATCTTATGCTCAGTTTTGTAACTCTGATATGAGACAATCCTGCAGCCCTCCACAATGTGCAAGTCTGAATAAGTAAACAAAGAGAGGCTAATTAAAAAAATTAGTCTCCTAACACCAAAATCACATTAGTAGGAGCTCTGACTAGTGATGTCATTTTTCTAATTTTTGGTAATGAGATGAACTTGAGAGAGATGCACGCAATTTTGTCATAAACAAAACCAAGTAGCACAACAAAATCAGTTATTTGTATCTTGAAACTGCATCCAGTACTTTAGTGGTTAGATTTTGATATTCATCTTCCATAAGCAGAGACATTCAAGGTTGTTTCCATAAAAATCCATATAATCTGTTATGCAGTTTTGTTACGGGAGAAACTTCTTGATTGGATCAGTAGTGATGCAGGTCTTCAACTTTATGGACATCCGATTAAATATAATAACAATCAACACTAAATGCAGCCCACTCTGATGCAGAGGAAATCCTGGAGCACTGCTTTGTGTTTTAGTATTCTGATTCCTTTAAATCAGCAAATGATTTGCAATGGAGATTTTCCCTTTTATTGCTATTGGAGAAAAACATATGATACACAGTGGAAGGGAGGTGTGAATAGGGACATGAGGAATGTGAGTGGAGTAAGAAACATAAGGTTAAAAAAGAGGAGGATCTGAAATTAACCCATGAAACCCCAACTCAGTATGTTCTAATAAAGAGAAAGAACAAAAGCAACATCTTGTTCTTTAAGTGCTGGTAGAGCTCTGCACTTCCAGATGCCCTGAGTTGGTAGTAATTACAGCTGTGAATGGTGCTGTAGATTTTGAGACCAGCCCCATCTAAGTGATGGGAAGAGTTTGGTAGCCAGTGGAGGAGTAGGGGAAATCCATTTGGCTTTAAATAAAATTTAATTTTTATTTGGTTTTCTTGCTGAGAGGAAACACTGAGAGAATCAATTGTCTTTTCAATACAGGTTATCCCTTTGCAAGCACTTCTACAAAAAGCACGGAGAGAAAGGGCTAAGTTTTATTAAAAATTCCAATTGCATTGAGGTCTGCCTGCTTTTATATAATTGCTCAGAGGCTCGGGCACTCACTCTTTACGGCTAGGCTCCTTGTAATTTTTTGCTTGAAGGTTGGTTGTTCTGTAGTGTCAGAAATTGTTTCAGGACTTGGATATCTCTTCTCTTGGAGCACACATGAAAATCATCTGAATGGGTATTAAATGCTGAAGGTCAAGGTATGCCAAAGGTCTTTGGGCATTTCATGTTAGATCCTGGCTCCATAGCGAGGTTCCTACAAGTGCAGGAGTGGTGTGCCTTGCTGGAACTGACCTCCATCAGGTAAAACAGTCCTACGGCTGCCCCTACAGGAACAGAATTACCTCTATAAACCTGGCTTTGGGTTGCAAGTAGCTTCAGCCGTATTCTGTCACCAAGCTAAGAATGGCAGCCCATATGATGCAGGTCTTCATCAGCCTGTTGTATTAGCAAGATGCTTAATTTTGGTACCAGATGTTAAAACTCTGATGATATCTTTTCTACCTCAGTGTCGGGAACATCTTTCACAGGAATCTCTCGCATTGACTGTCAGCCTGTGGTTAGTACATTAAAAAAAGCAGAGACTGAATTTTCAAGTTGCTTTGACATGTTTTTTTGTTATTTCATCGGAACAGTTGTCCCCTGTTCCTCTCTCTACTGGTTATATCTGTGTTTTGAGGGCTGAAGCAGAACTAAAATCTTCTGTGTATTTAAATAGAAAAGCATACTGAAATTCATGTATTGCAACATAGCCAAATACACAGCTGCTTTCAAAGACTGAACTGATAGCATTTGTGTTGCATGGTTATTGTTTTGAGATTAAAAGTTTTTAATCAGCATATTACAAATACCATTTAAGAGATAATTTAAATTGTTTCAGCTTTACATCTAAACTGTTAGGCTAAGCAAAGTGCAGCTTCTTTTTTCCTAGGAAATAATATTCCTGCATTGTTAATCTGAATTCTGCTACATCTGTGATGAAGCAGATCAAGAACTGCATATGTACTTGCCATGGCAACCCCTGTATCACATGACACACACGCTAGTTCAGCCAAAGAGCTTCATGGCTTATTAAACAGGCACGCACAGACCCAGACACACACCATGTTGCCATGTGACTGCTCTAGCCCTGGCAGCTTTTTAAAGGGAAACTGTATTTGAGCATCACAGTGTTTTCATCAGCATCATCTTGCCTGAGTTCCTTCCTCTCCTCTTAGATGCTGTATTGAGTTTTAAAAAAATAGATGAAGGTTGGCAAGACTCTGCTTATAGGTCTTTTCTTCTGTCTGCCTTTCATTTGGAAAAAAAAAAAATCTAGGTGCGAAGATAAAATAGTGGGGTTTTTTTTAATTTAATTTTTCTTAATTAGAACTTAAGGGGCTCATTGGCGCAGTTGAGCAAACAATATACTACTTTTCTGGACGCATTTTCTCCTCTCACCTCCTGTGAGCTTTTACTAGATTTCAGGAGGTTAAATGAGGACAGAGCAAAAAAATACCTGGTCTATTCCAGTATTGAAAAAGCATTCCCAAAACATTTGCTTGAAAACACCTTTGCTCCTTGCTGCTTAACACACTTTTAGACCTGATGATGGTGACAACAATGATCTCTAATTCCTCACCCAGCAAAATGTAGCCTGATACAAGTTTTTCCTAATTTTGCATGTTTGAGAGAAGTTATGCGTGGCACTTGATTAGCAAATCTGAGGGGCTGCAACCTCAACGGAATGAGTGGTGGGTGTTGAGGAACAAAAAGTTAAGAGATGGGGCTGGAATTGAACGAGTATTTCTGTGTGCACCTTAATGTCCCTGAAGGAAAGGAGAACAGCAGAAACGCAGTCTTGCCCCGAGTCCACTGCTAAAGGGCAGGCACAGTGTACGCTGCTGGTGGTGTCGTATCTGCTGCCCACAGGCACTGCTCTTGAGGAGGACCGTGCTAGTATACTCAGAGAGGAGCTGCTGGAAAACTGATTCTTCACCAAAACAGCATGCAGTGGAAAGGAATCCCTTTCCCATTCTGTTTGCCTTTCCTCTATCGGATGCCTGATGGAAGTGGCATGGGTTTTTTTTTCTCATCTAGTTGGAACCTGAGTTTTTTGTGGCAAGCACTTCATTTGAGCCCAGATACATTGCCAGGTACCTGACTAAAATGGAGCACAACACTCTGCACAGCAACAAAACATTGTGAAAAGACTTTATTAGTCTTAATTATTAATTGCCCCCCCAAAAAACTTAAGTTATTTATTCTCCTGTGTCTACTGTGCAGATGCAATTTACCAAGAGTTGTAGAGAGACCAACTCTCAGATCCATGTGCTGAAATTAATCATTTTTGTCATTTGTGGTGTTGCTTTTGAACTTAGGAAAAATCTATTTTCAATGTCCAGTTCTAGTCTGTCAGATTTTCATCTTTATTTCCCAAGTCATCAGTCAAGGTGCAAATACTTATCATTAATGCTATTCAGTGAGAGGCTGCTGGTTCCTTGTGTTCTGTTTCAAATGAGTTTATTGTTTGGTTACCATTTTGGAGATAATCCACAGTAAGGGAACAATAACCTGCTTTGGGAATTAATTTAGAGAGGTACTTGTACATAAATTGACCATTAAACAGAGAAACAATATTATGTTTGTTATTAGGGACACAGATAAGAAAGGTGCTCTCTTCTGAAGCGTGTATCAATGCATCTCTGCAGCAAATGTGTGAGGATGCTAATGCAAAATCAGCCTTTGAGTAAGGAGACATTTTAAGATGGTGTGTAATAAAAACTCTTGGGCAGGATAAGGTATTTTAGGTTACTGTTTTAATTGTATTTTATGATGGTACTGATTTTTCAGCACCTTTACTTTGTTATTAATACCTGCTCTGATATTATTAAGAGGTAAAGAGAACTCAGAGATCATTTCTTTCCTGGGAAGGCACTGAACAAAGGCCCTGCCCACTCCACTGAAATGTAGTGAAGATTTTGACAACCGCTCCTAGCAGTCTGCTACCGCTGCATGTGCTGGGTCTGCAGACATGGAGTAGTGGCAGCAATATTTTCCCTTTCGTGTGCAGAGAACCGGCTTTTAAGAATTCCTTCATGCCTGCAAGTGAGATTGCATTTTCAAAAGAGATTACAAAAATTAAATCTTTTATGAAAAAACTGTCCCAAACCTCTCTTCTATTCCAGAATTTCAAATTTAATTTCTTCAGTTAAATAATCATGAGTTTTGCTATCTAAAGGTTTGTATTTAAACAACAGGTTTCTATATTTTGTTTGTTTGCAGTTATGTCAGTGGAAAAGGCTATTTAGGCTCATTACAAATATTTTGACTAGCCTTTTCCTACTTAGTCATTTGTCTTCAGTATATGTTTATTGTGAATCGTCTTCCCAAGAGATTATAAACAAGATGGTAGCTTTCACTAGCTGATCTTTGCTGTCATTTAATGATGGGCTGATCCAGGAGGTTCTGAACAAAAGGGTTTTGTCAGACTGGGTCTAAAATTTGTGGAAATAATGTCATTACCAGAATACATCAGAAAAAATAAGCCGAGTAACTTCATTGCAAGACAGTTAAGGTTGCTAAGAGACAGAATGTAATTATCTGCCAATTTGTTTACCATTCCCAAACACTTAGAAGGGTGAGAGCTATGGACTGCCCTGAATTCTAAGCTATGCACAAAACAAGCAGAATGCATTTTGCTGTCAAATGCAGTTTTAAGAAGGGCATTTGAAAATGACACGAGAGCTCTAAGTTTGACCTGTGTTTTTTCTGAATTTATAATGTCAGTTATTTTCATTTCCCTCTCACTCCCAAAATCTACATACATTGCATGTATTTTAACTGATAATACCGAAAATGTGAAAAAATGATATGTATAGAAACATACAATTTTTCTAGTAAAAGACTTAGAGCTATGCTTTCTTGAAAATGATACCTTCTTACTTTAATAGTGGCAGTGTTCAGTGTTCCTGTATTATGATTCCATTATTGATGTATGCTGATGTTAATTTAAGGTTTACCAGCATGAGTCATTGATTCATTTTATGTTTCTTTTTCTAAAATGTTTTGTGTTGTGCTTGCACTTTGAGACAAGTACTGCAATTTATTTTGGGTGCAAACTAAGTTTGTGCCACAATGTAGTTTATGTTTCTCTGTGTCACTGTGGCTACTATGTAGACAGTATAAGATTTATGCCATCCTAAGCTATTCATTCTCTTGATTTTAAGGGCACACATCTGGTAAATTAAGTATAGGCAGTAAAAAGAGAGAAGCAGAGGTTTCTCTGTCTGTTTTCAGGATGGTAGCATCTTCCATTGCTTTTTCTTCAATGGAAATAAAGATTCATTTTTAGCTAATGTGAAACACTAGCTGTAAAATTGAAGAACTCAGCACAATAGTGAAGAAACAAGCGCTTCTGACCAGCCTAATTGTAAGCTCAAATCTGAATTGTTATTCGGTCAGTAGCTCTGACATTGTAGTGCTAAAATATGTCCATACAGGTGTGTTACTGTTTTGTGGGACATTGCTCAGGGAAGCTTGGGGCAGAGGGTTGTGCTGGAGTGTGGTCTTTGGCCTCTGTACCTTGCCCCAGCGAGGGCTGTGAATCCTTCTGTACACTGAAGTTCATTAGGACAGACAAAAATAGATGTTTTCACCAAGCTTCAGCGTAGCCAAACTGCAGGTCACTTCCCCAGAAAAATTGTCCCAGAACAACTTTACCTGCAAGGCTCTTTTTTTGTAGGTGCAGGTTACCTCTCACCTCCTAGCCACCTCTTCAGGGAAGCATGCCAGAGTTTTAGGGAGATGGTATCAGCCCCTCAATGTCACTCTAGCTCATTCTCTGATCCTTGTGGCTGCAAAAGGTGTCTTGATTAAGTTCTGATTTGAAGACTGCATCAGAAACAACAGGACTGCAGGCACATTGGCCTGTTTCACAGATGATCATTCTTCTGACTTGCACTGGTAGCAATCCAACAACAGAAGTCAGCATTGGGCAGCCAAAGGATTAAGTCCCAGTTGTTCTCCTGACACCTGCTGACTGCTCTGGAAAGCTGTCTCCCAGGTCACAGAGGCTCAGCAAGGGCTTTCTGGTGGTTGTTCTTTTCTCTCTGGGCTCCTTGTGATCTGCTGTTGGCACCCATGTGTAACATAGACAAAACGGCATGCTGCCTTAAGAAAAGGAGCTGAGTCTCTGCCAGTGAAGTCTAGGAGAGCAAAGCTTTGTCTCTGGGTGATCTATTTTGACTGCAATACCACCACCCATATACTATGTCTGGATGCAGAAAGCCCTAAGGGTAAGGAGATGCCATTCCATAAAGGGGTTTGCTGCAACTTTCTTTCCTTTTTCCTTTTTTTTTTTTTATGATGAATTTTTTTTCTACTCCACACTAAACATGTAGTCAGGAAAAAAAGTGTTGTCTAAATGATATTCCTTTACACATTTCAACTTCTAGATGCACAGCTGTCAAGATGAAAAAGAATCAAATCCCAAACTTTTGCCCCTCTTTCTACAGCAGCTTTTTTCTAACTTTTTTCTCTTTTTCATTTTTCAGAATCACTTGGGGTGTTCTTTGAGAGCAAATGAAATGCTGTGGCAAAAAGCAGAGAGGGAGGTTGGTTATTTTCAACCTTTTTTGCCCCTTTCATGCAAATAAGGGGAGGAAAAAGCTTGTTTTCAATCTTTTTCTTTAATGGCAAGGTCATCAGAACTGCATATTTATTGTAGACCTCATATTATAAAGTGCTTTGTAAAAGACTGTGATAAACCCTCTAGTGATGTTGCTGACACTCTGAATAAGGTGATGTTATGTGCAATTTGCTGTTTCTTTGGCACACAGCTTTCCCTACACAATTTCCAATTTTGCTGTCTGTAATCACCAATTCTCCACACTCATGTTGCAATATGGAGATAGTATAACTAAAATCTAAAAAAGGAACTAAACGTCTTTGATACTGAAATTCTTGAAATGGCAGATGCAGAAGGGTCTTTCCCTTGCATGTTTTCTGTTTTGAGATACTGGTGATAATCCTACCTCTTATAATTTTATTGTGAGGAATCAGCCATTTTAGTTGATAGTTATTTGCAAAAGAGACCTTAATTTTTTTTATGGAATATGTGGCTGTTTATACTTTTATTTAATTAAAGAAATGTAGATAATTGTTCCATGCACATTAACAGTTAGTTTACAGATATATGCGTTAACTACAGTAGTCTAGTTCATGAGATAATGCATAATTTAAGTAGTGTTTTCTTCTAGCACGTCCCTTAGTGCTGTACACAGTCATGCTAAACCTCCTACTGCAAGGTCAATTCCATGTTTAAATGACATATAGTACATCTTCAGCGTTAGTTAAAATAAATAATATGTTGCCATTACTTTTTTTGTATAATGTAAAAAAAATGTTTTGTCCTTCCATATGTTCAATTATACCATGATATTTTGCATTAAGACAGAATAAAATGCTTTTGCTTTTGGTGGAAAAAGCTGTCAGTATACCTGATGGCCTTTAATACACTTGACACATTTGTTGTACTTTTTTGGTACTTAATTGTATCTGTTTGTTTTCACAAAATTGCACTAACCGGTGCTGAGCGTTTCTATGGCTTGTGGTCAAATTATGCATGATCCGCAGAGGTGCTTTCCTGAGCTCAAGCCTTCATGCTCGTTGTATCTGACAGTCATTCTTCTGAGTACGTTAAGTTTTACTGGGCAGAGTAACCACCAGCTGCTCAGTACTTGGATTTACTGCTTATGCAGTAGCCGGTTTGGGTATAAATAGTGTTGTAGTGCCTCCTGCTCCCTGAGCCAGAAGGAAGGGAGGCCAGGGGGCTGCAGGAGGCTGGGAGACAGCGTTACAGGGAGGTGGCTGGGGTCGCAAACTCTACAGCTCAGCTCCTCTGTGGCAGCTGCAAGTCCCATCCGAGCACAAGCCCAGGGCAGAAGATAGAGCTGTTTTTCTCAGTGCTGTAGCCAACCTTTTGCATCTGCGTGCAACTGCGTGTAGCTCCAGAAGAGAGCTGCTGCACCTGGCATGGGCCTGCAACCCCCAAGGAAGGGGATTTGTACAAATTAAGAACGTAACTTTAGGAGCTTTCTCTGTCAGCTTATTAACTGTGTTTAGAACAGGTGTTGCAAATAAGTCCAGGTGTCTGTTGGAGGCTACTAGGTTCTACTTTATTTAACTAAGTAAAAATACCTGCTAGAGGAGTCAGGGCGGGGGAGTGGAGGGGCTTGGAACATAGCTCTGACTACTTACAGCAGCGCTCGTACACAGGTTGTGCACAGTCATCTTCACTTAGTTTAACAAGATGGCTCTCAGCGTATTAGCCTTTGAATACATTTGAGAATTCAGTGACCGTGTAAAAGGAAAAGAAACTCAAATCCGCTTGTTGTATAAAGGACTCTATTCACAGAAGGTTATGACTTGTTCAAATTCTGCTCTTTTATGCTTTGATGCCTGATGGAAAGCTGAAAATGAGAACATTAAGGAATCCACCTGAGGGCAGGTAAATACCTCTTGTGCTCACCTAGTGGAGTGCTAGGTAATGAGCAAAAATGCAAGTGCCAGTTTCTTTCCATCAGATCCATTTGGTCTTGCTGGCTGGTGTAGGTTTCAAAGTGATAGATTCGTGGCCTTGATTTTTACAGTAACAGTAGTATTTCTGAAATGTAATCAGAGATCTTGGGGAAGGTGATTATGTTTTCCAGTACTGTGATACAACAAGGACACAGTTATTTTAGTTCTTCGAAACAAATACTGCTTGAAACACTTATTATAGTGTCTGAATTAGTCCAATGACTTTACAAGTCATAAGCAGAGACAAATACTGGAGCAGGAAATTGCAGGTGAAAGCAGTTCCATTTTAAAGCCAACATCTCAAGGAAATGTGTGCTGAACAAAGTAGCAGATTCTTGGATTGAGCTCTGCTTCTTTATCATGGCCCCTTCTGAAGACAATGACAGGAAGCATTCCTGTTAACATACCCACCGTGCTTCACTCACAGGCCTTAAAGCTTGCCCAAACTCACCAGCAGCATGACTGCTTCATTACAGATGGCTAGACCAGCCTTCTGTCCGAGTTAGGATCTGGAGATCATTTGTTTTTCTCCTGTTGATAGAGGAGGAGAGATCAGGTTAGTGGTAACTGATGTATGCCTGTATGTTGCAGTGCAGGTACAAGGTTGTGAAGGCTGGGCTAATTTTTCTCTCTCTTACTTTCTTTTTTGTCTGAAAAATTATCTCCACTAGAAAATTCTACTTATTTATCAGGCCTGAAAAGTGGATTAGACCCATGAGTATTCTTGTCAACTATGGCAGAAATATTGCATAACGTTGTTTTTTCCATTTCTAATCTGAACAGCACAGCAAGAGCATGCTGTTAGGAGCTCCAGGCTTTGAAAGGTGCAGGTAGAGAACCCCACAACTTTCCCTTCTTACTGAACAGAGCTGAAGAATGGTGAGAAAAGGGTGAAGATGATGAGATCAAAGCAAGGCAAAGAAACACAGGATAAATCATACAGAAGTAAAAATTTTTCAGGTGTTTAGAATTCCCCTGGTCTAATATCACCAAATGTAACAAATAATAGCCCAGCATCTATTGTCTCTCTGTGTTCTCACTCTACAGGTTTAGTTAATAATTAAGTCTGCCAAGAGGTTTTTTCTCAACTCCACAGTTATGTTTTCCTCCTACAAAAGAATTGTGATCATTTGAAAAAGTGTTATGTAGACTTTCAAAATTCTGTTCTGTGGGAAATTCTACATCTTCCAAATTTTTCTTTCCAACTAAAACCAAAACCAGAGTTGTTTTGTTTTGTTTTGTTTTTCCCTCTGTGAAATTAATTTAAAAGGAAAGGTCCACATTTTTATTTTTCTATACATAATTTTAAAATAGTGAAATTAAAGGTCACTGCATGTTGAAACATCTACATATTAAAAACTTCAAATGTCAACGCTGAATGCTGATTCAGTGGATATGCTCGCTTTTAAGTTGTTTTTCAACATAAAACACTATCAAAACTGGCATAGGATGCAGAAAGTCTTGCTTGCAGCAAAATCCTTCATAATTTTCTCACATAAAGTATCCTGTCAGAAGATTCTAGATAAAGTTGGTATAAATGTGTGAGTGATATATACGAGATGAAAAAAAAAAAAATACTGAAAACATTCATTCTGCTTGCTTAGGATGATCACCTGTATCTGTTCTCCCTGCAAGGTGGCACAGCTGTTAATCTGCCAGATCCCTTTGATGCTTGTTCTGTCCGATGGGTTTGCTGTAGTTCCTATGCTGGTGACAGTAAGAAAATGTGACTGTGGCTTTCAGTGAAGTACATAAGGGCAATTGAGCAGTATTTCTTAGATTAATCCAATAAAAAATTCTAGAGGCTGTAAAAGGGGGCCTGAATTAGTATACACCTAATAGACTGAGATCGTGTGAAGGCCAACAGTGTCTGATCCATGTTTCTTTCAATGTACTTTATGAACCATCAGTTATTCAAGGTGCCACTTTTTTCATAGTACTTATTGTCAGCCTTGTGGAAGAAACTCTCCATCGCCAGAGTCAATGAAGCAGAAACAGGAGAACAAAGTGAGCCAGCAGAGGAACTGAAATTCTCAGCCATTTTCTGCCAAAACAAAAGGAACAGAGCGGTCAGATATAATTACATGCTGTTAGTGATTTGCAGTCCCACAACTCACCCTTTCCATTTCTTGGTTTGGGAACTGGAAGTCCTGTCTCCCATGTCCTCTGTAGTATATGGAAACCTATCAGCTTTCAGCAAAGAAGAGAAGGTAATGTTTCTATAAAATGACAACAGAAGAGTAACACATAAAGATTAATTTAGGTATATTCTGCAATATAGTCTTCCTCTAGCAAATTACAGTACTAGGCTGTGCATTGAAGAAGGCCTTTTAATTTCATTGGAAAAGCAAATTGAACTTTGTTTCAATTAAAACATTTAATTTTCTATGTTTTGCCTTTTTTCCTCACTTAAGTCCAAGACTGTTAATATTACTGCTGTTATTTGTATACTTGACTGTTTATTTTTTCCATTTTTTCATCACATAGATCAAAGCAGGAGAGCAGATGTACACATGAAGAAAATTGAGGTGCTTGTTTGCTAATGGTAGCCATTTCCTAGACAGGCTGTTTGGGGCAATCCCAGTACTTCAAGAGACCTGCAGCCTGGACTGCAAAGTTTAGACTCCACCTGTAAAAATCAAAACATGGCAAATATTCCATGTTTAGTGTCCCTGTGGACTGATTGTTGTGTTGACAGTTTTACATGTGTGTTGAGAGTTGCAGTTCTGGTGAATACAAGGTTTTACAGTATACAACAGTCACCTTTTGGTTTGTTGGGCAAGTTGGGCACATCTTGGCTTTGCAAACCACAGCTGCATTCATGAGCAGATGGTGCTCAGATTTAGCCGTTTTCAGGTTTAATTTTGCACTATATCCCAATGTAAATGCCTCTACCTATGTGACCCAGGTGTTAAAGTGGTAACAGAGGGTGCCTAGATGAGCAGGATTGCATGAATGTTTACTGTATGGCTGCAAGTAACTTAGTGTTAAAATTTGCACGGGGATGCAAGTCTCAGTATGGTGCAGACTTGCCAGAGCTTTTGGTTTAAAAGGCTGCGGTAGCCTTATGATAGCTAAGGTGAGTGGAACTTGTTCAGAAGGGTGAGCATGAAATGACAGCTTGAGAAGCAAATATAAAATACACTGCCTGCTGTTTTTCTCTCCTTCCCCATGAAGTAAAAACATTAATCTTTTTTTAGTTTTATCAAAATTGATTCTTTGCCTCCTCAGTGGTGTCTTCAGTTTGCAAGATTTTTCAGTTTCTTCATTGTGGTTATGAGACTACAGGATATAAAGATATCTAATCTTGCTGTTTTACCACTGTGGTTTTTTTAAAGCTTGGGATATTTATTAGAACCAGTCAAATACCAGCAGAAGTAATTTGATGAATAATTTGTTTGACAAGCAGTGGCAAAGTTCCTTAGATAATTCATACCCTCCAATTGCCTCACCTAAAGCTTTGTCCTCATTTGTCTCTTTGCGATACTTTCTGCTGAAAGTGATGCAAATCACTTTTCCAAGTCCTTTCCATCTTTCTCTGTGTGCGTATGTATGGGAAACAGTGAAACATATCCTAATCCGAGCATTTTTGAGCCTGTGGTGGCTAAGGCTTTTATGGCATACACTCAGACCCCACCCTGAGCCCACTCATTTGAACATGGAAAGGGAAGATGAGATCCAGTTGTGTATTCTTTCCAACAATTGTCTCTTGTAGGCTGATGAAGCGTTCAGGAGTGAATTGAGCTTAATCTTAAAAGTAGCCAGTTTTCTCCCACTGGAGTTTTAGCACCTCATTACATAGATAATTAAAAATTTAGTTTTCAGCCTAAAGTAAGTAGGTTTCTGGAATAGAGTTCTCAGTCTCTGGCATTTCCCTCTCTTTTTTTTGTTTTGTTTTATTTAGGTTTTTTTGTTTTGGTTTTTTTTGTTTGTTTGGTTGGTTTGGTTTTTTGTGTGTTTATGAAGTGCCTTAAAGCAGCAGAAGGAGAGAGGCCTTCTCAACAAGACACGATCTGTGACCATTTTTCATAAGCTGGAGTTTCCACTTCTTGTAACAGCTGTGCTGCTATTCGTTTAGGTCCTTTATGCCTACTCATGAAGGAAACAGTTAAGACAGTTTAGTATTTATCCTCTTCCTTGCAGACTGATGCTTTTGATATGCTATTCGTAGCTTTTTGATGTGAATGTGTGATGGGTCTATGATCAGGTCATACTATACCCACACTGGAAAAAAAAACATGGGTGGTCAAAAACCCTCACAATTTTGTAATTATAATGAAGGCTTGTATGTCTGTTCTCTTCATTGCCTCAAGTGAACCATTTGCTGACTGTGCTAGTAATACGTCCCGTTACGATAACCATGTCAGAATACCTGTTGATTTGGGATGGTAGTCGTAAACAAAAAGCGAATGAAGCATCTCTGCAGAATATGTTAAATTTGCTTCCACTTTGATTTCATTGTATTTGTCCAGATGAGAAGCCAGAAATCAATTCCAACTGTTTCCAAAAAACTTTAATAAATACTTTCTCCCACTTTTCCCAAACCTGCAATTTGTCCTGAAGCAGTGAGGGCTAACATCAGATCTAATGCAGCTTCCCCTATTTACTGGAGTAACATTTGGGATGAACTCATTCCTGAACTTTATTTGCAATAAATCATTGGGGAAATGCTATTTTGCATCTCTGTATGGTTTATTTCTGAGGAGCCTGTTGCATTTTGGCACTATTACAGTAAGAATGCTGATGTAAGGGTCCTGATTCAGCTCCTATTCATTATTCATTTGTATTCCAAATAAATAGTTCAGTACTTGCTACTTGCTATGAACCATCACGCTGCTGAAACCGTCAGATTGCAGTAAGCAAAACAAAAGGTCACAAGCACTCCAGGTCTTTTAGCAATGCTGCAGCAATCCTTCCTTACAATTGCATAAGCAAGCAACAAATACAGAACAATCAAGTTGCCTTTCGCACCTCATCACTGCGTGATCATTAGTGGCTTTCCACCATGCGGAGTTGTTCCACCTCAAGGGAAATGAAATCCTACCTGAGAAGTTGTTTCTTCTTAAGCTGATGCATATGCCAGCTGTTTAATTTCTCCTTTCTTTGAAGGTGTGACAGGCTGTGAAGGAACAACCGAAGTGGCTGCTGACATTGCGTGCAATGGCTAGCAGGCTTTCTGCACCCTGGTGTTCACTCAGCAAATCAAGAGCATTAAATTATGGCAGTAGGCCCTGCATGCCATTTGACAGTAATGGTGTGTTAAACCCGCTACTGTCTGTACATTAGAGGGATTACTCGTAAAATCGCAATGCTTTTTGAAAGGGTGTTCCCTGATTCACCCCCAGCCAAGTTTTTCCTGGCTCTGTGTGGATGCTTCAGAAAAGAGGGCACTAAGAAGAGTTTCATTTTGCCTTGTGGCTGCTGCGAAAGGGCCAGAGATAAGCAGTGCCTGAGATCTGGAGGGATGCAGCAATAACACCTTCTGTGTACCTCTGGCACCAAGGAGGAGTTGAGCCAAGAGAAGCAGCTTGCCCTTCTGATGTTTATGAGCGTGATGGAGATCTTGCTTCTTACTGCAGGGTTTTTACAGCTTTCTGTAAACCTTGGGTGCCATCAAAGAAAACAGGATAGCTAGACTTTGGGTCCAGTCCAGTAGGACAGTTTCTGTGTACCAGTGCTACCTACCATGTGGAAGTCTTTTGTATATACTGATAAATTAATTTCAGATTCCTTGGTTAAACTGGCTATAGAGCAAACTCTTCAATAAAATGAGGCTATGTTATAAACTGTCAAGTTTGAGTTAATTTCCCAAGCATTTTGAAATACTTGAAAATTAAATATTTTAATTTTCTGGTCATGTTCTTTCACTTGCTGTGGTTGTTTTAGTTATTCTTTCTCTCCCAGACAACTCACTCAAAAATAATGACTCCTTTTAAAGGCACTGTGATTGGCAGGACTATTCCTAGTCTATAAAGTATTATGTGATAGGTAATTTCCACCCATACTCTTTTTGCAGACTTTGGATTGATAGGATAGGTGCCAAACTGTCATGTTACAGCCTTTGGTAATTAAAATATAGGATGGCATTAGTATTGGTTCTGGATAATTACTTGTTTTTCAAGCAGAGCTTTGACAGACAAAATTTCTGGAGACCTTCCATAATATGGTTTTAAAGCTCTTCTCGCACCACAGAAAGCAGAGATTATATTTTGCAGGTAGCGCTACTTGGAAATCAGTTGGTACCATTTAATGTAAGAGATGGTTGAGTGATTTGTGGAAAATAAGGTTATCTGACAAATTCAGCCCATATTTCAGTTCATAAATCATTCATAAGCTGATCGTGACTTCCACAATGCATTCATTATTCATAAGTGCTCACTGAATAATTTGTGCAAACAAATTTCAGCCTATAGAGTACCCATGAGTTGTTTTGTGTTTGGTGTATGATCATGGTGTTTGGTTTTATTTTCTTACTGTATGCAACTTCTAAATCAGAGGGTAGTAGATAACATTGAATAGTTCCCAGAGCAAATGGAATACCTTTTGTGTATGAGACAAAGAATATTTATGTTATGCTTTGCCATTGCTGCTTTTAACACAAAAGCATTGGTGGGTCTGTTGCTGCTTACATCTTCAAACAGAAGCCCACAAAGACGTGGTTCAGTTGGGTCTATTCTGCCTATTCTGCTTAAGAACTGTAAGTCCAGACTCCTAATGTTGTCCAGTTCTGCATGGATTTTTCTCAGGAAGTGTTTTTAGGCCTAACTGGCCCTCTAGTCTTCCTTTTTTTTTTTTTTTCCTTCCTTCAACAGAATTTTTACATGTGTTTTCCTCTTCATGAAAACTGTGATTCACCTGGTTTCCAGGGGAGTAGGGTATTGGGGAAGAGCAAAAGGGTGAGGAGTAGGAGATGATATCAGGGAGATCAATAATAATAAAAAAAGATCTTCTGGAAATTATATATGTGTTTCAAAAGTCTCCAATAAGAGGGCTTGAGCTGATGTAAAGAAATCCTCAGCTCCTTTTAAGTAAGACAAGAGGTTAAAGTGTGGGGAGTATCCCATTATCCTGTTGGCCAGAGGAAGAAGGTCCGAGAGACCCATTTTATCTCCCCTGCCATAAGCAGCACTCTAGTGGGCAAAAAGTTACCAAAGTAGGGCTTTGGAGAGAAGGATTTTTCTTCTTTCTCTGCCACTGTTATGAAATACGACCTTAAAGTTATTGAACCTCCTTTCCTTTACTTCTCCCTTCTTTGCCTGCTACCTCTATTCCGACTATGAACTACGTATAGAAGGCACTGTGTCTGACTGTGGTTGTGCTGTACATACGATGGGGCCATGGTGGCATGTGAAGGATGCTGGAGACAGCAGCACCAGCGTGTCCTGCCTACGGATCCTTTCACTCAGCCTCTGTGGTAGTGGTCTATCCTGTGTACCTCCTGAGTAATGCTCTTTTTTTTTTTTTCTTTTTTTCTTCATCATCTTAAGCTGATAGCTGCTGGTTCAGAGACCGTTGACCATTTTAGGAGTCTCAAACTGTTTTCCTTCCTTTATGTCTTGCCATGCTTCTTTTTAATAATGGAAAACCTCTAAATAAAGTGGAGGTACCATTCCTTAATTGAGGATTCTGAGAGAGACTGAAGTTCAGATGCTATTTAATTCCAATCACCTGCAGGAAAACAATGGGAAATAAGTTTTCAGTATTCTCTTTGTTACAGAGAACACATGAGTTATGAAAAGGAGTTGACAAGGTATTCCTTAAGCAGCTGTTGAGATGTAAATTTTGAGGCAACAGATCTTTTTATCAGTAGTTTGGGTTAACAGACTGTTATTCCTGGTCTGTTTCAAAGTGATATTGTTTTATTGTGAGGGGAAGTAGAATATGGTATAAACCTGCTAGTTATATCTGTACGTTTAGTGTCCCAGTTTTTTTGTTATTGTGGGCATCAGATGTCTTGTGCACCAGACATCTGGAGGGATAAGCAAACCTCATCTTTTGTGTGTACACACATAGGTATACATGGTAGAGTCCTGAAGTTACTAATATACATCTTCTTGATGAGAAAAAGTCCTGCACATCCTAATTATTCCTGTTTGGAAAGCAATAATTATTAAGTTTGTCTGATATTTGTACAGCTGCATCATCCAGGAGCTCTAAGGAAGATTAAAAACAGCCTCACGCTTCACACTAGGATGGCATTCCTGAAGGCCTGGGCATTAAGTACAGCTCATGAGAAAATCTAAGGCACTGGCTATTTGACATTGTATTTGGATGCTAGAATTAAATCAGAGAGAAAGGATACAACCCAGAAGTCCCATGACATGTGTGATGTTGTTCAAGTTGCATTCCTCAGCCACCGTCTTGGTTTCTATGTAGTATTTGTAATGTTGAGAGGAGAGTCTGGATAACTTGTTCAGGAGGTCTGGATTCCTCTAGGCATCCTGACCTACTAAGATTAAAGTTGGAGACTTTCTGCTACCAGGTAAAGGTGTAATTTTGTGATGACAATACCTACGTAGTGACCTGTTATCATCATTGCATCAGACAGCAATTTTTGCAGGTCTGTTTGGAAAGAGTTCCCTTATTTACACCCACTGGTTCTTTACTGGGAATGATAAAAGAAATGAGCATCCCCATTGCTAGCATTGGATGTTAGCCCAGTTTCTGAATGAGAAACATATCGCATATGTGAATTTAGGCACTGAACATTGGTGTTTGGCCTTCAGTTATAATTCCCTGAATCCAGACAGTTCTCAGAAATTTAGGAAAATTTTACTGAATATCTAATTCTGGATTCAAATTTCACTGCCTATTAGATGCTTTCATAAACTTTGCCAGGCTTAGAGCCACAAAAATGAAGCTGTGTTTTCCAAATAAGATGCAACTACGTGTTATGCTGGTGTGGGATTTGATAGTGATGAGAAATATTTTCTCATGTCTAGAAGTAAGCCTTCCAAGGTGGGAACACAGCATACTTGCAGCAGTATGTTTACTGAGAAGAAATTTCTGTTGTGCCTTCAAATAAGAGTTGTATGAAAGAAGAAGAGAGCAGGTAGAACTTCTTAAGCCAGTTTTGCTGCCAAAACTAGTGCTTCCTAAGCTGCACCCTCACTGTAAAATGATGAGTAATGTAGCATCTTTTGTAGTACTGATTTCATTTGAAGCAAAAAAGCAAGCATCTATATTAAAGTGCTCATCTTTTACAAGCCCTCAGTTCACCTTCAATACTTTAATATGTACCACTAATAATGATTACAGTTGAAGAGATGCCATTTTGCCATATGCCCTTTCATTGGTCTCTAGGGAGTATTTGCAAGTACACAGAGATAAATGTAAGTTATTGCTATGACAATCAAACCATGTGTGTCATATGGCACAGAGAAATGATATACTGTTTAATAAAAAAAGCTTTCTTTAATTAAGCAACATTTCATTCAAAAACATGTATAGGCATTTATCTTGTATATATGGTTAAATATATGTATCGTGGAAAGGGCTAAAATTCTGTAAGCAGAGGCTGAAGGTTAGTTGTTCAGATCTGGAGACCTCATAAAAAGTGATACCTTTTCTGGTACTCTCACATATTGTGCTTAAATGATCTTTCCCTTCTACCTCTGCTTTACTGGGTACTAATCAGCTGTGTAATTGAACTGACAAAACTTTCATTGCTTAGGTTATCAGTCCATATTTTTTACTAAATGCAGCCATCCTTATGTCTAACAAAATATATGAGCTTTTGAATGGAGAAATTCACAGCTGGAGATTTTCAATCACTCAGTAAATAACAGAGGCAGTGGAATTAATTTAATTTCTTTTTCATGTTCTTGCTCTAGATTTTCCTTCTTTTATAAAGATTTGTTTTAAAGTTTATAGTTTGCCTATTGAGAATACACATTTCTAAAGGATTTCAGTGGAAGGAAAAAATGCTGTCAGTATACCCTGCCTTCCCTGTTCCAAGATGTTATCCATCTAAAATGTATCCTTTTTTGTTTTGCCGGATTTGATCAGTTCAAGACACTTAGGGAATTTTCCACCTCCCCAACTACTCCTGCATATTTCCATAGCTGAAAAAGATAATCTTTCTGTAGTTAGCAGGAGGGTATACCTACCTACCCCAGGCCAGAATATCCTCCTTAAAACAAGAAATCTCTCATGAAAGAACCTAATCCTGTAGAGGGAAGAAGGAATCACTATGTGGCTAAAAATTAGATTCTAATTATGCATAAACTAAATAAAATACGAATCAGTTAATTGACACCAACACAAAGAATTGCAAAAAACAACCCAGGGCTAGCTCCTGCTGCATCCGGTTGATGGAAGGATTCTTTCTCACCTGCTCAAATAGCAACAGCATCAAGCTCCAAATAACTCCAGCATTTTAGCTGCTGTTTGTTTGGGTTTTTGTGATCTTTCTTTCTTTCTTTTCTCTTCTTCTGACAACCTAGCTGTCAGGAAACTAACCTGCTATTTAATCTAATGATATGTTTACATTTATTAATCAATTTGAATATATATCTTCCTCAATGTGACATTCTTCCCCCTTGTCTCCTCCCCAGATCTAAGCTGGCAGCCTTCAAAGTGATGAGTATCTTTCTTTCTTTTTCACTTGAGAAAGTAGCACAGAAGTTAAAGCACTTCAAAGAGATTGTTATCTTTCCATAGCTATTGTATGATTAAACAACAACCTCCCCATACCAACGTACCTTCTCCTTGATCATTAAGTTTGAAAACAAAAAGAAGAGGCATCTCCTGTTTGTCTCATCTAACAGATGAGCATTAGCTTTTCACCTTTCTGCTGTAAACTGGCCTGGCATTGTTGGAAAGAAGCTGAACTAGGGCGAAAAGATTGGCATGCTGCTATAGGAAATTACTAATATAATCTCTCTACCAATTGATTAAATTGTGTGGATGTGTGATTAATGATAGCTTGGTCAAATGTGACCTTTTAAATATAGGACAGGATGTGTGCAATGACTTGCAAGATTTAATGTGGATTTTTAAGCAACGGACAAGGGGACACTTTGCTTGTCCCTTTTGCTCAGCATGTCTCAAATAGCTTTTAGCTGTAGCAAATTAGGTAGAGCTAGATGAAATGAGAGCCACCTCCGGCTGAATTATCCAACTTAAAACAGCTTTAGCATGCTATTTTTAGATTTAAATATTCCTGCTTCATGGTGGGAGATGCCAAAGTTAATCTGCTTATGAAGATTCAGACTTCTAAAGTTTCCACATGGGGTCCATTTAGCAAGAAAATAGATTTTCTGTTTTAGTGTTTTAAACAAATTTAACTTTGGATTTTTAATTTAGCTGGAGGAAGCAAATTGCTATCCAGGACCACATTGTGGTAGGGTAGGTAAATCCTTATCGGAGCCACATTTTCAAGCATGCAAACTCGCATTGTGCCACCAACTTTGAAGAAGCTACAGGATTTGTGCCATCAGCCAAGGAACTCGCTTCTCTGGAATCAGTCAGTGCAAGCTCTAGGAGAGGGGACAGAATGACATGGCACCAGACACTCCTTATTTTAAGTCATTTCTACAAAATAAGCCCGATCAAAGGTGTTTAAAAATATCTCTCCTATTACTGTAAATGACAGTAGGCTGACTGTATAGAACTGTAAAAGTCAACTGAAATGAGACAGGTGACAGCATTTTGCTTTGTTTCAGACTCACTGCAGTATGGTTTAATGAAAGCATCTTCTAAAAGCTAGTTTATGTTTGAGCTCTAATTCATTGTTATATATAACATAATGATAACTATTAGCATTGCTGATCTACGATAGAGGGCTGAATGTGCAAATAGCTTTTCCTCTAGTCTGGAACTAAATGTTACTGGCCTGGCTGCCATCCCAGCTGGCTGGTTAAAGAAATGTGTCAAGGGATCACAGGAATATAGACATCAGTGGTGCATTTGGAATTAAAGCTTCCTCTGAGCTCTTGATTCCTTTGCTCTCCTTAAAGATTTCCAGCACAGTGTTGTGTGGATAACTCTTTTTAGCACAAAGAACCTGTCCAAGCAAGTGTCTGAAGTATGGTTTCAGATGAGTTTTCTCTAAGGAAAATATTTGTCTTTAAATCTTTTCAGCTCTAATTAAGCCCATATACCTACATTTCATGTCTGTGAGCTGTAATTGCTAACGTTTGCACAGAGGAGCAAAGGAGGAGCTGCCATGACTGCTTTGTAAAATGCACGCAGGCAAAAATGCACGCAAGCAGAATCTGGCAGTCAGGGCCAGTCAGTTTAATGACTGACAGACTGGTTCTTGTGAAAAAGGATGCAGCTCTGCTGTATTTGGAGTCTGCTTCAAATAAGTACGCCTTCTCTTCAGAACTGGGGATTGCAAACTTCTCTTCCCTTCAGGGATTAGACTGCTTTGTGGCAGCACTGCCAGGGGAAAAGGCTGCTGCAGGCCAGAAGAAGCCTGGGGAAGGTTGTGCTTGAGGGAGGAACTGCAGCCACAGGACAGAGGTGCCTTTGCTTCCCTCCCAATGCATGATGTAGTTATCAAAAGCACAAGGCTAGGCTAGCAGCTTAGGATAACAGCTACAGAAATAAGGGAGGGAGGGAGGAGAAGTAGTTGTAGCTGACTGCATAGAGAAGAACCGATTCATTTCTTGGCTCCAGTCCTGCTGTGCCCAAGTCCTGCCTGTCCTGCTGGTGCAGCAGGTAGGTGTGGGTGTGATGGAGTTGTCTTATCCCCCCTTTCCTTCTTTCCTTGAGGCAGTAGGAGCTGCTCCCTAATATGCCCATGGCAAAGAGTATGGATCTTCGCTCATCATTCTGTGGATCCAAGCGCAAAGGAGAATGCTTCATGTTTTCTGTTTGTGGGTTTGCTTGTTCTGGATGAATGGACTGAAATGATTCTCTCAGTGGAGAATGGATATGTGGGAGGTATGTGTGTTTCTGTCTCCAGACAATAGCTACCTTGCTTCTGGAACTGTTCTTTTGGCCTGATTTTTCACCTTGGCCAGCTATTAGTGGAAGTCAAGGCATAGTTTCAGCGATTGAATTATGCTACTGAAATGCTACTGATGTGTTGAACTGGTGTGAAATCAGAGTCTAGCTACTCATGTCAGCTCCCTGGGAGTAAGGAAGAAGCTGAACGCTTCCATCCAACAGAAGCAGGCACTGCAGGCAAATCCAGTACCTTGTCTGAGACTTCAGCAAGGACTTCACTGTCCTCAGGTGAGGTACCAGGTGAGGTATGTGAATCTCTGCTAGTGAACCAAAACCACAAGTCTATTGCATCAGCTTTTATTTACCAGAGTTATAATGGAGTTTATTCTCTGGGGTTATTACTGTCACTCATTATTAAAGGTCTAATTAATGCTATTGATTCTTTATTGTTGGTTTAGAATTAATTTCTTATTTCCCACTTCATGAATATTAGCTATGTAAAAATAAAGGCTTTAATTAATTGACTGAGTTAACTTTTCCAATATACATCAGTCGTGCTCCTTCCCACACATGTATCCAGAAAGGCAAAATAAAAGTGACATATGGTAAAGGAAGCAGAATGTCTAAGCCCAGGTCATTAAAGTGGTAATAATAAAGGCTTCACCAAATGGATAATGCCACCAGTTTACTCCAAACTGTCTTGATCAACACTCAATTCATTTTTATTGTTTATAGTGTTAATTATTTTGGGGGGAGAAAAAAGAAAGTATAAATTTAATTCACAGCATGGTTGTTAAATTGTAAATAACTGAAACTGCTGAAGCTTTTCCTCTAATAAAATTGTAATTGGCCTTTTAAAGTAACTGCACCAGTAAATTTCTCTTTTCCCTCCTCCTCATACTTAATAAAGCAGAGATTCTTAGTTGCCATAAGTCAGCATCACTCCTTTAGTCCTGTGAAATTTTGCTAGCCTATACCAGCTGAGAATCTGGCCCAAAGCAGGGCTGAGACAAAGAAAGAGAAATATCGTCTACAAGGTATTTGTGTATAGGACTGTTACTCAGGCTGAAGTCAATGCTTTGCCACTTACAGAGGAACAAAATAGGGCATTAAAATTATATATACTCATTGAGATGTTTTATATATAGTGATAGAAATTTGGAGTAAAAAATATGGTTCTGTTTTGCAGTTGCTGCTAGTTACATATTAAACTGATTGTATTAACATACTAAACAAATGATAGCTGTAATGCACCACTTCTCAGTATGTTTTAAGTACCTATGTGTTGCTTATTGTTGTAGCACCTCTGTACCTTCTGATCCACAGTGTACCTAATCTCAACAGTGTGTCTGTAAAATGGGGCAAAAACCTAGATTCATCCCATTTTAGTCCTATGGCTTGAATTACCAGAACTACATGTTTGAACTGGCTGGGCACCTGCTGTGGAAGGACAAGAGCCTCCAAAGGGTGAATACTTTTATAAAGTACTTTTATATGAGGATATGAATGTTTGAGCCAGGCTGCTCAGGCAGTGTGTGGTGAAGCAGAGAGATGAATAGAGGTCTTCCAAATTTTGAATGGCCTGTGACTTCAGGAGTATTCTCTCCTCAGTAATCTTAGACTGTTCTGATGTTTTGTTCTTATTCTCTGTGCCATTTCTGATAGCAGCCATGCACAGAGACTTTTCTTTCTTAAAATCACCTTGGATAAAGTAATTGTTTTGTGCACAAGAGTCACAAGAGTGCTTCAGGTTCCTCTGCTTACTACTGTCAATATATTTCTGGGTTTTGGATGTGAAGCCTCTCTCTCAGTGGTTAGTGTATTTCCAGGACACTTCATCTACAGATTCTGCATTAAATATTGAGGCTTGTATGTGCAACCTTTATAGTTTTGCATGTGTACGGAAGATTTTATACATGGCAATACACATTCCCAAGTGTATTCCCATTTTCTTGGGTTTGTACCTGCAGATTTTGGTGTACCTTTGCATTCATACAACAGGTATGTGATATTCTGGCAGCAATTTGTGCTGCACAGGAGTGTGGCAGAAGCCTCGGGGTGGAGCACAGTCCTGGAACTTGACTCTGGTTTCAGGTGCTGGGTTGTGCAAGCACATAACCATGTTCCTCCACATGGATGTAGGGCAGGGCTCTCCCCCTTGCTGCCAGCAGCCACCCAGCTTCCATAGTCCCTTTAAGTTCTAGAGAAAGGAAGCCACCCAAGATATCACTTAATGATACTGTTGTAGCTGCAGTCTCCCAGTTGTACATGAAGAACCATTCCTCCTGTTACAGATGTGGGAGTCTGTAGGTGCACCAGAAAGTGACCCTTACATGTCAGATTGAAAGAAACCTGCTCTTGGTGACTAATTATCCTGAGTCTGCAGGGTGGCTTGCTGATTCCCTGTAAATAGCACTTAGTCTAGTCTCAACCTGTTAAAAGTGTATGACGCTTAACATTTTTTTTTCCCCAAGTATTTCATTTTGACAGCACTATAAACAAAAGCACTTCTATGCATCTTTCTTCACTGAATTATTTATTTGACTGTAGATATGAATCATTCTTTATTGCGGAATACAGTGCAGTCAGGTCCTAGTACTAAAACATCAGTGCTAATTAGCACTGGAAATAAAATTGTCAAAAATACTTGATCCTAATTAGGGTCTTTTTAATGTTTATACACTGTGGACTTGATCTTCTTCCCAATGACTGTAAATCTGGAATGCTTTCATTGAGTGTAGTATGGTATTCATGCAAATGAGATGATAACTTTATGGCTTTTTCTTATGGTTATTATATGCTGTTAGCTAAATAAGAAAGCAGTTCAAACTTTAAATTGATTAAGTAAAATCAGTCCATGTTTCCTACTACATATCTAAAGCATAGACATTTTAGCAGCTATGCAATTCAAGAAGTATAGATCTGACCATACTCTGAAAAATAATTACATACTCTTATCTATTTTACATAGGAATACGTGTAGATAACTAACTGACTTCTTTTTATATTAGCTGGAATTGTTCAGTTCATATGGCTAAAGTATTAGAGTTGATCTGCACTACAAGCGATATGGAGTCATATGTGTTAAAAGTTACTCAGGTCCTCTGAGGCTTCCCCACATAGTTCATTTTACCTTTCTGTTTCTTTCCCTTTGAAATCAATTATCTGTCTGTCTTTTTCTTAAGTGAAGCTGAGCTACTTCTCGATGCAATTCCTCATCTATTCCCCATCCATTCCCCCAGTTGCCATGTTCATCAAAACACTCAGTTCTATAATATTGCCTCAGTTTTGTCCCAAGAGTTTTCTAGAATAACCTTTTGATGGTTGGACCCAAAACCTAGATTTAACCAGATGTGAAATGGGTTTGGATTTAGTATTTTAATCTGTGTCTTTGCAACTGAGACAAAGTTTAGATTTGTATCTCAACCTCATCGAACTTTGAAATAGGTCACATTTAGTGAACTTGCAGGATCTCATCCTTGATAAGCAGGAATTTTTGAGTCCTGAGTTGTCTCTCACTGACTCCTGGTGATCTGACCAGGACCTCCAGAGGCACTTCTGCAATTCCTCCAGTCCAGACTTTATATGCTGTAGGCTATTCTCTCTAAGGTCCATGCCCTGTACTTTATAAGCATAAAGACAAAAAGAAGTATATATTCCTTGTTTTTGTGAAATGAAAGTGAACTTCAAAAATCATAACTGCTTTTTCTTAAGTGTTAAATTCAAATGCAGTTATGCCATAACAACGTGGTTGCAAACCGTTTATTTTTGCAGCTACATAAGTAGAAGCTAAAGTAGAAAACATTTTTTTACAACAAATAATTGACATGTTATTTTTCTCCTTTATAAATTGCTTAAGGGGGCTTATGATTTTATTAATATATTTATAAATTTGTTATAATTGTTTGGATAATGCTGTAGATAATTCTTGAGCTGTTAAATAGTTTATAAACAATTTATTTTGAGGATTTTTAGTTCAGAATGCAGGGGTTATCAGTAGCTGGTTTCCTGGGTTCATGACTATCTCTGGGTTCTTGCTTTTTCATGGTCTGTAGGATGAGTGTTGGGTCCCTGTGTGGGACCTTCAAGGGCAATTGCAGTAGAGAAGAAATAATAGTGACTTTAAATGGGCTGATTTAGCTGTGCAGCATATTAGGTTTCTGGTATGACAATCCCACTTTGAATCTTGCTGTCTGGGAGTATTGTCTAATGTTTAGCCCTAAATTGAGCCAGGTCTGAACCGATGCCAGATTAGGCTGAATTACTTCAGACATTTAGTCGAGGATTTGCTCACCCCGGGTTCTCTTAGGTCAGGTAAGAATAGAAACTGCTTTGCTGTTTAGCAAAAAATTAGAGAGATATTCTGAAGAAATGGATCATTTCTTTCACACATAGGTCCTGAACAAATACCCAGATGAAACTGTTTCCCTGTGCCACCCTCCTTTGCTGTCCTGAGTTCAGCTTTATGGGGACTTGAGCCTGGTTCTGCCTTGCTACAGCCCCATTAGCACTGTCTGGAGAAGCCATCTAGGGAGTGCATAGATGTATAGTGACGTATACGTTTGTGTTTGATTAAATATGATCCAATAAATGGAGAGATTGCATTTATCACCTGTCTGAGGAGGTTGAGTAGGAAACAGGGTAGATGCCTAGGAAAGAGCTGTTCAGTGTGCTTTAGGTTGGATCTCATTTCATTCCAGAAACTCCAACTCGTCAATTCCACTGCATTTATGACTGTAATGAGGGATGTAATGTCTCTGTGAATTACCTTAAAATCTTTTAAAAGCTCTGTCGCTATTCTTTCCCTTGAGATTAAAGACTGATCTTGGGTATTCGCCATCTAGGAATCTACCTAATTACCTGAGGTTGTACGCTGGTCAGTAAGAGATACTTTGTGAAGGACAGGGGAATTGTTCCAGTGTTTGAAACATTAGTAATTGGGTACATCATTCCCCTGGAGATCAGTTTGAGGAGAAGGAGCTAGGAAAGTCCTGATCTTCTAACAGGAAACTCCTATTTCATGATATGAGCCATCTCCTAAAGTGGGCCATCTCCCCACCCCTGGGACTTTCCCCACAAAGTGGCTGGGTTGCACAAGGACTTCAGACTAGGCAGAAGACAAGGCTCAAATAATGTATTGCTGCATCCAAGAAAGTTGCCGGCTGTTCATAAATCCAAAGTAATTTCCACTAGTTATAAAACAAAATTCCCTTTCTAGTCTAGTGAGTAAAAAGTATAAGGATGCTATCAGCCCTTCCCTTCACAGAGACAGTCTCATGCACTACTGTAGCAGCTCTACAGCCTGTTTTGCTTCATTGCTCTCCCTGCCTTTCCCAGGCTGCACTGAACTCTATTCCTTGATCAGCTCCCAACTCCTTCAGAGCATTTTAACTTGCAAAACATAGTTGCTCATATGAAGCAACTAGTTTTGCCATTCTCTGGAGATCCATGCTGTCTAGCTTGTCTCATTGATGTTGCTCACTGGCTAGTTCTCATGGGTCTCGTATTGTGCAGACTGGAAGGAAGGGTTCTCATTTGTCCAAAAGCGAGATGAGGGCTGTGTTTGCAGGCTTGAGTGAGTTATTGCTCCCAGCTATCCTCCTTACCTTCCTGTTGGAGATGGCTAAATGAGATGTATCCCCTCCCTAATCACTGCAGGATGCAGTTAGGCCTCATACTAATATGCTGGGCTTTACAAGACAGTTGGACTACTGCTCTACCTGTCTGCTGTGGGATCAGACATGAGGAGGATGGCCACTTCATAGTGCCAGCTTAGTTTGGGTTTCATCCCAAGTCAGAAGCCACTTGCCTTGAGGGAATGGGATGAGGAACAAAGTTCCAGCTAGACGGAGAGCAGTGAGAGCCCAGCCTTGCACTGATCTGGCATCAGTCCTTCAATGGGAAGGCCTCTACCCATCGTGAGAGTTGTGAGGCGATTAATAATTATTAAAGAGGGTTTGTTTCTCCCACTGAGCTGTTTTCAAATTTGTGCTGTGAAGCCTGCTCAGCAATATAGTATAGAAGCAGAATAAATAGTCTCGTACATGGTTCATAGTCTACTAATGTAGTCTTTTTCCTGATCAGCTCAGGCCAGCAGTACTGCAAATCCTTCAAGCCAGGATCACCCAGCTTCTGCCCATCCCTGGGCCAACAGCTCTTCAAGTTGACCTTGAATAGAGATAGTTAAAGTGCTGTCCATGCAGTAGCACTCGAAAGCCTTCAAAACCCGGTGGCCTGGATCTGGCTTGCAGGTTACTGGTAGCCTGCACTTGCAGGCAGGGCTGATTTGAAGGCACACCCTGCTTATACTTATTCAGCCAACATTACCGGGAACATGACTATTCCCCAGTTTCTTTCCACCAATGAGGAAATATTGCATTGGTAACTCTCTATCCTAAGCAAGAGCAGCAAGGGAAGCCCACAGTGGAAGCCAAAATTCAGACTTAATTCAGAGAGTAAAATCCTAGTGCTGTTGAACTTGGAGGTAAAATACATCATTGGTGCAAGGTGCTCACATTCATGGTGCTCAGATCGAGGACAAACAAAGTACAGGCTTGGGAAAGGATGGCAATAGTAATTCCTTCTCACATGATGTTAGTTTAAATTGGGTCCCTAGGTATAGTTCATTAATAAATATGTAATAAACTACTGAACTTTTGAAAGTTTTCCCTGTAAAGTTATAAAATATTCAAAGTGTTGCTTGAGAGACTGAAATGGTTTCTTCACAGTCATGTTTACCCAGTAGATCATACATGTTTATTAAGTATCTTAAATCCTTTATTAGGGTTACCCAAAAGAGTTATTTTGTCCTAGCTGTTAAATCAATATTTAGGCAGGTTTAAGCTACTTATAATTTGTCCAAGGCAGTAGAATGGCTTACTGTGCTTTAATCTATCTCAAAAGAACACATCTAGAAAGTATTTTTAAGTACTTTGAAGAAATATTATGACACACTGTTGACAAGGTAACTCCATCTAGACAGCAACATGAGGGAAAAAGTGAAAAGACAGGGATTACCTGACTTGGAAAAAAGAGTAAAGAACATTTTTCTAACATATTTCCATGACTCTTGTCTGAGCTGAAACTGATTAATAGAAAGTTAAGGGTTCTGGATTTCAGTGCTTTTAACATCATATCCTAGGACCATGAGTTCTACCAATGCATGATGTTAATATTAAGTACTGCTTTTTATGTATTGTGCACAAAATATATAACGTGTTGGGAAAATAGGCAGTTGCCTGATGGTTTCTGCTAAGTAATACTTTATATCATGCTTCTAGAAAGTGGTTTTCTCCTTAGAAGTTGCTAAAACACACTTATCAAGCGTTAGTTTTATTTTTAAGCTATAGAAAACTGTTTAAAACATGCTTGTTATGCAAAAACTTTCCATCTCAACACGGCAAGTAAGTATAGCAAAAATTATTTTGTTTTCAGACTGAATTTCCTGAACCATATTTCACACGTTACAAGATGCATAAACACATACTAGTAGAAAAGACTTGGTCTTGAAAATACTCTACTTAGACATATAGAAATCTATGGGATGACCTTCTTGATTTATTAAATAAGATGGTGAACACAGCATTGGAGGCATTTCTTTATGTAATTAAAAAAATTACCTTGGAGAAAATGTAGATGTTGAGTTTAACGTTTCATTTAATATTTCCCTAGGCCTTCCATATTTAAGTAAACTGGAACTGGAATTTTTGTTTGGATCATTGAAATAGTCCCACTTCTTGTTTACTCTCAGTGGTAGTATCACACTCCTATTCTGTGTTTTTTAGGGTGAAACAGAACATCCAAGTTGATGATCAGACTTTTATTCCTACCACAGAAAATAATGATTTATTTGACTTTGGCCATCTTGTAAACATCCTAGAGCACAGGAATCAAACAGAGAAATACATAAGACATCTTTATTGATTTATACATACAATGACATTTACAGTGTGTGGTTGCCCAAAGTAGCAACATACAATTTGATCTAAGCATGGATATAAGTTCCCAGGCTCAGCCTCAAGAATAAACAAAATGGCAAAACTAGAATTCAAGGAAATTATCATAGACTGAATCTTCTGAAGAATTTCCAACTCATTTTACATGTCGTTCAACTTAAATCATCAGATCACCTTTCTATGTTAGAATGGCAATTTTTGTTTTGGAAAGCTGCTTGCTGTAGATGAGAGTTTTGTGAGGGAATGAAGGTCATGACAAATAAGTCAGCAGTTACATGATGTGGTATCTAAAACACTGGCATAATTTCCCTACTGCAAACAGAGGGAAATTTTGAAGTATACCATTGCTGTGCCAGCAATGAAAGCCATGTCAGCAGATCTAAATCCAGACTTTGGGTTTGTTTGTGAACTCTAGACTCTCATCAAGTTATGTGCAAAGGTGGATGGGCCTGTATCGAAACACAATAGGTAAAAATATTTGAGTCTGGTGTAGATCAAACATGTTGCATGCTCCTGTACCATCAACGGGCTTTATGAAATACAATGCAAAATCTTATATCTGAGTTGGACCTGAGCATTACAATATTTTCCCAAATAGTGGCATTGGATTGTCATTGTACTGTGGTCACTTCAGTGATTCTGGAGACACACAGAATATAAACATGGTTTTACACCTTTACTCAATAGTGGAGTTGAGAGTATAAGAGAGTTTGTTCTCTTCAACAGATGGGGTTTATATCCAGTCCAGAGAGAAAAAAATGTCCTACTGTATGGAATATTGCCAGTTTGAATCCTGATGAAAGGATTAGTGTCTTTGGATCTGCGCCCTGGAAATGGCTGATTTAATGCTATGACTTTTACCATTTGTCTTGGCAGCTGACGTTTTACCAGTGGCACCATGTGTTTATATGCAGGGTTATCCAAAGAGAAGGGTAAATGGAATGAGGGGCCGTCCATGACTTGTGTAGGTCACATTGTTGTAGTAATGTATTCCCAGTGCCAGACTGGACAGCTACTTCCCCTAAAACCTGTCTGTCGTCAGCTTGTATTTCAATTTCCCTGCAGTGTATTTGGACTGGGTTTTAGGCTACATATTTTTTAATATCCTGAAAGGAGGTTGTAGTGAAGTGGGTGCTGGTCTCTTCTGTCGGGAGGCTGGAGATAGGATGAGAGGAAATGGCCTCAAGTTGAGGCAAGGGAGATTTAGGTTAGATATTAGGAAAAATTTATTTACTGAAAGGGTTGTCATTCATTGGAACAGGCTGCCCAGGGAAGTGGTTGAGTCACCATCCCTGGAGGTATTCAAAAAGCGTATAGACAAGGTACTCTGTGCCAT
>JAVJGG010000085.1:23620562-23641848 GCA_035590195.1 Aviceda cuculoides
CCCCTCTCTCCCTCCCCCCTCTCTCCCCTCTCCCTCTCTCCCCCCTCTCATTTTTGTTCTTTCTGTTCTGTTTTCTGTTTAAGTGTTAGTTAATAACTTTAATATGATTTTTTTTTTTTAAAAGTGAAGACAAGTAGTAAGGCCTGGCTTGGATAGCTTGGAGGCCCAGATATTAACTGATGGAAGGCCTTTCTCACGTAAGCTCTTGTAATTTACTTAACATTGCTAATATTTTATAGTCTTAACTGCAGTGGAATAAGAACTCTACAATCATTCTGTAGCGAACTGAGCCCTCAAATTGCATATAAAAACTCTGTGTTGCTAGAGCTTTCTGTAGGTTCAACTCACTGAGCTACTTAGTGGTTTATTAGCAATATTAACTAAGAGCACATGTACATCTGCCCTTGGAAATTTCAAAGTTGCTTTGGAGAATTCCAAAGTGGGTTTCTCTCTCGTATGTCTAACAAAGAAACTCTCTAAGTTGTTTTGCCTGTTGACCTGCCAGTCACTTTAAACAACAGTGGAGGCAAGCTGTTTTGAGGGTCCAGAATTACTTATTTTTTGTTCAGCCTTCCAGGTATAAAGTAAAAACTGTACAGATGAATTTACCTTTGCCTTGATACAACAAGATTCAGAGTCTATCGAACACATCACTGCAAGCTCAAGTTAATAATAATCTGAGTTTATAGGCTCACTCAGCCTGAAAATAAATGGAAAGGTTTTAGAATTAGTTTCTTGCAGGAACATTTTCTGCCACAGAAGTTCTAATGAGCAGATAGCAGACAGACTTGGCAAGGACTAGAATAATAATAAAACACATTAGGAATGGAAACTAGCAAAAAAAAAAAAAAAAGAAAAATGCAGCAAAACAAGAAGGAACAACAATGGCCATTATTCCCAAAGAATACCAATGGAATTATTAAATTAAGTATTGGAGCATTGTTACTGGAAAACGTTACTCACTGAGACTGAAGCTTTCTGCATAGGATGTGTAAACTGTATGTGTGGGAGGTACATGCATGTGTATTACTGTCTCTAAATGAGATTTTGGGGAGCTTGAACCTGAAGAATTTTGTTTTGTGGGTGATTTAGTCCCTGTTTCATCTCTCGATTACCTTGTACTTTGCAGTTAAAAGGCAGGAGAGAGGAACAGCCCTGAGGTGACCAACTGACTGGGGCGACCTGTCTGACTGGCTCCTTGCTGAGCCACAAGATGCAGGCGGGCACAGACTGCTCCTCTCCAGGGACAGCCTTAGTCATTTGTCCAGCCATTCATATGCACAATAGTCACACTGAGTGACTTGACTTGTACGAAAAGTTGACATCTGTTTATTTCCATAGAAGACAGAACTGTTTGTTGATACCCAGCTCTACCTCTGTAGTCCTGACAAAGCTTATAAAGTATCAGCAGGAAGGGTCCAAGCCAGGCTTTGACGAAGGATGTGATGTGACTGTGATAATGGGACAGAGGGGACTGGGGAGTGTAGTCCTGCTCAGGTTTCTCAGTTTTGTGTTTTTTTTCAAACTTGAGACATTATGTTGAATTTGACCTCTGGTCTCAAAAGCAAGATGCTACTGATTTGATCAGCTTAGATGTTTGCTTCCTACAAGCCTGCCCCTTTGATAGCTTCATGACTTTACAATCAGACACTTCCCAGCTGAAACAGGTAGTCGGTTCACATTCTGACAACAGATGTAAACGTTTTGTGGAAGTAATATCAATGTCTTTTAAATGTGATCTTTAAGTGCTCTCATTGTACATTCAGTCTTTTATTTCCTGGTTGTATTCCTGTTTTGTTTAATCAATAAAAAAAAAAAATCCACATACTTTCCTTTTTCTTTTCATTTCATCAGCCAAATTTAATGTTTATGTCATGAGAGTGACAAATGTAGGAAGATAGTTGATTTCTAGCTGTCATTCCCATACTACTTGTGGTGTGTGCAAGTGGAAAGGTCTAATAACAGACTTAAGGATATGTCTGGCTTTCCTTTTTCTGGTATGCACTACTGGATTCTGCTGAAAGTGAGGAATAAAATTAGTGCTGTTCATTTTCCTATAATTTAAACAATCCATTTTCTCCTAGCCTGAAATTCGGGTTATTTCCCAATCCCATTGTGTTCAGAACATGAAGGAAACGTTCATCTGTTCAGTCCTAAAAAAGAAAATTCAAATGTAGCTTTGCTGATGTGGGCTTTCTCTGACGCACATTGATTGCCTGTCATACTCTGTAAATCAAAGTTATATATCTACATGCCCCATACTACTACTGCTAAAAAGGGATCTAATTGTTTCTCTATTCAGCTTGAAGGGCAGTAAACACAGATTAATAAGCATATGCATAAATAACTCTTATGTATTATGAAAGATTATCATTTGCATTTATTTTTATCTGCCTCTATTAGACAACCCAGTTTTGTCACTTTCACAGTAGGGAATCTCTCCCTAGGAAATATTTTCTTTCCTTGACACTATTCTCTTATGAGCCCTCTTGAAGTTGATCTGGGTCTTGAATCAAAGCTATCCTAAAGATTTTACTGGATACACCTGTGAAGTATGAACTCCCTTTTAATATCTGAGGGTGGATTAAAAACTTCGTCTTGGATCACTCACAAACATCTACAGAACTCCATAGTTTTGATTTCCCAAGTTTTTTCTCTAGTGTCTTGCCGTCCTTAGATGGTGCTTAGTTTACCCTTCCAGAATCCAACAGCAGGATTAAAAAAGAGCCTTGGCTCTCATTTTAAGAGTGTGTTGTTACTCATGGATATAAAGCAAAACTTGAAAACATGACTACATGTAACCATATAACTCAGAACCCCTAATGGGAAATATGCTGGTTTTACGCTTTACCTCCACATGGATTCTAGAAGGCACTTTTTAGAGCTGCAATAATGTAATTGTGCTGCTTCTACCTTTTCTTACCTCTAATCATCTGCTTTTGTTGTAAAGCAATGCATCCACTGGCTAAATAACTACATGCGGATAGGCTTTGTTTAACAGTTGCCATGCACTTCTTATTGAGTCAAAAATAAAATACAAATTGATTCTAGAGACCAGAATAATGAGCTGGTCATCACCAGAAATGTTAACGTTTCTGCATGCCATTCTAGGTAGCCTAGAAAACAATCTCCCCAGTAAATTCACAGAAGTGTGTGTGTGAAGCCCAGTGTTGTTCATCCTTCCTAAAACTCAGTAGCCCTTGAGTACATTTAGTAAGTGCGTGGCAGTGCCTATTAAAAGATATGTTGCCGTGAGCTCTCTGTAGGACTTGAAAGCCCGCCTGATCCCGTACTATACATAATGGCCCAAAATGTTTGAGTCAAGGATGCTCTGGTTTAAGGCTTTTATCATGAGACCATCTTGAAGGAATTTTTTTTTGGCTTAGCATTACAAAACTTGAAATCCTGGGGTAGCCAGTGCAGTAAGCACACAGCAGTAGGCTTCTCTGTCCTGTGTGGGCACTGAGCAGCAGGGCAGGGAAAGGGGCATCGTGTTCTGGAGCAGAGAACAACAGTATTTTCTTGTTTAAAAAAAAAAAAAAAACAGACAGAGTTGAACAGAGTTGAATTGCTCTTACTAGAGACACACAGATACCCTTTGTGCTGCCTAGTCTGCAGACCAGCTGGTTTGGGCTGCAGTGCTTGGTGCATACATACAAGGTGTCTCTAAGACCCTTGTCGGCCTAAGTTATTTTAAAGTAGACTGCTGCCTGCAATGGAGCATTGGGAGACAGAAAAACCGTTCATACTAGGTCAGGTTTATGGTTTCTAGATAGAAGACTTTTCAAAGGGGCTTAAGTGACCTAGAAACGTATATACACTACAATTTATTACCAGCAGCTTTGCAGATTTTAATAGTAATTCTTAGAGCAAAGAAAAGCAGCAACACATTATTTTTGGTTTGTCATCCTTTTATAAAATGAGGTCCAGACTTTGTGTAATCCCGGTTGCCACAGCTCACCACCTCAATGCACAGAAAGCACTATTTCTTGCAAGCTCAGATACTTGGAACATGCCACTCACTGAATGACAGCTCCAAAGAGTTACCTGAGGAATAAAGGGAGTTTACACAATTTTAGTATGAACAGCACTGAGCTAATCACCTCTCATGCAGGGAAATAAACCAGTATGTTCCCCACTTAATTTACCATTATACCATTGAATGCAGGTTACAAGGATGTTTGCTCTGTGTTTTAATGTTTTAACTCCCTAAAAAATCCTGACACAGATTTTCACAGCTTGGAAAACAACCTTCCTGTTGCTTCAGCAAAATTTCGTTTCACTGCAGCATCATAGGCTGTAGTGATGATCCTTTCAGCAATGTAACTGAAGGAGCATTTATGTCACTAAAGGAGCATTTAAGTACTACCTTCCTTCAGTGTCAGAGCTTGTTGGACGTAGTTTTTGCTCAACTGTTTGGCAAAACGCTACCCCTGCAAGAAGAAAACAAACCCACAACACAGCAGTGATAAAAAAAAAAAATAATTAGCTGAAGATCCCCATTTGCAAAAGTAATTCTGAGAGTGATGAAAATCAGTGTGTGCTGATTTTTGGCACCTCTGGCAGTTTTTTATTTTTTATTTTATTTTTTTGGTAACTTTTATTGTAGCCGGTTGTCTCTGGTGTTAATTTCCCCTATATGTAGAGACCTTTTAGTAGTCTGCTAGAGTTACAGGATCTGGCCCATGAACTATGTGCATGGATACAGAGGAGAAAAGACTTTCTCTACTTTGCATTTGGATAATTCACCTTGATTTCTAGAGAGAATGCATGGAATGCAATGAATGTATTGGAAGACCTAAGTGTGGAATTGGTTTGGGGACACTCTGGGTACATGTATACATGGGACAAGCTATACTTTTTCTGGCTAGCCTCTTTCAGTGTCCTGACTGAAATCACTAAGTCTTAACCACTTATATGCCCATTACGCTTGCTTTTCACACAATCTGACATGCAGTGTTAAATCAACTGTTTCTGAAAATATAATGTCCTTTTTTACTTATTTTTCTGAGCAAATAACCAGTTTCTGACAACCTTGGCTAAGAAACTGACATCCATCAAGGCAGGGGAAAGAGTTGGTTTATATTATTATTCTAAATTTAGGTGTGAAGCATATTCATATTCTGTTGTGGCAATAGTAGTCATTTTGCTATGGATAAAATAGTGATATAAGCAGAGAGATTTTAAAGTGACTTTGTATCATAGTGAACAAGTTTCTCCAGGCTGTAACGCTGAGAGCTGTCGGTACTGAAGTACAGGATTTCATGTAGTTTTATTTACCAGATTGAGACTATTTAAGGAAGAAGGGGAGGCAGACACCAGTGTACACGTCTGTGTAGAGTGATTCCCTTTCCTGTTTTCTGGGTTTATCACACCTGTGAAAAATGTTTCACTTAGGGTTTGGAGTCTTTGTTTAATTTTGCAAGGAACAGACAGCTATTCATGCTGTCTAGTTAAATCACAAAGTGGTGATCGACAAATGAGCTGAAACCTTTCCTCCAGAAATCATAAGGAACAGCGAGATGGTGATACGTATACTTAATAGCACAAGGTTAGTAATGCTAGCTGTGAAGTCAAGGCAATGGACTCCAGCAGGGCTGTTCCAGTGCAAAAAAGGATTTTCTGGTGAAGATTTCTAGGGGTTCCAACACCTGTGTCAGTAAGGTGACCTATCCAGCAGAGCATTTATGTAGTTAGGGTGGGGTAAACTGCAGTAAGTTACATTTTCTTGTTTCCTATGGGAAGACTGGTGCAACACACAGAAACATTCTAAGCCTTGCACTGTTTTATAGGAACTTACACTGTGAATTCCACTTAAAATACAAATGTAAAATACAATTTGTAGATTAAAATGGATTTAGTTCCATTTAAATTGCTAATGTGCAGATGTTTTTTTAGTAACTACAAACTGACGTGAATATCTATGAAAGCAGTACCTAAAACTGTACCTGGAATATTTACATATATGTCTGTTCAAGAGAATGCAAATCCCTGAGTTTTGCTATGTGCTGTGATGTCTGGAGGCAAAATTGCCTTATATGAATATAACAGATCTGGAGTGGAGAGCTGCCAAAAGACAAGCATTTACTTAAAACTGTCCGTTCATCGCAGCCTGCATCCCTGTTGCATCCCTACTGTGACTGTGCAACTGAGACTTCCTCCCAGGCTCTGTATGCCAGACAGTGCCTCTCCCTTTCTTACCTACTCACATGGCATTTATAAAAGAAAACAGAGAGACAAGCCAGCCCAGGGAATATATTTTGAACTGAGAGTTGTGAATGACAATATTACCAGAAGAATGTTGTGAATAACTGGAGTTTCAGGTCACTAGTTGAGAAAAAAAAATCTATATGTTTTGCTATGGATCATACTTAAGTGAAATTTGTGGTGCTCCAAAATGAAATTTTCTTCTTCCTGTTTGCTGCCAGGTCAGGATTGAACCCTTTCTCTACGGGGCCAGAGGCCATAGGAAGCATTTATTTAAAACCTTAATTTCCTTGTATTTGAGCTTGGGTTTTAAAGGGAAAGTAGAGTCATGTTTGCTCAAGGGACTCAGAAGAGCACCTGTGCAATCACTGTTTGAAATAAGCCTGAATCTGGAAAGGTTAGACACAGTGTAATATCTCGACAGGCACAGTGCACTTGGTTTACAAATCACCGTTCTTAGAGTCCCAGCACATTTCATTCATTTGTCCAGGTTTAAACTTTTCCCAGCATCTGATCCACAAAAAGGCTTTTTTAAATTTTTTACAGCTTTTCCTTTCATTACAACTCTTCGACTCAAAACCAAAGAAACATTTTATTACAAAAGTCCACAAAAATTACTTTATATGTTAATTTATTCCCATATCTCATTGAAATATTTACTTAGCCACAGTTGCGCAGGCAGAGTGGAGTCTGTGCCATGTGGTTTTCCACTGAATGTGACAAAAACACAGCCTTGTTCTAGCTCCACCCGCTTTTGACAGGATGCAAAACCCCACTCCATTAATGTGAACATGCATTTGCACTCAGTTTAAACATTGCATATGTTTGATGTCTAATTCTAGGTGACTCTGAACATATGAGCTTTCACTTACTGGCTTTTAGCTGTGCATCTCCCATGCAAAATTAAAAATATCTGTAGTCATATAAAAGCAAAGCACTTTTCACTCCTGCCTGTTAAGTGTCCTCTGTATTCAGACCTTACAAACCTTTCCATACACATCAGTTACTCACCAGTTCTACATGGGGCTGGAGCACTGGAGACGCTGTGCCCCAGATACAGCAGCAAGTATTGGTCCTCTGAGGAAAGCAACATCAGGCTGTTGTGGATGTTCAGCCCAAAGTACTCTTTGGTATTTCCCAGTTTAAGAGGCAGCCTACGTAAGATAGAAGGAATGTCAGTGGAAATAAGAAGTAGTACCTGCACTTCTGTTCATACTCATGAAATACAGTTTTGTTAAGCTCTCTGTGGATCAGAAAGGTCCTTACTCCTCAGTTACTCCTTTCTAAGCTGTCTAGCTTATGTTAGATTTGTTGTAAAAATAGCATACGTAGCTTTTATCAGTGTTTCCTATAAAGTGTTTCGGGTTTCGATTTGATTTTGGTTTGTTTGTTTGTTTTTTTTTTCTTCTGAAAACCCCAAGTATTGCTGGCATTTTCAACTTTTTGCATTATAGAAGTAGTTCACTGTGGAGCATAGCAGATTATCATTTGATATTAGGTTATCTGGCATCTTACGGAAAACCTGCTGTGGACAGCCTTGGTTAGTTTTGCTTTTAATATCCATTGTGCACTGCATAGGAATTACAGCTGTCTTTTGGTTGCTTACCAGGGACTCAGTTAATCTCGCAGTGCAGCCACAACATGTGGTGGTTCAGTTTGGTATGGAGAACCTTCTGCATGCAAGATTCAGTCCTGTTCTGGATGGCAGGAGCCAGACTCTCAACAGCAGCACAGAGTGCTGTTAGGGGTCTGTTACATTTATAGATTGGCTTGAAGAAATTATTTCCTAGGAATAATCTAGTGTCAGACTATGTGGGCACACTTCTGCAAGTAGTATTGCTTAGAACAGATTCGCAAGCAACAAGCAATTTCTGCAAGGCTTCCTAGTTATTTCAGCGTGATAATGCAGGTACACAAAGAGGGAGTGTCAACTCATTGCATGTTTGCAGGATCAAATCCTGGGCCTGTGGGTTTGACAAGTATGATAAAAGAATAATTTTATTTTATAGCACTACTGTATTCTGCATCCTGAGAGGCCTGACTTCTTAAGCAGCACCTCATCTCTTACCTCAAAAGCAGAGGCATATGGCAGAGGTAAGATGTTTGATGTGCAGAGGCATGTCAGCTGCTCACTTTAGATAGTCCTCCAGGTGCACAAAATTACTCTAAATTTGACCTTTGTCATGATCATTTACACTCTAGCCTGTACCTAAAAGGATGGTGGTGTTATCCTCTGGATCTTGTTGTAAGATCACCATGAGTCATTTGGAGTCTTTCAGAAAAGTAATGTAGAAAAAAATTGTGTATGTATATTCCTTGGGAATAAGGAAGGGGACCTCTGAAGTGTGATTTAAAACAAAAAAATAGAAAAGTGTGTACTTTGTTTAATTTCTATAATAAAAATGGTGTAGGTTTGTATAAAGCCATACTTACAGTGTAGTTCCTGAATCTGTGAATGTGATCCTAGCCTTCTTTCTTCAGTATTACATTTCATGGTCTTCTGAAATCATGTTTAGTGGGATAAAAATAGTATATCTTCTGTTTTTTGGCATCCAACCTCTAATTTACAAATATAATTTATGCTAATCTTGAAAGTGCTTCTCAGATACAAAGTAAAATGTGTCATCCTTAGTATTTGTGTGTATAATTTATGCTGATGGGGAATAGACATTTCAAAGCCATTTCAGCCCTTTATACTCAGAACATTTGATATGAGCACAGGAGCTGGGTATTCATTGCTGTAAGGGTAAGGAAGTGGTTAAAGTAACAGTAGCTATTCTTTTAACCCCAAAAAGGTAGATGCATGAAGGGATGGACTGCTGTTTGCTCAGTCAAGCCAGCTCATACAAAATCCTTGAGTTAAGTATTTTTATTCCTTTTGTATTTTTGCTGATGATTAGTCATTTTTTATGATGGACTTATAAAAATCTTCCTATGTCATGACAGTTAATTTTTTGTGACTTCTCTTTTCTTCAGTCTCTGACTCAGATGGCTTCCCCGATGGATTGCCTGCATGTCATGGTGGGGGGTAGCACTGCGTGGGTTTGCAGCTCCCCAGAGGGGAAAGGCCTGGTCATCTATGTGCATTGTTTGCCCTGTAACTCATAGATCTCCCCACTTCTGCAGAGGAGACTGCAGAGACTCTCAGCTCAATTTCTGCCAGCTAACAAACCAGTATCTGTGACTGAGTCTTCCACAAGCACAAGAGGAGAGAGCAGCTGCTACTGAAATGGCTTCTCTTGATTATCTGGAATTTCAACACTCAGAGAAGGACAGTGACCTGCTGCGGTCCCAGACTGGCATGTATCACAGCAAAGAAATGGCAAAATACTTTCAAAGATGCCACATCAGCAGCAGAGTATATTCCCCTTCCTCCTGCTCAGAAGGTCAAGTCTCACGATCAGGTGTAGTTCGCCTTTTGAACTTGTGGATAAAAAGTCAGAAAATCTCATGTAAAGGAGCCCAGGGAAAAAAAAAAAAAATAGAAACTGTACAAAGATGAGGAGAACTACCAAGTGGTTCTTGGTGCCTGAGGCGTGAAACTAATCCAATGTAAGTCTGAACTGATAAGAAAATTTCTGGATGAATACCAAGAACAAGGGTAGATAGATGACTGGGAAGAAAATGTAGCTGTAAGGTATTCTGACTTTATGGGACTTAGATATTCCCAAGAATTCTCCTACTCTTTATAACTGCACTGAGGGATTGAATATTCCACATTGTTTATAGTTAAAGCAATAACACGAAGTGAAACAAAAGTTGTCACACAACTATTAATTTGTTTTCCAGGAATTAATTCAATTTCTGCCTGGACCAAGTAATGAAACTTCACAGCAAATTAAAACTGTTATTTGCAATGCTAAGTAGGAACAATGCAAATTAAAAGGACCACACAGATTGAGGCAGGCAGTCTCTGGATCCTTTTTCTTTGCCATGTATTTTTCAGCAATGTGATGAGAAGTTCTTTTTCTTAGTTTTCTAACTTAACAACTTGACAATATATTCCTAGTCAATAGAAACACTATGACTCATGGCTAAGCAAGGTAGAAATGACCTTGCCCATGCTCTGTCCATTTAGAATGTTTTCTGTGTTCATTTTTAGCATTTAGCCTTCCTCTATAACTTGCCCTCTTGGGATGTGTGACAAAATGAATAATACAAAAGACCTTCCCCTCAGTAGTTCTTTAAACACGTAAACATTTCAGTTATTCCATGCTGTAGTTTCATCAGTGCTCCAGTATCTACTTGATAGAATAGAGCAGGCAGAGCACAATAAGCTGAGCTGTAATGTGTCCAGGACCGTGGTGATTACAGCTTATGTGCAGGCAGGCTGATACTGCAGGTGGGAACAGCAAGGTCAGTATGGCTTTATGCTAGCCCGGTTCTGACCTCAGAAATCTCAGCTGACAGATAAAACCTGTATTGGAGGTATAACAAGGCTTATCAGGTCCATCAGTTGGAGCTCTTGTTCATATTTTAGAAATGAAAGATAAAATCCACTATTACTGATTTAAGGCAGATCCAGCCATTTGGGTATTTGTTGCAACGATTCAATTCCAGTACTGTGTGGAAGATGAAGAGGGATGGGTAGCTCGCTCACCTTCCAGTGCGCCCAGGGAGGGAGTGTGTAATCGCACCACTCGATGGTCTACATCAGACTTGTTAGGTAGGCTTTGGAGAAGCCCTGTAACAAGTTTTTGCAAGGAGAGTTGCTTCAGAACAGTCTTCTTAAGGGTGTCTGGAGCCAACCTCACTGCACTTCCCTTTTTTCTATCCACTGCAGCATCAGCCACTACACCTAGGCAAATGCCAAAGTGCATTTTCAGCACAAAGTCAGTTTTGCTGTAAGTGTGTAACATGAATGATTGTATGATTAATTTTGTTATTATATAATTCATGTCTCTCTTTGTAGACAAATGTATTCCGTTTTTATAAGTTATTTGAACACTGTACATAATTCTCTGTCAGAGAAGCAGCTGAACCTGGCCAAGTTCAAATTGAAACTTCCCAGAGGAATAATCCAAATCTGTATTTCCATATATATTAATAAACTGTGTAATACTTGCAGCAACTTACATAATACAGTTTGAAATGAGATAGAACTCATTATCAGTACAATGAGGAGCACAGAGTCTCTTTCCTGTCAGAAATAATGGAGTGAGCTCCACACAGTTATTTTCCCTCACTATCTCTGTAGTCATTTATGCAGCAAGGTGTGTATAAATCTTTCTTGGCCTGTTGTGCTGTAGTGGGACATACACCAGTCCCAGCCAACTCCTGTGGTTGCAAGCAGGAGTAGTATATAACTAAATCCTTTAATTCTGTCTAGTTTCATGATGTGACATCAGCAGCACTGTGCATTGCAAAGCTGTGTTGCACAAGTCCAAATGGAGCTTCAGCGTGCTGCTGCCTGAGGGTAGGGGATGCCACGTGTGAAATCTGCCATCCTGCTTTTGTACTTGTGCTATGGAGTGACTCCTTTCTCTTTGCACCACGGTGGATTTCAGTCTGTATTAATGAGATGTGAACTTGGCACTCCATCCATTGTTATGCTTGCCACTTGCTAGTCAAGCTATGCTAGGAAACACCCACTGCCCAACACTCAGGAATTGCTACCAGGATAAGTAACAAACCTAAGCCTTTTGTGATCCTGGTCGATGACCAGGGTCCAGGACCAAGAATTAGAGGCTAGTCTTCTTCAGCCTGGGATTTACAGTGCCCAACCATCAGCTGAAGGTCAGCTCCTACGCTCAAAGAGAAATGGACTCTCTTTTAAACACAGCTGAAAAGAGGAAAATGGTGTCCTCCAGGTTTTGTCTAGCAGCTGAGCAGAGGATGTAGAAAAGCAAGACAAGATCTACTTCGGCCATGAAGTGGAACAGCAAGGTCTGTTCCCATATGTACCTGCAACCTCTCTCTGTCCTGGCTATAGGTTGTTTATTCTGGAGTAAGTGTAGGACGCAGGTAAGATAGGTTTTCATCTGTGATATTGAAAGGAATTCAGTAAAGAATGAAAGTTACAGGAAGGGAGGGAAAAAGAAAGGATGTGATTTAATTGTTTAATGAGATAGTGCATTTAGACACTGGACTTACATTTTGAAAGTTTTTATTTCTGGAATACAAGATGCAGCAGTTTGGCAAAAAAACAAGGCTTTGTATAAATGCCATTCTGTGCATTCTTAGGAAAAGGGTGAATCCCATCACCTCAGTGGAGTTTGCGCAAGGCTATCCAGAACAGAATCTGTTCTATAGTGTGTGGTTTAAACACCTCCACGCAGCAGTGAAGTAAATGCGCTAATTAAATCGTGTAACCTGATAAGAATTTTAGTGTCAGAGACATGGTGAACTGAAATTTTGTTTGCTAAATGTGATTTATTCAATGGACTTAAGGAAGGAAGCAGACACCCTAGCTGCATTCTTCAGCATGTTTGGATAATAATCTTCTATAAATAATGTGACAGACCCTTCTTGTAGTCCAGTGTCAGAGGATTATATTATTTTCAGAACAATTTTTGAAAGATTAGTAGAGGCATAGTTAATCATTTAAATTAGCTACAGGTTTTTTATTAATCTTCAAATTAATGAATTCTACCTTTTGATCTTTCTGGCTGCAAATTCCTCTGGAATTGATGCCAGTTAGGACTCGATAATAACTTGGTTATGAACACGGACCAGTGTGTGCATACGCATGGCATGCATGTGTGCACATGTGTGTGTACATGTGCAGGTGGGTGTCAGTGCCCCTGGAGAGTAGCACACGTTCAGTTACACCTGTTCAGTTGTTACCAATGTGGGAAGCGGACCTCTCCAGTAGTTGAAATTAAATAAAAATGCAAGGATGGTAGTAAGCACACAAAGGTTCTGCTTTATCATGCATGAAGTTTTGTGTGGCATAGTGCCAATCTGATGCTTTTAGGACAATTAGATACAGCTTGTGTATTACCTACAATGAAGATGGGGACAGTATCAGGGAATGAATTGACCTTACCCTTCACATGAACCATTGCAAAATGTTCTTGTCTTTTAAAGAATGAAGTGTGTTCCGGCACCAAATAAACTGCACCAGCCCAAGGCAACATCATGTAGGAAATTTAGAGGAGCAGACTGACCCTGCTTAGAGCTTCACGCTGTGTGAAGGAGAAACAGGAGGTAATTAGGGCTTTCCAGGACTTAACAGTTCTCATACTGACGTTTCTACATGCTCACAGTGGTACCGTTTCAAACCTCCTTGAAAACAGGCCCATGTTGACCTATGTGTGTTGCTGAGTTTCTTTGCATAGTCCACTGAATTGCCTTAATGGAAATGTGCTGTAGGTTTACAGTATAAGCATCAGTAAGAGCTGTTTTTCAGAACTGATAAGCACGCATGAGTAGCAGGAATAATACCAGGTTCTCCATCCTGCCATTCACAGTACAATGTAGTACTTGATATGACAGCACTTGTTTCAGCTGAGCTTTCCTTCTTCTATAGCTGTGTTTCTGAATGGTTGGAGGTTATTTTCTTCCTGGTGTCCCACAGCCCATTGCCTTTTCATCTCCTGCTTCTGTATCTTACCAGTCTGATGCTGCTTGTGTTGCAGCTTCATGTGGATTTGATGAGATGATAATGTTCAGTTTCCTATATCCAAGTAATTTTTAGAGAATTTCTTTTTCTTACCATTCTTTAATCTGAAGGGAAATGATTGGTTGGACTGCAAAAACCTTGTTTCCCCAGGTACATGAGTGTCTGTAGTCAAAGATGAGTGCAGGTGAGTGTGGATCAATACATGATGTTGCATTTCTAAAGCAGTATTCTTTGCCCCATTCACAGTCTCTTGTCTTCCTGAAAACTTGTTTCTGACTTCCGATGTTTGAAATTTGTTCTATAGAAAACTTTTAGTCACAATGCTATGAAACCTGAACAAAAGCTTTTCTCAATTTCTTCTTGTAAAATTTTAAGTGAGTGCATAGCAGTATATCTGCATTTCAGTTGTTGGCAACTTATGTTGAAAAATAGACTCTTCTAGTAGTCATCTTGTTTTAAGAAAAGAAAAGAGCGTTGCTTGTTTCTAAATTCAAAAGTACAATCTGCTCATCACAGGAAGAACTGAGACCCTGGTTCCGGGTACAGTTCAGGCAAAGCATTTACTTATATGCATATTTTCTCTTACAGCATAGGTGGAGAGGTAGTGAGAGGAAATGAAGGAAGCTATGTGGGGAAGCATTTCCGCATGGGATTTATGACAATGCCTGCTCCTCAGGACAGACTGCCACATCCTTGCTCCAGTGGCTTTGCCGTGAGATCCCAGTCTCTTCATTCTGTTGGAGGAACTGATGATGAAAGTAGCAGCTCTCGTAAGCAGCCACCTCCAAAACCTAAGAGAGACCCCAACACCAAACTGAGCACCTCATCTGAAACAGTCAACACTGGAACAACAAGTAAAAGTGGGAAACTACCGGACAGGACTGAAGGTAAACACTATAATTCTTTTGGGAAAAGGTTTTTCGTGACCCAGTGTTAAGATTATCCCGTTGATAATCTTGCATTTAAGAATTACCTGTATGTTTCCCCATCTGTGTAACAGTGTCAGCACAGATATCCTAGATCACTGTTCTCTAAATTTTGGACGAGTGGGTCCAAATATTGACATTTCTCACAGAACTGTACCACTTATATGGCCTGGTTATAGCCTGGGGAATAAGTTAAATTTATTCAAAATGAAGGGAAAAAGAGATTGCTATCAGATGACATGTAGGACAATGTTACCTGCATGCCAGCCAAGAACCACTCACATATTACTAGCACTGTGCAAACCACAGCTTTGGAAAGGGTCCTCCTCAGCAGAGGATTGAAGGGCAGAAATTATTAAAAAGAATACTGTGTGGCCCTGAAAAACTACAGCAAGGAGATATCATCCAATGGTAAAAATTGTACCCGAGATGATATAATGTATTACCCAAAGCTTCTGTTTGCTCATGAGTCTACATTTTCTCTTCCCATTTCTCCCAGTTACATTTCAGCCAATGCAGCATTCAGAAGAAAAGAAACAAATGTGTTGAATAAGGATATCACTTCCTTACTCTGAACTACTAAAGATGAGCTAACGCTATAGGGATCTTCTTCTTTCTTTCTTCCATGCTGGAAATGCATTTTGTGCAGCAGTAGGACCAGCTGTACTCCCTGCTGGGAGAGATCAGGATGACTCTGCTTCACAGTGTGAACTGTAAGAAGGAACCCTTAGGGACAAATGGTTTTGATCGGTGCTGGTCTTTCCCACTGCTATGTTACATATCAGTTTTGACATCCCATGCAGTATGTTGTGGTCTTAGTGCATATCCTTTTTGCTTGTTGTTGTGGCCAGAAATATGTTAGTTACATTCATGCTACAACCCCTTTTAAGCAAATCCGATTTTAAAACTCATCAGTGATAACAAAGGTGCAAAGGAATGTGTAATTCAATGGGTGGCATGTCTGTCTGCGATTCCGAGGTTGAACACAAACACTGAACAAAACTGCAGATTTATTTATGCTGTTGTTGGTAGTTATTTTGCATGTGACTTTTACCATTACTTCCATAGCTTGTCCTCTACAGTGACCATTACATCAACCCTACTGAACCAACTAACATGACAAATCCAAGCATTAAGTAGCTGCCCTTAATAAAAGCAGCTTACCACAATTTTACTGGACTAAAGCCCACATAGAAATGATTCAGATTTGTGCCACAGATTTAAAATCTCATATCAGAAGGTCTTTCAAGTCTTTCATTTACTACAAAAAGAATGCACAGCACAAACTTCTCGGTCTGATATGCTCTGATGTGAAAGACAGGAGCTCTTAAGTTACTCAACAGTTCTTTTAAAAATACCATACTTTAAAATATTTTTATAATTCTTTAATATATATTAGTGCCCTTTCTTCCTGAGTCTGCACTACCAGAATTACCAAGGCTAAATGAAGTTTGTTGTGCAGACAGTGCAGTAAGATAGGCTCTAACATTTTTCAGCCTGTTTAATGAATATTCCTGCAAGTGTGCATTGAGTCACACAGTATATTGTGCTCATTGGTGTAGCTGACCTTGGCATTATCTCCAGGATGATTAGGAATTAGGTCTGGTTTACATCTATTCCCTGGCCCTTTTCCTCATTTACTGAGGAGCAAGAGACTTTGACAGCCTTAAAGTAGCAATGATAATAATGATAGTGATAATCAAAATACATCCAAGTATTTTGGCAATCTCACAGAAGTTATGGCAAACTCCTTAAGAAGTCTGTGTCCTCATGAAACTAGATCTCCAGCATTATTATGGAAGGTTCTGAAAATTCTGTTTCCTTTCCCTCGTCTCCTCCTGCCATCTGATACTTGACACCAAGGACATAATATGTAGTCATGTCCATTCTGATGGATTTCAAGGTCTGAAATTTATTGACATTTCTGTTTCCAAGGCCAAGTAACACTTTACGTTCTCCCACTCTGCGCAGGTTGAGCTTGATCTGTCCGATCACATGATGGTTACGAGTGGTACGCGTGGTATTGTAGCAGTGTTCACTTTGGATAATCTGTATGGCAATGGTACTACTACACCATAGTACTAAGTATTGCAGAGTGCCTTGGATTCATTATTATAATCAAGAGCTGAATATTCATAGCAAGATCTTTGGAAAGAACTGGTGAATGAGTAATACTCCATCACTAGCATAAAAGGTAATACCTAAATGTTACCTTTTAGTGTGACTAAATGCCTTTATGGAATACTGAGAATCTCTGTGATACTTAATATATGACCTGTATTATATTAATTCTGCTGGTTTATATGTAGTGCAGCAACGGGCACTTTTAGACTATCATGAAGGAGTTCCTGGAGATTTTAGATTGACAGAACCCTTTAACCATACTGTTGTTTTTGTGAGTTCAGAATATCTGCCCTGTTTGCATGTGTCTGGTTTTATATGTACCAGACTTAGAGGTGTTTCACCAAAGAGTTTGATGCATAGGAAGTAAGATCAGATTGTAGGGGTTTTTTGAAGCAAGCAGTCAAATTTTAAAGTCTGAGATATACTCAAGGGTGGAACAATATGGTGTTTGGATGAACAGGCTGGATTTCTGAAATGCTTTGCTGCTGCCAGCAGGGTTTTTTTAATCACCTGTGCACTCCAAGATAACACGTTTGTTTTGATGAAAGAATTTTCACAGTCATCATCTGGATAGCACAGGAGTGTTTATATAAAAACTGTGGTTGTACATTGATGATCTAATGATGAGCAGAATCGGATGAAAGTCAAAGTTCATTATCTGCAGTATTGATTTGATACAAATATTAAACCAACTTTGTCACAGAATATGAAATTATTACTGTTGCTCTACAATTAATTCCCAGCAAACTTAGTACCTGAAATTGTGTCTAGCTCAAAGAAACCTGTGAAGCTCTGATTCTGCCAGTCTGTTTTTAATGTGCAAGTGGTTAAGTTTTTCCATATCTAGTAGTTCTCATTCTAGTAGCAGTGTTTGAATTCAAGAAATTGTAAACCTGTATCTTTCCAATTTCAGGTGAGATAGTCCATAGGGTACAAAATTCTTGTTCTCCGAGGGAGGTCTTTGAAAGCTGAAGTCCAAGAACATGCAGGTTTAACTTTCAGTCACTGTTGTCCGTACTGTACCCAAATATTTGTATATGCCTTTGTCTCACACATTTGCATGTACTTTGGTATTTGCAGGCTGAATGGCTACAGCTTTTTCCAGGAACTATGGAAAACAATGATGAAACCCCCTGTTTTTCTCCATTAATTATTGTGGAATCTCTACAAAGGAGGTGTCACAAAATTGTTCCCAGTTCATTTTTTTTATGGCAATGCAGAGTAATTCAGACTATAATGTTTATTGTCTGACTCTGTAGCTACTATGAAATGGCATTTGCTACATTTCCTAGGCAACCAGGGACAGCCTCACCACTCATTTTTATTAAACATGTTTACTTTTTGTTTTTTGATAATGATCCAGTTTGTACAAACAAAAGCAGTTACTGATGGTAACTGTTTTTCTGATCGTGGTAAAGTCAAAATATTGAATCCATCCCATCATAATAACTACTGTAACATTAGATTATATTTTGAATATGAGTCTGATTTTACTGCAGAAGTGGCAGAAGAAATTTGGTCATGAGCTTGAAAGACCTTTTCCTCCTGAAGTACAAATAGTGTCAGTAACAGCCACACCAGCTCTGTACATTTTTCCTATAAGTGCTCTTGCTTGCAAATTTGTGGGAGTGTGAGAATCTTCTTTTAAGTTGCGATGACACATATTAACCCTGTCTCATCATGCAGCAGTGTGATAACACTTTGGTTTGTGTATTTTATCCCAGTCTACCTTGGCTCTGCCTGAAAGAGCACTCTCCAGCCTCAAGGCCTCATTCTCCTTAACCTGACTTTAATTTTGTTGCTGTATTTCCACACTTTTGTGTCCCTGCTTATGCTTCAGTATTCCTTTTTTACTCTTCCGGCTACCTCTCATATGCACCCACTGCATGCCTTCCACCCAATGCATTTCTCCTCCATGACAGATTTCTAGAAAGTTGTTTTTAAAAACGTGGGTTGTCTTTTCTGCAGAGTTTTCAAACTCTGGTAGGAACAGCAAACAAATGTAGCTATGTCCCATACATCACACGTTGAAAGTGAGAAGTGAACTGAAAAGGGTAATTTTAAATAATGTTTCAGTGTGGAAGGCATTTCTAATCTTGATCCTGAAAGGCTCTTTATTGAGAAGATGCAGGATTTTAATTAATTGATGTGCCCAATCTTACAGAAAAAGGAATTAATAAAACAGTATAATTGGTGAATGTAACCAGCCTCAAGCAGTGTTTTTTGATATGATCACTGCATGCCCACCACAAAAGCTTATGGATCTACTGCAGCGCAAACATAAATGAAGAGGTGTAAGTGCATTGCATTTTGAAAGTTAACTTTTTGTTAAAATTCTGTTTAGTAATAGGGATGATGGCTACATTATATAAATATATGCACATAAATTATATATAATATAATGTAATTAATTTATGTATACATAATATACACATTTATGTGTAATGAAAATGCAAGTTGTGTGTGCTTGCATGCACTTGCAAACATGCGCACACAAATGCAAATTAAAACTCACAGTAGCGTTTTCAAAATGCTGTTCGTGGTTGCAATTCTGCTCCTTCCAGAGCCGATAGGAAGTTTAGGTCTAATACAAGAAAATGCTTGCAGGGATTCCCACCTCTCAAACCCACTCAGTTTGTTTAGTTTTTTCCTTTTGAGTGTCATGTGTGGAAGAAGGTATCCTTCTTCTTACTGCTTTCTAAGCCCATGCAGTGGAAGCCTCTGCCTGTTGCTCAGCAATCTCTAGAGGTGGGCAAATTGTAAGGAAAATTTTCATCTGGAGAAAAGCAATTACAGTATCTGTAACTGGGGTTGCAGTCCAGCTGGTGTCTCATAAATCTAGTTTTCTGTCAGCTAGACTGGTGACTCTGCGTCGTAAACTTGAACTTTTGCTACTCTCATTAAACAGAACTTGGATTAAAGGGGTTTAGCGCTTTTGCTGGTTTTGTGTGGTGCTGGTTTCCTTTTATTTCCTACCTTAGCGAATAATGTATTTAACCTGAACTTTGAAATAGTGTCCTCTGCAGTAACCATGTCATGTCCTTCTTTATAGAAAGATCTTATTCCCACATCTTTTCACCCATGCCTACTAAAGGAAGAAATATCCCTAATGAGCCCTAGTCAGACCTTATGAGGCTAAAGGGACTGACAGATGAGTTCTGGTGGGTATAGCTATGGGCAGTTTAAGATGCTACTGCTTCCGGGCTGTCCGCTTGGCCTCCTGCCAGATGTGCCAATCCAGTGCTGAGGTAGCTGAACGCGATATTTTAGGGACGCATCTTTGAGACACGGGTGCTGCTGCACCACCCTGCTGCTGGGCAGGAGCTGCGGCAGGGGGGTGGGGTGGGTTTTGGTGGTCTGGGCAGAAGCACCCTGTGGCAAAGCCTGTCAGCCCTGTGCAGCGAGCACAGGGCTCGTGAGGGCGGCTCTTGCAACGTGCTTCCTCTTCGCGAGGGCCAGGCATCACTGTGGGCTGCGTTGCTGCTGCAGTGGCGGGGTGTGGGTCTGAGAACGGGCGCAGGGCTGGCTGCATGGCTGCCGGGAGGATGGGCTGTGCTGCCTCCTGAGGTCTGGCCTCCAAGGCATCCTCCCAAGGCATGGGCCCCTCAGCCAGGTGCTCGGCTGGAGCCCCCATGGGTCATGGTGCCTGCGAGGCCTAAGGGCTTACATGTTGTGCACCGTGTGGGGTTTTAGCTCGTTTTCTTCTTTCCTACAGCCTGCTCTGTATTTCAGGCACAGCATTTTGGCCCGTGAAAAGCTGCAGCTAGTGTTCATGTTAGCTATATAGGTATAATGCAAGCTGGTATTCAGGTATGTGTAAAGCAGCGTCTCTTTTCCTCCATATACCTTAATCTGATTCTTGATCTCACTGCCGCATTACCCATTATTTTTTGTGCACTGTTATGCATCTCTTGCAGACTGTGAGGCTTGAGGGGGCTTAACTTGAAACTGCGCACACTGGGAGAAGGCAGGTGGCAATGATGGAGGAAAAGTCGAAGCCAGCATCCTAAGGCACATTGCCCTGTTGTCAGCAGAGTGAGGTGGAGTTGGCTCTTAACTACCGTACGTGACTCCAGAGGACTGCCCTGTGGGTCCAGGTAGCACCGGGATGGATATGGTGCCTTCAGCAGCACTAGAGCAATGCAGTCTCTACTAGAAACCCAGCACTTTCCCTTTGTTCAGGCCTGCATCTCGACAGCCTCCTGGCTGCTGCAGTGGGTGGAAGGCTGGAGGGCAGCGCTGGCCTGCCTTCGCTGGGGGACTGTGCCCAGCAGTGCCTCTGCTCATGCAAAGGCAGCTGTGTTCGGCCCCTTCAGTTGCCAAAGCAGCTTGTTCCCACTGACCTGCACTCTAGCGGGAAGGACGTGGCAAAGATTTTGGTCTAATCTCTAATTTAATAGCTTAGAGTTTTTCAAAGGCTTTGCTTTTTTTTGGGGGGGGGGGGGGGGTCGTAGTGGTAGTTTTT
>JAVJGG010000085.1:23641896-23677036 GCA_035590195.1 Aviceda cuculoides
CCCCCCCCCCGAGGAGGGGTAGTTTTTCAGTGTTTGGGGGTTTGGTTTTCCTGAGATTTCAGTTTGCCCCTCCCTGCAGCAAGTCAGTTTTCAGATTGCAGCTCTCAGAGCTGGGTTACTTTCCTGTGCATACCATATCCTCCAGCCCTTTGTCTTTTCAGGTCTGTTTTCTCATCCCTCAAATAAGGGAGGGCAAGAGGAAAGGAAGGAATGAAAGCAGCAGTTCTTATAGCTGTTATAATAGCTTTCTGCGCAGAACAATGAACACAATGTGATTTTTTGGAGGGATTTATAAACAAGTTTTGAAGCCACAGAGGGAGTATGTTTTTGCCCTCAAGGCACATAAGCATGCTCATTAACGTTAATGGGAGTTGCAAGCATTGAACAGAAAATAGACCATGCAGTGGTAAAAGACATGAAGATCTAGTTACCCACTTGGGAATTGCATTGTGCCCAAGATTTGGCAGTTGGTACTTTAGCTATGTTGTGCTAGTCTATCCTGTGTACTTAGTATCTTTTTTTTTTTTCTTTTTAATTTAACAAAGTTGCTTTATATATTCTTCATCTCTCTTTTCACATTAGGATGTTGCTTATTTGCTGAAAGACACTGCCCCTGTGGAAAAAAGCACAAAAATTAAATGTGCAGCTCCCCTGCAGTCCAGATATCTCTCTGCTCTCAAGGGTGATGGAAGCTGTGATGTTCTTGATAATGGAAATGCCTTAATAATGCGAGTTCAGGGAGCGTTGTGCTGATTTACCAGTTTGACTGCAAATGCAGCCAGTTCAGGAGGCTGTCTGCCCTAAGCTGAGGCTAGTAAGCCCTGCTAAACACTTGTGATTCCTGCTGAGCATGTGGGCTTTTCTGCACTGTGTGCTCCAGGGCTCAGGAGAGTTTATAAGGCTGGTTGCAACCCCAGGCCCAAACTGTGCTTGTGAATTCATACCATTCTGCCCTGGAATTAGCGAACGATCCAGGACCTCAAAGCAGTGTTGGGTATAATGCAGAGATGCCGAGTAGGAAACTTTCTCCAGGCTGCTGCCACCCTGAGGTCCGCTGACTGTATAGGGTCACTGTAGTCCCTGGACACGCCAACAAGGCAAGGAAATGTGAGCCACTTATTGATGCAGTCAGCTGGGATCTAGGAGTATTAGCACAGGTTTCACATCGTATGAAAGTCGCTAAGCTGCTTTTACAGCCAACCCAGACCTGGAAGTACTTCAGCTATGCTCTTGAGGTATCTGAATCAATAATCTTTACTAGAAAGACCACAATGAAGAGAGTCTCTGAAGAAAGCTATTATGTGGGTGCCCTTGTCCACTGCATGGTTAATTTGCAACCTCGATAGACAGCCCCCTAAGTAACTGGAAGGTTATGGTGTCAATAAATCCATTCATTATCATCAGATTACTGTACGTCAAGCCTGGAATAATGCTAGAAAAAAACTGTGATTCATCGTATTTGTGACTGTATTTAATTTTTATTTTGTTTATACCTCAGGGAACCATAATACTGGGCCTTCTCAGCATTTTCACCTTTGAGCTGAAATACTATGAAACACTAGATTCTTGCATTATTTTGCATCACTGAATGGCTCTGAAATCAGGGCCAGGAGAGCAGAGGAGGAGAAATACAGGTAATTCTCTTGCCTCATTTTGACAGCTCTTCAGAATTTGTTAAGTAAAATGAAATGCCCCTGAAACTACAAAAATAACAATTTTTAAATACTCATACTATGCTTCTGTTTTCGATACTGTCTTTGGCATTGTCTGTTAAAGACATTGCAGACAAATGAGTAAGGGCTTGAGGGATCAGATTGAAATCCTAAAGTCCGTGTTTACTCTCAGAGCTGGTCTGTGCTAATAGAGATGTCTGGTAAAACTCATTTGTAATTTAAGGGAAAAACACAAAACAGCTGCACTTTTTATTCCACAGCAAATACATTGGATTTCCACCTCTTCGTCTTACCTTATTTTTAACTGGTGCCCTAGTTCTGTTCTCACTTAAACAACCAAATAAGACAAATCCTTATGGAGTGAAGCATGACTGAGCTCTCAAAGCATTTCCTGCCAAGAGGTTGATACTGGGGGGGCCAAGCACCCTACACTCATGTCGTCTTTGCTGGGAACACACAGTGCTTAGCAGTATCATCTCCCAAGTGATTTAAGTCTGGCTCCAGGTGAGATCCTGTCATGACTATCCTCTGTTTCATTGGTAATTTCTTTCTAATGACTGAATATAGTAGTCTTGGTTGGTGCACTGGTTTGCTGCTTTCATCTCTTCCACTTGGGTTAATGCTGGATGACATCAAGCAACATATGCCTGACATGCTACAACTGTGTTTGGCACTTCATGCTTTTCATTTTGTATGTGTGCAAACAGTGCTGTATTGGGATAACATGCACAGCAGTGACAGCTCAACAGAGCACAGCTTCCTTATTGCAGTGCCATCAACTTGCCTGGAGGTCACAGTGTACCAGCCTGGGCTTTTCATAGATGCATGAGGGGAAAAAACAAGCACACACAAATTTTTGTGCTAATTTTAGTGGCCATAACTTTGAACTGATGTCATGTCAAACAAGAAGCATATCTCCCAAAGTCCACTGTGATTTGCAGCTGGCTGCTGGTTCAGGGTGGGGGGAGGCTTAGATGTGGGAGGTAAAAAGCTGGAGCATGGTACACTTGACCTCATCAAGGGGCATAGCTTAATATCCATTTCCAGTGCAGGAGTATAATATTTGCCATGGCTTCCATAATTTCTCTGAGGTAATCATGAATAATACACCGCCTTCAAATTCACAACCAGCTTGCATGTAACGATTAAAAAAATCTAGCTCCTCTTATGCTTAGTAGTAAAGAAAAACCAGTGCTACAAGTACAGGACGCTCTGAGCATAAATATACCTGGAAAAACTCAACTCTGTGTTGGGAGCAGTATAACCTTTGGATTGTTGTCCCTAACAATGCTTTGTGGGATGAAGAAGATTCCTGGCATTTTCCCCTCTATGCATAACTGCAAAGGGAGCTGACTCCTATTTCCTATTGGTAGAATACCAAAGGATGGCTTGTCTATAAACCTTGCCTTAGGATCAGTGTGATGATGCCACAAGTCTCCTTAACTGGGTTAGTTTTAATGGGGTTAGGTTTTTGCTTATGACAATGGAAGTCTCTCAGTACTTGGATTTTGGTGACTAAGATGGTAAGTAACCTTTTGATTAAAAGAAAAAAAAAAACAACAAAACAAACGCACAACCAAAAAAAGCAAACATACAAATATGCACCAAGCACAAACTTGAAGCTATACAACTAGCGTGTATTCAAAAACTTGGTGATATGGAAGCGCAGGGTATTCTATGGTTCTGAATTATTTGTTATTTTCTGTTAAAAAGGAGATAATTTTTACAGCTGTTGTTGGTAAATATCTGTAGTGACTAATTGCCGTAAGATCCCACTCCTGCAAGTACATGCTTGTATGTGAGTAAATGCTATGCCAAATGGAGACTTCTGTAAATAATACTAATCATCTCCCAGTGGTGTAAGTGAAGGAACCGGGCTGTTCACAGCTCTGCCACTGGCTCGGATGACCTTGAGCATTTCACTCAGCTCTCGGTGTTCCAGATTCCTCCCTTGTAAAATAGAGATAGTGACAATGGCTTTGGTTTTTGAGGTAGTTTGCAATCAACTTATGATCAGAGTATTTCTGCTCACAGTCAGAACTTGGGCTAATGGGGTGTGTGTGAGTGCTTTTGTGAACAGCACTGTAGAAAGAGGCTTTTGAGCAGAGAAAGTAATATGTGAAAAAGACTGTCCTTGCTTAATGTGAAATTTCACGCATCTGGCAGGGTTTCATTTGAGAAGTCAGGGCAGTCACTGCGGAAACAAGGACTTCAACCAGCTGCTCAGCATAGGAATTGCTCAAGTTCCCTTTCCCAACCTCCTGTTGGTATCACTGATGCTGCAGTGTGTGAATAAGGATGGCAAAATCTGGGCTGCAATTATGGTCCAGCTCTGTGAAATGCTGAATGCCATCAGTTTACAGCACAGACAGTCCCAGGAGACGGTAAGTAACAACTCCCCTCGGAGCTTAGGCTGTTCTGTGCTGTCCTGTACCACAGGCTGTGCCTCAGTGGTATGTATTAATTCCTGCAAAGATATTTACTTCTGAGCAACAGCAAAATGAAGCAGGCTGTGAATACTGGGTTATAGCAATAGCTTCTGGTTTCCTGTGGTGGTGCAACTGCTCGAAGTGTGGGTGCATCCCTATGTCCTAGTGACAGTGGGAGTAGATGCTAGTTCAGTCTTCATGGGGAGGTTCAACAGCTGCAAGATAGGATAAAAAGGAACATTTCTTGCAATGAGAAGTTGCTTGGCAAAGGAAAGGATAAGATATGTTGTCTGAGAAAGCTGACTAGGATAACAGTTTCGGCAGTCACTGGCTCACTGCAAACAGTGTGGGAGAGACAAGGGGAAATAATAACACTGTTCATTCATGTAAAAAGCTTTTGGAAGCAAATGGTGATCTTGGCTCTCTCTCTCCAGTCATACTCTGGTAGTTAATGCCTGCTGCTTCCCTTAGATACTGGCTAAGATCTTTTAGCCTGTGATACTGCTCTTGCTTTAATTGCCTTTAATTTACCTCAGCTTTCCAAACATATTTGTTAGAGAGCTTCACTTTTCCTCATTTTTCCATCTTCTGTCTTCTGCTTCTTGGTCTTTTTTCCCTCTTTTTGCGGGGTGCTAATTGTTAATCAAGTCTCTTTCTTGTTCCCACTAGTTCTGCCTGTGAGTTGAACTGAACAGGTTCTGCAGTCACAGGTGAGGTAGGAACAGCTTTTGGCAGCAATTCCTCTGTTCCTTTTTGTGCTCCATCTTTGTCTTTTCATCCTCCTTCTCACTTCTCAGGTGGCACAATGAGGTTAAGACTGGCATTTGAAACTGGAGGTGGCTCTCCTGAAGCTTCTCTGGAACTGTGTTCAATGCTGTCAAAATGGTACTGTACGCTGCAGCCATACCGAGTGAATTTATGGTGATTAGGCCCAGCTGCATGACCCTTATAGATCAACGCTATTATAGGCTCTACTAGTTTCACTAGACCACTCTGCAAATAAATGCAAGATGAAATGATAGATGCCAGGCGCACAGAGAAGCTTTGAGTGGGAGGAAGCTGATAACGTGTGGCTTGTCTGTAATTTTGTCAACACTCTATTTATAGAGTTGAGGACAAGAGAGGACTCACCCCTATGGAGATGGAAGTAAAATGAATAGCCGTGAGGCTCTTTTCCTAAAGCCAGTTACACCTGAGTATTTCAGTAACTCTCCGTCTCTGACCACGGAGCTGTTACATGTCCAGGCACTGCTGCCTGCCTGTGAGCTGCTCTGACAATGCTCTGTCCACTTCAGCTGTCATCGTATTCACCCAAAATATGCTCAGTGACAACCTGCAGGAACTGCTTCTGCAGGGTCACCTTGTGTCCTTTTGGTAGAGGCAAAAGTGCCCCTTTAGATGAACTCTTGTTCATTGGGTGTCATTTGCTTTCTCCATGTTCCTGCTGTGGTGACTCATCTGACCCCTGCGATCAACCCTGTGCTTTGTTTTGAAATGCGAGCTCCATGGCAGAAGGGCCTGCTGGATGTGTCAGTCAGCAGCAGCAAGAGGCTTTTTATACAACGGCCCTGAAGGAAAAGAATTATACAAAGCCCACAGAATTTCTGGGGGAGAGGAGGTTAGTGAAATCTGCTGGTTCCTTGTTGCTGGTGGGAGATGCAGAGAAGGCACAGCAGCATCTGTGGGGCTGCCTTGCCTGTGGAAGAGTTGGATACAATACGTTTCGTGTTGGAGTCCTGGTGTGGTTTAACCCCAGCCAGCAACTAAGCACCACACAGCTGCTCACTCGCTCCCCTTCCTGGTGGGATGGGGGAGAGTATTGGAAGAGTAAAAGTGAGAATGCTCATGGGCTGAGATAAAGACTGTTTAATAGGTAAAGCAAAAAGCGCACTCACAAGCAAAGCAAACCAAGGAATTCATTCAGCACTTCCCATCTGCAGGCAGGTGTTCAGCCATCTCCAGGAAAGCAGGGCTCCATCATGCGTAACTGTTACTTTGGAAGGCAAAACACCATAACTCTGAATGTCCCCTCCTTCCTCCTTCTTCCCCCCAGCTGTGTATGCTGAGCATGATGCCATATGGTCTGGAATATCCCTTGGGTCAGCTGGGGTCAGCTGTCCTGGCTGTGTCCCCTCCCGACTCCTTGTGCCCCCCAGCCTGCTCGCTGGTGGGGTGGGGGGAGAAGCAGAAAAGGCCTCAGCTCTGTGTGAGCACTGCTCAGCAGTAATGAAAACATCCCTGTGTTATCAGAACTGTTTTCAGCACAAATCCCAAGCATAGCCCTATACTAGCCACTATGAAGAAAAGTAACTCTATCCCAGCCAACACCAGCACAAGTCCTCAAGAGGTCAGTATTATGCACAATATGACCTCCGTAGGTCTGCCAGCTTGTTTTAATGGGCTGCAATTATTTTAGAAGCTCGGCAAACAGATTGCTACTTATGTAAGCAAATAATGGATTTGACCTACTTACTGTATCTGTGAGTAGAAGATGGGCGTTACTGTGGATCTAAAAAATGAAGAGTCTCATATCTCCAGAAAAATTATTCAAGTCTTTGCATACAGTCACTGCTAGTGTTCTGGACAGGATGTTTGTGAACCAAAGCAACAATTAAATCAAGTGAGCAAAACAGAGTATTTTTCTAGATAAATGAAGTGAGTGAGTTAAACTTACTGTTTCATTAAGCATTTGCACTTTCTCTAGCTTGATTTCCTTCTGTCCTGGTTTTGGCTGGGATAGAGTTAATAGTTGCTGGCTGGGGTTAAGCCACAACACCACCTTTCCCATTTTTTCTGTAAATTATTTCAGAGTCCACTATTTGGGTCCAGGTACTGGATTTAGAAATCACCCACAGCCAGGAACTCCTACAGAGATCAGTTTCATTCAGTGTCTCTTATGGGTACTGGGTCAGAAAGCCTCTGTACTGTACCTTGTCCAAGAAGGTCATGAAAGTCCAGCAAATGATTGCCCACATCATCTCCCTCAGCTACGATAGCTAGTCATCAATAGCAGTGTTGTTCCTGTGAAGCCAGGAATTTCATTCAGACTGGGCTATGCCTTTGTTTACATGAGCATTGCCAAATGATACCACAGAGGCCTTCAGTGCCCTTTGGGCAGCAGGCAACATATGAATTAGCAGCTCAGCCCTCACAGTCTTACTGGTATCATAGAGGTGTCCACTGCATACCAAGCTCATGGCATAGGCATATGAGGCACATGTCCATGGGACTCCGCTCTTCACACATGCCTAGAAGCATTCCTTTCCGAGCAGAAGAGAGATCTTTTTCCGCATGTCAACAGAAATGCTGCTGCACTTGCAATCATCACACGGCACAGCCTGTAGGAACTCAGTCAGACAAAATGCAGAGCCTCACCATCTTCTGCGTGGTCTTCGGGGAACGCGAGATGGGTGGCTACGGAGAGGGAGAGGCGGCAGCTAGCACAGGATGACAGCTATATGAGAGCTGGGCTCTAATAGCTGCACTGCAACAAAGATTTTGGGTGGGGGGTGGCGGGGGCTGATGTCACCCTTCGTTTGCAGTGTGAAATGCAGTCAGTTTGTGGGTAGCTGTAATAATGGAGCAATAACAGTTAATTTACAGTAAAACAGCAAAAGCTGTTCGGGTTTCATCTCCAAGATAGCAGTCAAGATACCATAAATGTTGCTTTAAAACTGAAAGGCTTTACTTGTGTTGCTATTTTCTGTACTCTGTTGTGACCATGTTTAACTTTTCAGTGCTCCGACTCTGTATCGGTTCCCACAGTAGAGCACTAGAGCCACCAAAAAGCAAGCACATACACTTTGTAAATTAATTTCTCTGCAAGCATGTTTCAGTAGTTCTATTTGCACACTCTTCATGTAATTCACCTAATGATGCTTGCGATGGATAAATTCCTGTGCCAGTTGCCTTTCTATATCTAGAATTCCTTCAGATTATATACAGTTACACAATTTTTTATTGCTACTGTTGCACTGGCTGCAAAATCTGTTTTGCGTATGCAGACTGTAGGCTACCTGAAACGGAACGAGCCAGCGCTTCGTTGGCTGCATGTGTGGGCAGTGTGAGTGTTCTTTAGTCAGATTCCCACTTCCCCAGTAATCGTCCACCTCTCTCTTCTCAGAGCCTGCTTCCACTGGAACTGCTGTAATTTACACCCATGTAATGCCATAGATCCTGGCCCCTTGTATCTGGGCATATTAGTTCAAGCATATTTTTCTAAATGGATACCCAGAAATCCTTGCAACCTAGAAGAAGTTACTGTGAGATTTTTTGTTTGCCTCCATTTGCACTCTGTTCATCAGTTTTCCTGTAAAAGGAAGATGATTCAAATTGACTTTTCTTTTCTTACTTATCCAAAATTGTGCTTTTTCTGCCTTTCCAGGGCTGTGCCAATTGACAATAACTTTTAGTTTCAGCGAATAGCACAGAAAGGCTTGATTGCAAATAATTTGTAATTATTTCTCAAACACCCTCTCTTCTTTGCCTATTCAGTGTTATCTGGAAAAATCAGGGACATCAATTACTAGTCCTTTAAAAGAACTGGGATGTGAAGTTCAATATATATGAAAGCATGAGGCTGGGCATTCAGAAGGAAACTTAGTCACATTGTAATTTTCTGAAAGCTTTCGGAGACCTTTTCACTGTGGGAACGGGTAATAAGCAGAGCTCAGCGTGTCAGGTGGATGCATAGAGAAGTGGAGGGCAGTGGAGGAGAAAACCTGGAAGTCAGTCTGCTCTGGAGTGTGGGAGTTTGGGGAGGGACTCTCTCCAGCACGCTCGCACTCTGGAGTTTTTCGAAATGTCCCAGCATCTCTGGGTCTGCCCTCGTCTTGATAATGCAGAGCAAAGGACCTACAGCTCCTGCCGTGCTGGGAGGAGGCTCTGGTGACAGGGCAGTTAGTGCAGGAGGCTGGCTTTTGTGAACCCCAGCCCGGTATGGCTACCTTGGCACACACAGCCTGTAAGGAGCCATGCTGCTGGGGCTGAGAATTCGGTTTTGTGGCCCAGACACACAGCCCTAAGCTGAATCTGGCAGCAGCACATCTTCAACTATGGTGCCTATCAGTTGCAGTAGTCGTATTGTTGGATTAACGCAGAACCAAATTTAACTGCAGGGCCCAATTCTGCTCTCTGTTATACTGGTGTTTAATTCTGAAATGTCACTACCGAAGCTACTAGGTTTCCACCACTTTGAGTTAGAACAGAAATCAATCATTTTAAAAGCTGAAAGAAGTTGTAGCCAAAATAAAGGGACCTGAATATTTTTGAAGTCTCCCTAATCATAGCCTTAAGACATCTGAGTAGCATGTCAGTATTATGACACTGTCTTTTAGTCCTTTCATTTTCAGTATAGTTTTGTCCTCTTTAAATGCCCAAACAATTTCCAGTAAGAGCTAACAGATTCAGGAGGAGGAAGAAATATGTACTGCATGAAATCATTGTACTGAAGCCACCTATTGCTTGAAAAGCTGTTTGAATGAATCAGATGGTTCTTTTATTCTCTTTGCTTTTTCCTACTAGCATCTTTTAGAAAAGGCAACCTACAAAGAAAGGACTTGTGTCCATGAGGACAACGCTATTTTGAAAGCCAGGTTTTTTTCGTGACAGAGATACGTTCTCTGATGTTACTTCAACCTAGTGATGATGTTTCTATAGCCATTTGCTAAGATGCATCTTTGTGGGAATATTTTATGGCTGTTCACAGTTTAGGAACATTTGTCTTCAAAAATTCCTTCGAAAAGAAAAGATGTATGTTCAACACTGCATGTCTCCAACAGATACATTTAAATTTGCTTTTGTTTTCTACTGTTGCTTTCAATGATGGAAACCACTGTGCAAGGATTGATATAAACAAATAAATTAAAATAAAAACCTTGTGTAAAATACCTTAGAGCCTAAACTGGTAAAAGATAGATGGTGAAAAGTGGCATTAAGGGGTAAAATGACAGGTGAGGCCCTGTGGCCTGTGACAAAAAGATGAATTAAACTCAGGTCTCCAGAGTGCTGATCTTTTGCACGGTTCAGAGGACTGTGCCTTTTTAAATTCAGTTTCACTAAGAATATTCAAACTTCATCTACAGAGATAATGAAATCCAACCCAGAATAAGCACTGGTGCACAAATGCACTTAAGATCATGTGCAACTTTGAACAAGCAGTTCATTTCATTAAAGCCAGTGGGGTTACTCATAGTCTTGAACTTACACATACATATATAGGTTCTGTGCTACCCTAGAGCTGGTTTTTCTCTGTTGAATTACGTGATGTAAATCAGAATCTGTGCATCTTTGATTCAGTATCCAGCACGTCCAGGGTTTAATTAAAGAAATTCTATTTCCTTTCACTCCTGGAGGCTCTTTTTGATAGAGGTACTCCTCAAAATACAGTGAGATTAATTGCTTCTGCATTTAAAGTACATTTTTAAGAATTTTAAAATTTTTTTAGGCCACAAATCATTCCTTCATTTAGAAAGAAATTGAATGCTATAGCCTCTTGTAGAAATTGAAAGGGAGAAATTTTCCTGTTAAATATATTTTTATTCTGTTACAGTGAACAGCACAATAAATTGGCTTGGTCTCTGAACTGCAAAAGCTGGTAAACACCAAAAGGACAATAGAAAATGACACATTCATTTTTGTTCTTAGATGTTTTTACTCATTCCTTATACAGTGAGCAAATAATAAAAAACAATCTGATAACACATTTTCATATTTCAGTCTCTTCTTAAAGAGTAGAAAAATACTTCAGAGGGATAAGATGACCAGAAGCATTCTGTATTTCCAAAATTAACAATGAAAGGCAGATTATCTGGGCATGTCTGAAAGCTATGCATAACCTTTGCACTACAAATATCTCATTTCAAAAATGTCATATTCTGCTTATTCAGTAGGGCTTCCGAAAGGCTATTTTAAGTACTGTGCTTCTTGCTTTTAGATGAGAACTTAAGTTATTACAACCTGCATGTTTGTTTCACTTGCAGTTAGAGCTAGATAATTGGTTGGTGGTAGGATGCTATTAAACACAGAGAGTTCGCGCCCAAGCAGTAACTCCATGAAGTTTTGGGGTTTGTTTGCAAGGATCATCGTGCCTCCAGTTTATCAACTGCAGTAGTTTGGGTGGTTCTGATGCAAAAAAAGGAGCTGCTAGCATAGCACCCTGAGCTCCCGCAGCTGGGCAGCTCCCGTGAGGGCAGAGGACCACGCAGCCGTTGCTGAGCTATCTCATTGCCTATGGTCTGCTTCAACTCCTTGCAGACCTGGCGGTCTATTGCGTTTGTGTGTGTCTGTAATAGAAGCACTCACAGGAGCTTTGTGGTGCACTTTGGCGTGGCTGTTTAAGGCAGCTTGCACCTGGCAGGGAGAGAAATAGTCCTCACTTTCATTTCTTCCATTTAGCTTTGGATCCGGCCCCACGTGCTCTGACGTAAAAGTGGCAGAGTCTCAAGGCAAGTTGCTGGCGACAGTTGCACCAAGGACATAGTAATCCATGTTGAAAAGCACTTAATTACTCCATGTTTAGAGCAGACAACACGGCAGTATGTGTACCACCAATATGTCAGCATGGTTTACTTTTCATAGGAGTTTATGTTCCCAGCAGGCACTGAATGCTTTTTCTGCCTGATAAATGTCAAGTACTTAAAGCAATCTTGCCCATTCCGCTCTGGAGATTGCCAAATAATCTCCTTTCATTGGCTATGGGATCTTGCCAGGAGTTCTGCATTCATGCACATTTATCCCTGCCAAATGTTGGTAACACAGGAACTGTACAAATACTCTCTGCTCCTTTCATTAGGTTTGCACAGCTCTGGTTGCAGGATTCCTGGGTTTTTTTCTCTGTTATTCTGGGCTGGAGCAATAGTTCATGATCCATATTCCATTATCAGGTGTGCTGTAGAGTTCAGCCCTTGCTATGGAGCTGTGTTTCAGAGTAGAAACCTTTGTTAAATAAACATAAGCATCTTGAACCATAGCCTTCTTAAAGCTAATTTAGTTTGCCCCCTGAATGCGCCACTGCAGCTGAGGGAAGTTCCCAGTAGGTGTTGAGCAGTTCTTCTGTTCCCAGGCACAATAAAAAGATTCCTTTGCTATTTACCCTATCTATTTACCTGTGTATTTTCTCTAGGAAGTCTTATATCACCAAATGTTCCTATTCCGTGTAGCATATAGGAGGTACCTCTATATCTTTATAAGGTTTATAAAATATTTAAAGCATTTAGTTTTAAATTTTAGTTTGAAAAGTCCATTTTGTCAAGGAGGGAAAAAAGATCTCAGTAATGTACCACCTCCTGGAAATAGATGCTTTAATAAACTAAACTGTGGTGTAGGAAAAAATGCTATTAATAGAAAATGGAACATAAATCATTCAGCTTGTCATGTTTTACCCTGTGTATCATACAGCAAGACTGGGTCATTTGACCTTTTTGTTGATAATGTCACCAAGATATTTTAGGCTAATGCTACATATCATGCAAAGGCAGATGAGAATGCTGTGTGTGTCACTGAGGTACTTAATTTCAAGCCATGCAGAAATACTTTACAAGACTAGATGGCAGAATGTCAATCATTTTTTCCATGACATTTCTCATTTCCTTGTCTGTACTATAATAACTTGTGAATGTTGTATATCCAAACCCTAACACCTAAGGACAGGTTTAGACCACATGGCAGAATCTCATCAGTTGGATAAAAACTGTGAAAATGGAAGAAGGAAAGAGGCGAAATAGACTGTTTCTAGCAAATTGTTTGAAAACACAGTACTCTTAACCACTTTTAGCTATTTTTAGGTAAAAATATAAGTTAACACTAGCCTTGAATGACCTCCAGCACAAGAGCATCTTTTAATTACTTCATCCATCATTAACATTCTCCAGATAAACAGATGGAAGACTGGGGATATGGCTATGAGACAGAGCACGTTCTCAGTGTGACACCCATGGCACAGGAGATGTAGAAGACACACAGGGAACAGGGGTCTGAAGAAGGCAGAGGAGTGGGAAACGTTTGTATCTCAGGTATCCATTAAGGATGGTAGCATGATGCACAGGGAACTGAAGACTGCGAGGAGCCTCTGTATACAAAATACACAAATTGGAAATGCAGCAAAGTCTGTAATCCTTTAGCCAGTCTAAAGTAGAGTTCAGGTCCTGAGCAACATATTCAGAAATTATCAGGTAGTTTGTGCCAGTCTCATTGACTGTCTCTTCATTTTAATGATCCCAATCTGACGGAGATTGTTTTTGCCAGCTTCGTTGTACATCAGATTAACAAAGGTGTGGAAAGAGGATTGAGATCGAGTTTGTATCAGTAGAATGTATATACAAATAACAGACTAACCAGAAAGGAAATAGAGATTTAGCTGGAAGCATGGCAAGAAAAATCTGCTAGTGTTGTCAAATACATCAGGAGTAATAATTTCTGCAAAGCCCAGATGATTCTGGTAGCCTACATCTCATTCCCTAAAGTCTATCCTAATACATTCACAAAAATTAATTTGGGTTAATTAAAAAGGCAAATTTAAAGTGCATTAGGATATATCCACATAGTGAAAAACTATCAAGCTACCAAATACTCTTATCTGTGGTAGCTTTTGCATGTCCCTAGCCTGCTGCAAAGCGGAACACATTAATTGGAACCATCATGAAAGCATAATATCATGTTTTGAGGTGGGGTTTTGGGGTTTTTTTTGTTTGGTTGTTTTTTTTTGTTTTGGTTTGTTTTTGTTTTTGTTTTTTTTAATTCTGGCAAGATTTCTTTTCCTTTTTGCATTGTTGTACCTTAGTTACACATTAAGCTTAAACAAATGCTGTTGACAAAGAGGGGTCTTGTTACTTCATATATGTGCACATGCATATGTTCGCAGCTCCTTATTCCTAAACAAAACTGGAATCTTGTTTAATATCTGCCTTTGTTTGTATGCCTTGTAAGAATTGAAGAGGAGTTATTTAGCAGACCAAAGCAGAAATGTGACAAAGTGATAACACTGTGTTTGAATCCACCTCTGATACTGACCACATCACGTTAGTAAGATGCTGTAATGCAGGCGTCTTCCAGCCCTGAGCTAGCGTCCACGCAGACTGTCAGAATACTGTCTTTCAGCTGGCAGAGCAGTGCCTTGCTGCTGGCATTAGTAATACATTTAAGGCTGTTTCTAAAAGATGGTTTTTAACTCCATGAGCACTGCCTGCTTGGTTTAACATTAGAAATTTGCTGGCTGTTTTCTGATGAGTCAGCAGAAGGTGTCTGGAAATTTCTGAGCGCTGAGTTTGCAGTGGCAGATCTCTAGTGGTGAATTGCAAGGAGCAGCAAACTTTGGTAAGACAGGAAAGCTGCCATTCTAAACTGGCCTGTAGTTCAGGTTTTCTTCTAAATTGGGAAACTCACCAATGAGGTGTCAAGGCTTTCAATGCAAGAACTATTTACCCTATAGGAATATAAATTAGGTTTAGTGTATGTGGTAAATTTTGTTTCTGAATAAGTTTGTTGAGTCCGCTTAGGATAAAACCTGGCTTCATGCAAACATATAATGAGGCATTTTATTAACTCCAACATTTAATGAGATGTTTTATTAACTATTTATGCACAGTGAACAAAATGCAATTTCCATGACTTTCTTTATTGTTTAATTCATAAAGAATAATTTCTAAGAAACGCTTGAGCTCTCATTTCAAATGAATTTCATCATAATGTTTTGATTTATAACTTCAAAGACAAAATAGTCTATTGTTTGGGAAGGATCTGAATCTGTGAGATACTTTGTTCCCCCTTGAATTCACTGAAGTCATGTAAATTCATAGGATAGAGTCCAGATGAACAATTAGGATTATCCCAACAGCAAATTTTACAGTACTTGTATGTGAGTGTTTTCTTTCTCAATCAATGCTGAGAGAATTGTTGTGCTTTATGCAAGAAGTTACTGTAAATAAAAAGGTCTTGATTCATCACTGTGTGCAGAGTTACATCACCGTCATTCCAGTATGAATGTCCAGGATCTTAACTGTTCTCTTGCAGCCATAAGGAGTTCATTTGGATACTTAGTTTTATGTCTTTGGCAAATCTTTTAGTCTTTAAAATCCCACAGTGATATTTGAAAAGCATAATATTTAAAAATGGAAAGTCCCCTGTCCAAAGAGTTTGGGAGAGAACAGATGTCTTGGAGGAAGGGAAGTGCTCACTAGCTACTTAATACTGAAGTGTCAAAGCATTCTGGGGGAAGATTAGGAGTGTTTTGAATAGGGTGTTATTTTTATAGTGTTCTACTGATGTAATACCAGAGAAAAACAGAAATGGGCTGGTCCCAGGAAATCCATTCCAGAATTATGACACTGTAACAGAGATCCTATGGTTGACACAGTGTGTTACATACTTCTGATGAATTTATATTTTGTTCTGTTTTCAGTGTCAGCCAAACCAAGACCTCACAGTGATGAATATACAAAGAAGATTCCACCTCCTAAGCCGAAACGAAATCCAAACACTCAGCTAAGCACATCTTTTGATGAAACGTATATCAAAAAGCATGGCCCTATGAAGACAACACTCACTAGGGATGCGTCTTTATCGCAGGTCAGCAGTCCCGCCCCAGACACAGAGGAAGAAGAGCCTGTTTATATTGAGATGGTTGGGAATATTCTCAGAGACTTCAAAAAAGACGAGGATGACCAAAGCGAAGCAGTCTATGAGGAGATGAAATACCCTATATTTGATGATGTAGGCCAAGATTCAAAATGTCAGTGTGAATATGACCATCACACTTGTTCTTCTCAGTGTGCTACTCCCACAGTGCCTGACCTAGATTTCACCAAGTCTTCAGTGCCATCTACTCCCAAGGGCTTGCTTTGTGATATACCCCCACCATTTCCAAATCTGCTTTCTCACAGACCTCCACTGCTGGTGTTCCCACCAGCACCGGTGCAGTGTTCCCCAAATTCTGACGAGTCTCCTCTAACTCCACTAGAGGTCACAAAGCTTCCTGTTTTAGAAAATGTGTCTTACATCAAACAACAAGCTGGAGCTTCTCCATCTTCACTGCCACCTCACACATCAGGCCATCAAAAACTGGAGAAAGACCAGACAGTATCTCATGGAACTAGCACTCCTGGGCACACTTCCTCACCTCCTCATCCATCTACCCTATACAGAACACAGTCTCCACATGGTTATCCTAAAAGTCACTCTGCCTCACCTTCTCCTGTCAGTATGGGTAGGTCTCTTACCCCCTTAAGCCTCAAAAGACCTCCACCTTATGACTCTGTACATTCAGGAAGTCTCTCAAGAAGCTCTCCATCAGTGCCTCATTCTACAGCCAGAAACACATTGCAAGAAGGAGGAAAGATGGTAAATGCCTCAGTCAGTACCTACGGGTCATCATCTCAGAGTGGTTCCCGTTCTCGGACACCCACCAGTCCTCTGGAGGAACTAACCAGCCTCTTTACTTCAGGACGAAGTCTCCTGAGGAAGTCCTCCAGTGGCAGAAGATCTAAGGAACCTGCAGAAAGTAAGTTCTTGATGTTTTTTTTCCTCGTTCTTCCTTGTATAATTATATCTTTCACTATATTTTACTAAATCAAATGCTTACAAAAATCAAATACCTCAGGAGTCTGAATTCCTTATATAAGTTTATTGTAATGGGAAGAAAAGTGATTATTGTTAAAATTGCTTTAGTCTTTATATTGTATTTTTAAGATTTTTAAGTGTGCATACTGCACTACAGAAGTACAATTCATGGCTTGGTCTTGCAGAAGGAGTCAGCTCTTATTAACTTTTCCACAGTTGCAAGGGTCCCATGTGTGTTGGGATCTTCCCACTATGTCACTTCCTTCCATTCTTGGTGGGTGCTAAGACACAGTAATTGTCCAAGCAGCTTGTAGCAAGATAACCAAACAGTAGTTCTTTTTGGCAAAGATCCATTGATCACCCTTAACTTGGCCTTTGATCACGGTGTGTTTGATGGCAGCCAGAGGTACCAGCTTAAACCATTCCTCTCCTTCCCACTGCCTCCTTCTGTACTGTGCCACACAGTATCTCTTTCAGCTGTGCTAGTGTGGCTGGTTGGGAGGCCACACTATGGATCGATCTGAAAAGCAACATGACCTATAACACATTACCCACACACAGAGGGGAGGAAGTTGTGCAGGAAAGCCTTAAGCCAATATTGACTTTTCATATGCTGTATCATAAGGTCATTGTCCCACATGCATTCAGGTTTACACAATGTACACCTATTTCTGAGCTAGTGAAATATGGAAACCCCTAATGAAATCAGCAGGAACCACATGTGTGAGTGAAAGCAGAACCTGGCACCACTATTTCTGTTTCAAAAATGTTCTGTTCAGTGGTGCCAAAGACAACGTCTTGTAGTGGACGGTAGCCACAACACCTTTTGTCAGAGTGCAAAGCAGGCTTAGTAAGCTTTCTCCTACAACTTCAGTAAAATCAGTTTATGACTTTGAATTCTTGACACCTCCTGAATGGAAGAGCTCTGTTTGGAGAAGAGCTCTGTTTGGAGAACAGCTGATCTTCTGTCTGTGTAAGTGGTATTTTATACCTGTTTGGCAGCTGTAACATGTTAAATATGATGTGGTAAGCTACGCTGATTTATACCTGATAAAGGAAGGTGTTTTGGTTTCCGCGCTACCGTATCGCTACAGAAGAGAAATGAATTCTGCACTGCCTTTCTGGTTGTGTTTGTGCCGCTCTGTTACATTACTCATCGCAGTGTGTCACATCACTTTGGAGCATGCTCAGGGGGCTCACAAGAACAGCCCTTCTGGGTTTTCATGGGCAGAGGTTGCCTGCCTCACACCTCTGCAGCTGACTGAGTACATGCAAACATGTAAGTATGGAGAAGCTTGGAGTCAATGGTTTGGGTTGGCCTACAAAGTATTCCTCCTGATTCATGGACTCCACTGCCCCAACCTCAGCAGTTTTATTCTTATTTATCTCTTTGCAAAGCAGGATTAATGATTCTGAAATCAGAAGGTGGAAGTGAGAATGGAGTTAGCAGGATACTGAGTATACAAGTTGGTGCAGCAGTTTGCTTAATTTGGCTTTAATATTTTTGTGGCCTGCAATCATAAATACTGTTTTGTGAAAGTCTTAGCTCCATAATTCAGTAGGGTTTTTCTAAGTGATTACAGTAATAAAAATACAATAATGCCGTGTTTGTGTGCCGGATGGAAGCAAATTTGTACCTAAAAAGCAAGATGATTCTTGTAATTGGGAAAAATTGTGAGAGATGTGATGTGGCATTTATAAATAATTGCAGTGAAGTGGTAGGGAGATTTTGGCAAAGTGCAGACGATACTGAACATTATTAAGCATGCTTCTTATTCATAAGTGAGCAGAAATCCCCTGCAAACGCCATGCTGCACCAGATCTACCTGGTGATCTTCATAAGTTGGATGGTTTTATGCTTACCGATGTAGGCAGAAGTACCAGGTTTGGAACCTATAGAAATTCCTGCAGCAAATGTGGCAAGTCCTGGGAAATTTCAGCAAATCTGTGCTGCTACCTCATACCTACCTGCAGAAAGCTATTCTCTATATTCCACTTGACTGAAATTGAATGCAGACCTTTGAAGGGACTTTTCACTGATAAATTAAAATAAATCTTGCCCTGCAGATCTGTACCAAGAATAGCTTACTTCTTGGCCTCTCAAGGAGCATTCTGCTTGCTCCTTAGGTAGTAGAAATGTGCTCCTTATTGGTCACAAGTGGTAAGACAAGAGAGATACGAAATAGAAACTGTGTTCATTTACTTTAAGGACAAAACATTCATGTTATAAATAGACACCAGTGGTGAAAAGACTCTGGAGTGCAGCTGTGTTGAGTAAATGAACAGACTGCCCATCTAATCCGATTGTAATTTGTCTGGTATTTACAGTATGACTTAATCCTGTGGGATTACTGCACTGGGCAAGAACCAGGTTTGTGCTCAGGTATTACAGAGGTAGAAGACACACTAAGATACATAGAAAACACATACAGGTCTAGCATTTTGTGTCTTGCAATTCCAAATTAAAATGGTCCACCATAAAGAATCTAAATTGTGGGATTTGAACGTAGAATCTGACCAGACTGTCACATTTACACGCCGTGATTATACATAGCGATAGATAGTGTAGACTGGACTAATCATAGGATCTGTTAAAGAAATCTTGCTCCTGCAAATCACACTGGAAGCCTAAGGCACTCATACACTTCTAGATTACTTTTTTTTTAAACCTATGGGAGAACAAATGCATGGCATAGGACTAACTGGGACTGCCATGGTTTTATAGTTGTCCGTTCAGTGTAATTTGAAGTCAGCATACAGAAAGATTTCCAGAATCTAGAGAATAATAAACACACACGCAAAAGAAGTTATACTACTCTTACAAAATCATGCTAGGAAACTAAGAATATTTGCTTCTAAAATATAAAATTATTCTGAGAACATCTCAAGCAACTTTCTCATTGAATCCTGCAAGACTCAGCCCTCTGTGACTTGTCTGAAGCTCTCACTGCCATATGCTAGTCAAAAAAAAAAAAAGCACAATACTAGATTTTATATTCATCTGAGTGTATTTGGAAAATATTGCAGCAGTTACAGAGAAAATTCTCTCATCTTTATTGTTATTACTGCAACTGACTTTGTGGAAATTTGGCATCTGAGTCCAAACTCAGAATGTATTTGCTGGCTTTTAATTTGCGGCATTTTTGAGTGGTTCTCTTTTTGAGAAGGACTGCACAAACCTTATTTCCAGTCAATACCTTTAATATACATGCAAAGCTGCCCTTGTAGCCTTTCTGTTTTATTTTCTTTACTCTTCTGCCATTTTTCCTTTTTTATCCCCCTCCATTTTATTCCTGTAGAGTTCACTGGAATTGCATTAGTGGGACAAACCAGTGATACTAAGGAGACTGTCACCTCAGGGCCACGTTTCTGAGGATGTGAGCTTCTGTTGAAGCCCCAGACATGTTGCTGAATGCACTCAGCATCCACTGGCTGCAGCTGTGATGTGCATATCTGGATTTTATAAGCAGCTCGCTTATTGTGCTGTGTTCTTCTAAAAATCCTCTTGTGTGCTGTTAGCATCTTAAATACACATTACAGCACAATTATGAAGGTGGGGAGAAAAGAACAAAGAAAAATAAATTGTAAGGCCAAATCAAAAATGAAAAAAATGGTGGAAGATAATCACAAAGAAAGGCAGAAAGATGGAGAGAACCCCTATGGAATACTGAAGAAAGATGTAGAGCATGAAAAATGTGAAAGAGTGGAAAAGATAGGTATTATTAATTGTCATTGACTGTTCTTTAACCCTTCCTGCTTTTGTGTGGGATAACATGGTAGTGTGCCCTAACAGTTGGCAGAACTCTGTGAAGTATAACATCGGTCCTCAGAGGTTAGTGGGAAACTATTTAAAGGGTACCAACACTGGCTGGTGTCCTTGGGCTGCTGCAGTGTGTCCTTTTCTAATACAGTTAGAAGGTGTTTAAGTATGACCGCTCAATCCAGCTGTGTTGAATGACACATTCCCTTTGCTTTTAGCACATGCATTGAGTGTCCGTTACCTGTGTCCTTCAGTAAAGAGAGAATTATGGAGAGAGAGAGGAAGGGAATGGTCTTCAGATTTTCTGGAGCTATATTTGCTGCCTCTGTCTTTCTGCACCATAGAAACATGCTATACTCTGTGAAAATATAGAACAGAAGTCATGTGCCTATAGGCATACCCACATCCTAAAAAGCAAACCAAAGAAGCTGCTAGTGTGCATCTGAAATGCACTCACTTCAAGGCATTTTTTCTGGGTGAAATTGTCCTGTAAACCCTTGCCAGGACCAGCCCTTTCTGTTTGTGTATTAGTTGTTTCCATTTGTTAAGGCTTCAGTTTCCTAACAATTTCCTGGGAACTTCGCGCCTGTTTTGAGAAAGTGTTGCAAATATTCATCCTAATGAACTGCACAAGATAATAGTTACCTCTGCTGTATGCCCTGACTCTGTGCATGAGGTGTGAGATCAGGACACGTGATACACAGCAGCTCATTGCTCTTTTCTGTAGCTGCTCTGCAGGGTTTCATAGCTGCTTTGGCTTTTGCCTACAGAGTTTCACTCTTCAGCTTCTAGTCATATATAGGGAGGAAATTAGTGAAGTGCTACTTTGAAAATTCAGTTAAAGTGATTGAAAGTTGGGATAATTATTAATATTTCCTGTTCCTGGCTGGTGCCCACCACATTAGGAATCTAAATAATTTTATTATAAGCTATCAAATAGGGGAGGGGACGGGTGCAGAAGAGCAGAAGTGGCTCAACTTGTTTAAAAAGGAGCTCATGCTGATTTCAGACAGCTGAGACCCTGCCATGAAGAAATCGTGGAGTTAGAATGGAAATTTTTACCTTTTCTTTTTTTTTTTTTTTTTTTTTTTGATGTTGGTGCTTTCCAGGGAGCTAGAAAGCAACTTTGGGTTCCCTGTTAGATAGAACAGTATGTTGGAAAAGAGAGTTTGGGAAATGAGTCAAGTGAAAATTCACCTCACATGGGTCTGATTGTTTAACCTCCACCTTTGCATTGAACACAGGATGAGAGCTGTAGACAGGGTAGGATTTTGGCTTATGTATTTCTAATGGAGTTAGGATGAAAAATGCTTGCCTAAGGAGGGTGGACTTGGTATACCATTGAACTGTGCATACCTTCTCATTTGGATACCTTCTCAGCCTCTGGTATTCTGAAGAAGAGCTTACCTGCAACACTAGGCTAGCCATGAAAAGTATTATAGCTGCTCCTCTACATACCATTGCTCAACAACTGCATAGCTGAGAATCAGTATTAGAGACTGAAATTTGGAAGCCTACTTAATTTCTGACATCTAGGTTAATATATTTTTGGTAGTTTTCTGTAAAGGGATGTCAGCCTAATTCTCCAGCCCTTTTCTGCATTGTAGCAATTGATTGCATGCAATATGAATGCTACATTCAGTCTAATGAGATAACTACAGCTATACAGAAATATTACTGCATAACTGAAGTTACTCCTGAACCTTTGAGCCAGAGGTGTATTGGCTTCTCCGTCACAGGTGAAGCAGCCATTTCACTAGAAGTTATCCTTTCTAGTCTGATGACCCATGATATGTATGAAATTAGATGAGGTGATCACAGCAGTCATGTCTTGTTTGACAGTACTGAAAGTAGATCTGAAAGAAAAGACTTAGAGGAGGGAGCAGGGGGAAGCGCCAGAGGAAAAAGAATAGAGGGTGAAAGAACACCAGCTTTGGAGAGAATGACACTCGTTCGCCACTGGAAGGGTGTGGTCTTACCACAGTTAACTGCATTTAGTTAAAGCCTGAAGAGGGCTCTGTCCTTGCCCGTCAATTACGATCTATCAAGATATAAGCAAACTAAGGAGTTGCAGCATCAGAAGTGCTTTTTTCAAGTGCTCGCTTGTGAGTGCACATTCAGGGCAAGAGCTGTGGACACCCACACGCACAAAGGTCATGAGCTGTCTGGTCTGCTGGTGTCAATTAGGTCTCTAAAACTCTGCCCTTCACTAAGGGCAGTGCCTGTTGGGGTGAGTGTGCGACGTTGTGAGACAGAACTGAAAATGACTGAAGTGTAAACGTGGGGATGACCAGATGTGGTCAGCATCCTTCAGGAACCAAGCTTTTGGGAAAAAACAAGATTAATTTTGCAGCCGAGTGGTCTTGAGTGCTGCTTCAGCCATACCTGTTGTCCCTCACCAGTAATCCTTAGACCCCCTAGCAAAAAGAGGTGGGCACTGTACTAAATATTTTGATCCAGACCAGCTAGCCTGGCCAGCTGGAGGCTCTTACTTGTTGAAGCTGACGTGTGTTCCCCAATTAACAATCACAGGGAATAATTGGAAAGAAAAATCATAATGTGACAGTAAGGTCATTCAGCTAAGCACATGAAAGGCAGGAAACCAACGTTTCACTTAGGTTTACACTTAAGTGGGAAGGAGGGAGCTGAGAAGCAAAGGTACAAAGAAGAAATGTGTGAAAGGATGCACAGCGGCTCAGTGGCAACTTGCACGTCCCTGGGTGCTAATCTCCTGCTGTAGCTATGCCATCGCTGCCCCGTTGTGCGCTGCATGCCAGTAATCCAGTTCTTTCTTGGCACCAGGTTTGAGAACTTACTTTGAATGGATAAATCAGTAGGTACCCATTCCTTGATTGAAATGCATGCTACGTCGTTCACTGTCTCGTTGCTTTCATGCAAAAGGGAGTATGTCTATTTTAAGGGCATTTAGTTGTTCAGGTCATTAATGGGTGGGATGTCCCCTCCATTTTTAAGATGAAGGAATGTCTTTGTTACATGCAGTTATTAAAATCGAAAACACGCATTTTGAGATGATATGCGATGGTTTTGCTAATTGCTACCATGACATTGTCTCCTCTTCTAATTCAGCAATTTAGGCTCATCAGAAAATCAGGTCCTCCTGGGATTGTGACGGTATACAGAAGCATTCAAGAAGACATAATTTCATAAATAATTGCTCAGGTTTTTCTGGAAACAGATGTTGTTTCTGACTGATGTATATGCATTTATTTATTCCTTCTGTTTATATTACTTGACTGCACGATAGAATTTCTGGTTAGCAATTTAATCGACATTTCTTTTTATGAAGAAGAAATCAACTTGTGAGGGGTAAAAAAAGAAAAATTAATAGAGATAAAGCTATTCTCTTTTTGTTAGATTTCAAGTAAAAGGCGGTTTCAGGTAAAGGACTGAAAAAGACATTTTCTCATTAGGTTTAATGTACAGGAAGATGTGAGTTGTCTGAAAGTTGTTAAAAATAAAGGGAAAAAAATGCCTTAAATTCAATTACTGGCACCTACTGCACCGTGTTGTGAATAAGCAAAGTAACACATGCTGCACTTAAGGACATGGATAATGATAATAGGTTCTGAGTTTTAAGTGCCATTGATTTCCCCCCCCCCCTCCCCCGCCACTTAACAGAGCTTTCTAAGCCATAGGAATATCTTGACCTTTAGGCCAAATCCTCAGCACTTATAAATCACCGCTTCTTATTTGAAATCAGGAGAGCTACTCCAGTTTACACCATCTGTGTCTCTGGCTTCAAGAAAATAAATGTGTCCTTTGTGACTAGAACAGCTTGTATTCAAAATGGTGTAGTCATACAGCAGGATGGTGAATCGGAGAGTTTATTGTCTTTTTGCTTCAAACAGGACCACACAATTTATGACTAATTTATGGGTGCTTAGTAATAAAGGTAAGAAATGCTTAATCTGGTGATGTTTTCCATAAGCATATTTTACCTTCAATGAAACTGCTAAATAAAATTTCCTAAAATTTCTTACTGTGTTTTTTAAGGGGTATCAGGGTCCTCCTTTTGTGAAAGAACTAAGGAAAAGAAAGAGAGGATAGGAATCGAAATGCTTTGATTTAAAGAAGTGGTGCAGTTTTATTTACATAGCCTCTACTCAGGAAGTTGGCGCAGCCGCGTTGGATGAAGCCGGCCGGGCTGGCAGTGCCAGAGGTTTGAGAGGACGTGCCCAGAGGGCGGCAGCTGTGGGGTGGGTGGCTGTCCCCGTCCCAGCCCCGTGCTCTCCTCGGGGTCCTCCTACCTGGGGCTTCTGGATTTGGTAGGGAGCCATGCGTCGCTTCTCTCTGCTAGAACAGTGAATGGTTGTATTGAACATAGACATGTTTAAACTTTATACCCTAATAGAGCTGTTAGGATATTGTCTGATTATCTCCAACCTGGTGTCAGTTGGAGATAATTTATTTGAAAATAATATGGAGCCTCTTGCTGGAGGAAATGTCTGGTGTCAGCTTTGGTTTATAGGACTTCTGTGGAGTATCTTCCTAAAATCGTATCGTGTTGCAGCAATTGGAGAGTGAGCAGTTTTAAGCAGAAATTGCAGTTCAGATGTGAAAAAGATGCCTGTGCATGTTAACTTTACAAAAGGGAGAAAGCAAGGTCATGAGAGTGTAGATCAAACCAGTGGCTGGGGACTGTAGTGCATCTTTTGGTGGGTCGGCTTGGCTGGCTGGCTGAAGCCTTGACTTTCGGGTCCCCCCTGTCCAGCTGGTGCTCCTGCTTTTGGCTTTGGCAGTACAGGGCTCCTTTTTCAAGGCAGTTGCTAGATCTTTCAGAACTTGTCTTTATAACCAAGCACTGGACCCTGAATTGCATTTTTTCTAAGTTAAGAATTAGATTTTCTTTGCATTAGTATTCAGATACATTTTTGTTTGTTAAATCCTAAAACTAGAGACAGTTAGTAGGAAGACCTACATTTATCGTGTTTGTTTTTAAGAAGCATGATGTTCACAAAGCATGTTGAGCCAGATTTGACATTTCACAAGGTGAAATACTGTGCAAATTTCAAAGAAAGCAGAACATAACAGTTCCCCCAAAATTTATTGTGAGCAAAAAAACAGTTTCGCAAACAAAAATCTGCTTTTTGTCCAGAAACTGGAATATCTACATAGCCACAGTCACATAGCCAGAGGAGCTGCTTGAGATCATTGTTAAATGAAAGTCTTTTGCATGCCAGCTTATGATCTGAAACCTGCTTTCATGATCTCTTGAGCTGCTGTCATTACATCTTTACAAGAGATGGACTTTAATTAAATGCATTATCTGTATTTACAGTGGCACAGCTCTAGCTGTAGAAGCTATGCAATTTTAAGAGAAGGTGGTGGGAACTTTGGGGGGAATAAAGGAGAGAACAAGGTTTCCTCCCTCACTTTTAAAATCGTCCAATACATCTGACTGCTATTTCTCCTCTTGATTTTTCTTAAAATGCCTTTACCTTACTGATCTGTGTAACAAAGACTGACAATTTCTGGGGATAAATGGTTTATCTATCAATTTTTAAAAAACATACTTTTTCTGGCATGTCTGATTTGATTCCTGGCAGAGCGAGTTCAATTCTTAAACCCTGTCATTAGAGGCCCAATCCAAAGGTCCTTGACGTATGAGATAAGATATACTTCAGGGGATCCCATTATAAATTATGGCAAGAGGGGTCCTCTCCTTGTCTTAGGCTGCTGTTTCTTGCAAAACCACTCTGCAAACCAAGGCACTTAGGTATCCAGAATGTAGCAGGGAGTAATATGAAGACTGAGAAAATAGTGGATGTGCGCATGATATACTACACATTTTTGTCAGTGTATTATATAATCTACCCATAATACTCTCACAAAAAGTTTTAGACTCTTAACTGAGAAAAGGTGGATATGCTTCTCCTTAAGTTTTCTCTGGACCTTCCAGGAGTCTATCAGTAACAAGAGAAATCAAAGAGTTAGAAATAGCTTTATTTGGGTTATACACATAACGTTGATTCAAATATTGAACCATGAAACTGTAGGGGTGTACAAACATGCTAGGTATAGATAAGGTGAGAAGTACAGGAACATTGAGGAAATAATTGTCAGGATAATAATGCATATTAAAAAATGAGGTTAATTTACCTTTGGTTTGATATGAAGGTTCAGGTTACTTCTACTCCTCTGAACAGAATTATCCATCCCTAATAATTATTTTTTTGTTAAAACAGTAACATGCAATTAGCACTTTATCTGGCATTTAAGAATGGATAAGGAGAACTATTGTTCTAGTAACTACTCATCTGAAAAAGGGAAGCTGAGTCTTTAATTTTGCTGGAGATTTTTGTGTGTGACTTAAATTCATAACTCTAAAAGTACCTTCTTCCAGGAAACCCGTAGCTATTTTACTGCTCGGGCAATGTTTGCATAATTTATATTTAAGTTATATGTGCTGTAACACATACAGAGGCACTTGTGCCAGCCACACTTGCAGCTCTGCGCACTTGTGAAAGCAACAATAGTAACGTCTTACAAGCACAGGCAGCGGCCGGAGCTGCATGAGGCCATCTGCAATTCTCCTTATTTCCTCAGGATCTGAAGTCTGTGCTGTCATGGCTTAATAGTTGCTTAGCTAGCAAAAGTAAAATCAGTTCACAAAATGAAACCTCTAATTAGAAAGCAGGGAGGGCCTAAAATGATTGACTCTGTTAAAAGGCATAGAAAGACAGAATGACATATGGGTTTCATTCTGTAATCGGGAGAAACCTTGAGTGGTAACTTGCAGAGCAAGTAGTGCCTGGGACGCTAACCCAGCTAGGCTTGGCACAGAGGCTGCATAGAAAAGCCCGTATGCTTGTGTCTGGCTTTGTAAAACTGAGAGCTAAATTCAGGTAGGGCCAATGTTAAGGCAATGTCAGGATTCCCTTCTTCTGGTAATGTATTGTGGTAGAAGGAGAGCTGTACAACTGGGACACTTGTTCTAACAATGAAAGGCCAGTTTTCTCATTCATTAGTGGAGTCAATAAAGAGAAAAGCATTAATGTAAATGTTTTTCATAAAACTAGTTAAAATACAGAAAAATAGCCAGGAAAGAATTTATTTTCACTCCAACTTTCTAATTGATATTTTTTAATTTGAAAATACAAGAGTGAGGGTTTCTGTCCACAGTTTTCACAACCAGTATCCATTACTATCCCTGCATTTTTCTGACTAACAACAGATTCTCATCTACTACTGAATCTGGATGAAGGCATACATTTTAGAAGAAATGAAAGTGGTCAGACAATGGAAGAACCCTTCATTCAAACTGCTGATATAGTTCAAAGGCTGCTTTTCAGCAGAAAAATTGACCAAAAAATGTTGACAAGTTTAATATAGTCAGCACTTCTGTGAAAGATTGATATTTTTGAAGTGAAGCTTTGAAACTGACAGTCAAGAACTTTCTATAAAAACATTTTTCTTAAAGTGTCTGTATATTTTAGCTTTTTTGGCTCACCCTTGCCTTCTGATTTCTTGCCATACTGTGCTAGGACATATGCAGTGCCCATTAAACCATCGTTTCCTCATCCAAATGTAAAGGCTGTGTATTTAAGAACCTGAATAACAGACTGAGCGTGCAATGAAATGAACAGGGTTGGATAGGAAAGCAATTAAGAGCAGGCACCATCTTCAAATCGAATGCTAGTAACAGTTGGGCAACCTTTTACAGTACTCATTTCCACAGCTTAATTGCGTCTTTCACCTAACAGTGTTTTCTTTGATCAGTGTTGAGTTTAAGGTGGGGATGGCAGTATATGCTTGTGTTGCATATGTGTGTCACTAGTCCAAGGCTAGTGTCAGTGATACCAACAGAGGAAGGCAGGGGAGAGAAGAAAGTTTCACAAGACAGCCATGTTCAGACTTTTCAAACTAGTCATCTTCCTCCTTCTCCTACTTAAATCCTATTTGCTGCAAACAGACATAGACCATGCACATACCCATCTACAGCTATGAAATTTATGTGCACACATTTAGTTGTTTGACTGAAAGGTCTGCCTGGATTATCAGCAGGAGATCTGGGTGCAAAAACTATGTAAGAGAAATGTTTGCAGCTCACCAGTATCAACTATGCTATACAGTCATATGAATCAGCGTAGCTGGCTAGCCCCAAACTGCTGGAAGGAAACCCCTTGCTCTGTTGAAGTCAATGGCAGAATTCCCTTCGACTTGCCGTACTTAGGTTTTAGCCCAAGAAGGCACTGGGGAACACAAAGGCTTCTGTTGAGGTTCTCCTAAGTGCGAGTCACCAATTCCCAACATCGCCAGCTCTGAAAGGAAAATAAAATAAAAATATGTAGTGAATGTCAGAGAATAAAGTGTTCTGCTTAATTACGAAATCGTGACTGCTCTGAGGCAAATAGCAAACCTGTTAATAGAGTGCCAAAAGAACATCCTTTCCAAGAATACTCTTTCATTTAATGGTAAGAGTCCCAGGACATTGCTTTTTATTTGCTTTGTTAATACATCTGTACAATGCATATCTTTCAGATGTGGCCTTTTCAGGCTGGAGGTGATCTGCAGCAGGATAGGCACACTTGAAAGATCAAGTGCAGTATTGGAAGAAATCATTAAGAAATAAGGATGGCCCTCTTGGAAACAGGATATATTATATTGTCATCACTTCTATAATATATACCAAAATAGAATCATCTTGGATCAAATGGCTCTCCTTGTGTAAGAGTAAAAACAGATTTTCCTGTATTTTAATCAATCATCAACATACAAGAGGATTTTCCCTCTTCCTCTAGGACATCAAACAATGTTAAATGTATGTCTTACCATGCAGATTTTTTAAAACTTCATCTTTTAAGTGACTGATAATGCCAGCTGAAGTTTACTGAAAATGAAGGAATCCTATTCTATTTTATTTTTTTCATCAAATATTTTTATTCTAAAGCTTTAGACGATCTTTTGGTATAAATCTATCCCTTATTTTGTTAGTCTTCAGTTAATTGCAGTGCAGGCTTTTTTCTTTTCCCGTCTTGTTTTCCTAGCCAGGATTGCCCACTTAGCAGCTTTGGGATAGCCACAGAAGATCAACCACATGCATTTTTCAAGCAATCCCTCTTTCCCCTCCCTTTGTTGTCTGTAGCGGGCAGAGCTTATCTTTGCAGGTCTGCAGCAGGCAGATGTGATCTCCACTGGATTTCATCGTATAAAATAAAACAAAAAAACCCCCTGCACTGCTCACAGAAACATGTGCTTAGTGAACACCGAGAAGTATTTCAACCATGTCTCCTTAAATGTTAGATGGTTTGTGAGATCTTGTTTTTGAGATCTTTCAGGCTTTCTATTGATTTTGCATGGAATTAGGTCAGAGCTGCTTTTAATTGAACATGCTGGCTGCTGTAACTCTCACTTAACTGTAAAAAAGGAGTATTAAAAATTGATATGCAAAGCAAACTTCTGCTTAATTAGCAAGCAGATGAAGTCAGAATAGACAAGCCACCGTAGTTAATAAAGATGAGGAAATGGATTTCACTGACAGTATAATACACTCTTCTTTTTTTTTTTTTTTTTCCCCCAGAAAAATGGCTTAAGCACTGAGCATTATCCATGTTTCCTGCATGTGGTATTAACAGCCTATTAGTTTGCTTTGGGAGAGGTTGGGATAAATTTACAGCTGTGCAGATCAGACAAACCACCACACATCAAGAAAGCCACTAAAAGACAGCTCTAATTTTTAAATGTGTAATAAAGGTAAACAAAAATCCCTGGTGTGCAGAAACGGTGGGATTCCCTCAAAGGCTTGGTATTGCTCTACATCCGATGTCCGCGGAAGTGGTCAGCGTGGAGCGGACGGGCACATGCTGCTGTCGTGCCGGCAGCGTTACGCGGGACACGGGGGGAGCCGTGCCTGGCCTTTCCCCTGGCCGGGACCCTGGCTCAGACATGGCTCGCTGAGCAGGGCTGCTGCCAGCCCGGCAGCTCTGCCCCCGGTGTGAGGGTAGAAACTGAAGGCTGGGACGTGTCTCTGGTAGCTCTGACCATCACACACAGGTGCTGGCTGCGGTCTAATCCAGCCTCTCCACCCCTCCTGAGGGCCAGGCGTGCCCCTGGGGATGCTCTGCACTCCCGCTCCCTCGGCCAGGTCCGTGCCCGCCTTGCGGCCACGCGAGGTGAGGTCCAACATGTCGGGGCTGGAGGAGATCGGGAGTTCTCATTCACATCTAAACCCCATCCAAAGTGACTTACTTTGCTTTACATCTCCATGCGTATGCTGAATTTTGGACCCTGTGAGTAGTACCGTTTGCTTCCCACAGTATGCGAGTTCTGCCTAGAGTGATGTATTATTTATTTAGGTTTATAACAAATACACAGAATAAAAGAAAGAAGAGTAAATGAATAATGCATGGATGATTAGTTTATACATTTCAGCTCACAGCTGAGAGAGATGGCAGAGAGCAACCTTCATTTTAAGTTCCTTAAGACAATTGCTTTTCTTTCTTCCCCCCGAAACCCCAAGCCATAATAAAGGTTCTGCTGTTTATCACTTAGCATTACACTAAGAAGCCACCAGGTCCTGAAATTAATTTGTGCTTAAGAGCAGTGCGGCAGACCAGCCACAGAGTATATATTCATTTGAATGATAGCTTTTCAGGTAAGATGTTTTCCATAGCTGTATTTTTCAAGTTGCTTTGGTCCAAGTTACAGCTGACTAACTCAGTTTGTTTCTCACTTTCTTTAGCATTTACGAGTTTTTCAGTACCACAGCTCACGTGTCAGGCTTGCCTAGTGTGCAGATTGTACATGTCAATTATTTGTAAAATACATTCTCTCTAAGAGATTTTAGCCACCATCTTATTCTTGAAATGGAAAAGCCTGAGGTTCAGGTGAAATAAATAAGAAAAAATGCATATCTTTGAATATTGAAATACAATGACACCTGGAAGTGCTTGAAACATTTGAACACCTTTATGACAGTTCAACCAACTGTATCCATAAATATTTAAAGCAGTGAATTATTTCTTGAAATTTACATTTTTATGTACTATTTTAGCTTACGAATTATTGAACAATAGAGATGCTTTCCATAATAATTTCAGCTTTCAGAATACAGCACTTGACTGTGAAAAGATCTGCCTGTGGCCATCATGTGATTGAGTGAGCTCCCAGCGTAACAGTGAGCTTCAGTATCTCGTAACTCCAAATTAACGTTTTTAACAGCATGAGGCAACTTAGATCCCATCTGTGTTTCTGCACTTCTCAAATAAAAAAATAAAAAAAAAACCAGCTGTGCAGCAGCTACTGTTACTTTTCAGCAGAACATATATATGACTGGTTAGAGTTCATGTTTTCAGCATGGGATCATTGTGGATAAAGTGGCCATTTAAATCCTGCTGTAGCTTTTATAAAGGGTTACCCTGTTTAAAATATACTGGTTTGATTTTCAGTTGATGATAAGGTCACCACCCCATAGGTAACCATAGCCAGCAGCTATGATTTCTGCCAATGCCTCATGACTGACTGCAGGAGCGAAAACATGGAGCAATGAACGTGCTTTTATGAGACACAATAATTTGTGCCACTGAGCTTGCTCCATGGAGCTGCGTCAGCAGAGAGTATTTGACAGTATGAAAACATCCAAGTGTCTGGGACAGTCAAGAAAAGGTTCCAGTAATGCACCATGACCTGGGAGGGGAGTGTTCTGCATTTCTGGAGCTATCACCGGCATATTAGAACTGAGGTACTCTTTCAGTCAAGCAAGAACTAGCGCAGTGATTTTTTTAGATTGAATTTGAGTATGATTCTCATTGACATTTATGAAGGAAGCTGAAATTATTCTAAAATCCTCCCCAAAATATTTGAGCAAAAGTGAGGCAGTGATTTGTTTTTTCATTTTTTATGTATTCACAAGTGAGCAGGAAAGTAATATTACAGAAAACTATAAAACACTGACATGTTGTTTTTCTGACTGTGTATCAATGTTACTGATAGTGATCACCAAATAATAATGACTCAGGCTCTGCGATGGGTTGCATGACATTATAATCTGATTCAATCTGCTTTTCATTTTTAGGACATATTACTTTTCAGATAAACTGAGAACTGAAAATCCCCAAGAAAGGGTAGTGGAATGTAAATTTACGAAGTCTAGACAGCCAGCTGAAAACTGATTTTCTACACCTTATAAAGAAATAGACTATAAGCCAAATCTTTATTTAGTCTGAATATTTCCATAGTTTCCAGCTGGTTGCAGAGAACTGCTGTGCTTTGATTCAGCTGATAATAAAACTAAGAACACACAAATCATTTTTATCAGGCAACAAGTACAAATGCTTCTCTGTTAAGTAAACTGAAGTGGATAAATCCTTAGCTCCACACTCAACCAGAGTGTTTCCACTGCAACTAAGGGCCAACTGCATGAGCATGTGAAATTTCAAGGGGTGGTGTTCAAGTAGCGTCAATGAGGCACACACAGAGAAGGTTTTCACTAAGGTAATCACAGCATTTCCAGATGAATGACATAGTAAATTAAATGTATTGAATGATGCATTAAGTTGGTGGGGCATTTGCTGGTCCAGATTCTGACTTTTTTAAAGTGCGTTCTACTGTTTTGGCGCTCTCTTTGTCTTGCTGGAAAGGAAGAGCTGCAATCTAGACAGCATCCTGTATTGGTGGGAAAGAGGATTGTGTGCGTTTCCAAAGAATTTTGAAACTGTGTTCATATCTTTCCTTTTCCCAGATAAGTAGTATCTTAAAGAAGTGAATGTTATTGGTGTAAAGAAAAAATTCATGTATGATTGCATGTATCTGTTATGTGAAAAAGTACAGTGTTATTTTTAATACATCAATGCTCAGAAAAAATACAAGAGCTTTTTTGTTGATAACTGAAATAGTTCAAATCTAGTTATAGTTTGGGCTCTACATCTCTTCGCATGAGTCTTGTATTAGCAAGTCCTCTATGCAGTCACAGACAGAGCTGTGTTATAGACATTTCGTGGCAAAGGTCCCTGAAAGGCAGATGTCATGTTATATTGATACAGACTGTTATTCAACCTTGTACCCTGCGGGGGTTACCAACTAGGAAAAACAAACAGTTTGGATTTTCACTACAGTGTCTTTTTGCATACATTAAAGTAGGTAAGTGACCTAAAAGTTCAAGGAAGAGGTTTGATTTTTGAACGTCTTTGTCATGTAAAATGTCACTGAATCCTATTTACAAGACTTGCTAAACTGGGGTAGTTTTATTGTTTTCTCATGGAGTGTTACTACTGTGAGTAATTTAAAAAAAACTTTTGAAGGTTGTGGTGTGATATCCTTAACATTAATTTTTACTATTAACTGATAGTAATTAATGAGTTACACTAATGATTACATATTGCATTGCATATCCAATTAGATATTTTTACCTGTTTCCTATATGACATTTCATTGAGAAAACTTCAGGCTGACTGTGTTGTTTCTCCTCAGACTGGAATGTAAAAGAACTCAAACCAACATGATATTTTGTTACTGTTGTGCATAGGTGGGGTCTCTACCATACCACCCAAGTGTCTAAAATTGCATCTTCCTCTGTTGGCAGTAGCAAGTGTGTGGGGTTTCGAGCCACAGACAAAGTAAAGTGGTTTGAATGTGGTTCTTTTTCTGGGACTATATCATCTGAGTGGCAATCCCATTTGGATAGTCCCAGTCCTGGCCATGGGGATAATTGGAAGAAGAAGTGGCTGCTGAGACAAATTTTGTTCTTGCATCTCTGGCAGTCCGGCACAGCCAGGCCACTCTTGTTCCGCATGGGTCCCCTGCGGGGCTGTTGTCATCTCCTGCCTGCGAATGGCTCCTGGCGTTCTCCCTTTGCTTGGCTCTTGCAAATCTTGTAACGGCCCTTGCAGCCACAAAAAGATTTTGAGATAGGGCTCAAGGGAAGATTGTCCATCTCTATCCAATGTGAATTCCAAGACTGTAGTTACAGAAATTAAGGTACGTCAGGGCTTTGATTTATAAACCTGAATGACTAGAACCAAGTATCATGTACAGATGTCTTTGGGCTTAAATATGAGGTATAAAATTCCAAACTCAGAGTGATTTTTTTTTTCCTGTAAGGAGGCAAACAGTTCAGCAAGCTTTGAATAACTGACTAGCACAGTAATTAGCTGTTACAACTAAAAGCAATCTAATGTTTCTTCTGTATCTAGTTTTTCATGTGAGTTTTTTACAGCTACAGATGGAAAAGGTCAGGAATGAATTGTTTCTGCATGCATTGCTCAACCTGCAAGAGAAGAAATGAGGGTCTCAAGAAAAGAACAGAAAATCACCAGCCATGAAGAAAGCAGACATCACTGCTTCACTTGAAAAATCATTCAATTGTTTTTTGAATTTCTCCTCCTTATATTGACTCACAGTGTTGCAAATAGAAAGTCATTTTCTGACTCCAAGGATTTTCCAACCAAGTGAAATTTTATTCCCTATGTTATGGTACTGGGCACACCCAAAATATTAGCACTGGACAGTTTTGTGGATTGTGTGCTTTTTATAAGAGCTTATGAGGAGTACAGATATGTTGCTTGCACAATATTGCCTTTGGAAAGAGCTTCCTTAGAAAGTGCCCAAAGAAGAACTTGTTCACAATGAAATGACAGCTGAAAAGAATTCAAGTATTTCCATAAATTGTTAATAAAAGCATAATTTGGTAGGATATTGTCCTGGTTTCAGCTGGGATAGAGTTAATTGTCTTCCTAGTAGCTGGTATGGTGCTGTGTTTTGAGTTCAGT
>JAVJGG010000085.1:23677136-23711264 GCA_035590195.1 Aviceda cuculoides
TTATCAGTTTCTTTTCTGTTCTATTAAACTGTTCTTATCTCAACCCGTGAGTTTTACTTCTTTTCCTGATTTTCTCCCCCATCCCACTAGGGGGGGGGAGTGAGTGAGCGGCTGCGTGGTGCTTAGTCGCTGGCTGGGGTTAAACCACAACAGATATAATTTTCAAAAATATTCTCCTGGCATATAAAAGTTGTAACAGAAAAGTTACATTTTATCCATCTGCTGCATTGTGTATCATTTTAATAGTTAAAAAGTATATTGAAACCTACATAAACAATAGGGTTTAGGCCTAGATGGTAAAATCATGATATAAATTGCCCTTAAAAGATTTATGATTAGTATATATGGAATACTGAGCAAAAGGTTGTTATATGATGTGGGTAATTAGCAGACACTCCATAATGAAATGTGCACTTGTATTTTGTAGAACCACTGGATGAGCTGAAGATCAGAAGTCACAGCACTGAACCACTACCAAAGCTGGAAAACAAAGAGAGGGGAGTCCATCATGGGACAGCTTCCTCCAGGGAGCCAGGGAAAGCTCAGGAATGGGATGGAACGCCAGGCCCGCCTGTGGTGTCCAGCAGGCTGGGGAGATCCTCTGTCAGTCCAACCATGTTGGCTGGAAGCAACAGCTCAGGTATGTCAAGTAGCAGAGCAGGGAAGATCTCATGAATCTCCTTGTGAGCTGAAGGATACACAGATGTAGGTAAGCATCTGGATTCTTTAGACTTCCAACTGTCTTCTAGGACCTGCCCTGCCCATTGACCGCTGCACTAATGAGCATTGTGCTGTCTGCTTGTGCTCTGTACTGGAACAGGATTTGGGATGGTGGCAAGTAGTACAAGCATGTAAACATGCTGTTCATCTGTTTTAAAAGAAGTAAGGAATCCTGCTTGACATTGAAAAGGTACACTATGACACATCCCCAGGATGGCAGCTCAGAGAGACGTTCATAAATTCAGATATCACGTACAGTAACAAAAACACACTGTGGAGGAACAAGGCTGTCTTATTGATATGTATGGTGACTGGACACAGACAGCCTTTGCTTTATACTTGTACATAAATTTCTAGAAAAGTGACTTTGGATTTCAGAAGTCTCAAATTCATACCTGTCCATTTTATTCATCAAATTTTATATATATAAAATAGTGAATTGCCATAAACCATGAAAAATAGTGCAGCTTTGTTTATAAGTTGACCAAGACAAACAGAACTGATATATGAATGGATATTTATAAACAGATATGTATAGCTCTGGTATAAGCACTGCATTGTTACTTTTTTAGATTTGACAGTTCTCTTAAAAGAGTAACTTCATTGCTTATTGGTTGGATTGTGAAAAATATCCACTTTAAAAACAGTTGGCATACATAGTACTGGAGCCTCATAGTCAATGTTCAGTAAGCATAAGACCGTGAATGAGCTACTCAAACAAGAAATTATTCCTGCACAAGAGATCTGCTGGGCAGTCAGTGGCAGAGATGAGTCTTTACAGTGCTGAACTAGCAGAGATGCTCTCCCCTCACTCAGGGCATCGCTTCCCTGTGTTATAATAGGACTCACATTTTCCCTGCGTTGCTGGAAATAACACCTGAAACTCAGTATATAACTTGAATAGGCTTTGCTGATGTGACATATCATTTGCAGCAATTGTGTAGTCCAGCTTTTCTTGCTACAGACCCCCAAATAGTCCTTCCTGGGGCAGCAAAAGTGACTTTTCTGCAAATCTCATTACTAGCACAGGTTATCTGGGTGTTAATGCCTTTTGCTTACTTGTCTGTTCTCACAAATAATCCTGGTAGGTAGGAATTTTCCAATGAACTCATAACTTTTTTAAAAATTCTGTTCCCAGTGTATTAGAACATCATCTGTGCTAATGCAGGTAAAAGGATGGGTACAAAGGTACCACATCAAAGTATTAGAACATCTGATAATTTGACCAAAGGTGTGTACCAATCTTTTCAGTTCTGCAAGATGACAGTACAGAGCAGAATGGAAGAGAAATGAAAATTAAAGACTAAGTTCTTAGCAAAATATAGCACTTCTGTCGAACCTTCCTGCATTAGTTTTATTTCAGAGTTGGTTGATCTCCAAAAGCAGACAAAACATGTTGGCCTCAATCTTCATTTGGCATCAGCAAACTGTAATAGTTGTTGAATCATGCCTTGATTTAGTTAACTGTGACTTTGTCATAAATAGCTAGGACTGTCAAAGAAAAATTATGGAAATATTTTATTGGCTGAATTTTGACTCCCTTTTTATGATTAAAATCTGAGAGCTGATGATGATTTTTCTCTCCCCGCAGTTTTTGTGACATTTCATTTGATGAATATTGCCTCTCATCTGGCATGAATATTTTTTCCCTTGTGTGTCTAGCTGTTGCCTGAGCAACATGTTTTACCTTTAATCGGTGGGGCATCACATTCAAAATGCTGTACACAGTTCTCCTCAATGATCTTGTATATGAACTGTAACAGTTCATTCTTCACAATTAAATTAGAACTGTAACAGAATGCAAGAAGAGAGATTTAATACATCTGTATGGATACAAATGCTTTCTGGAGTCAAGGAGATAAAGTAATTCTGTGCTAGGAATTTAGAACTTAGATTTACCACAGGACCAAATAAAATCAGGGCAGTCCCCAGTACAGTCGTCATTGCTGTCGCTCTCTTTCCAACATCATAGATAAGAGAAAAAAGGTGACTTTTTTTGTGCAGACATGTCCTTGAAACACCAGTTTGCTGCTTACCTCCTAGTTCACACTGGTACAGGCATTTATTAGGGCAGTGTTGGAATAACTTAAAGAAAATGGGGTTGAATTGCTCTGCCGTAAAACAGAAAGGATGTGAAACGACTTCTCATGTGTGCTCCATGGGCAGCTCTGCTGAGGCACAGAATAACTAGGCACTGGAGCGGTGTGAGTGAATACCTGAGTGAGAGTACTGATTTTTTGTGGGTTCTCTCTCTCTGCACCTGCTAGTAAGATCAGAGGGGGAATGAGCCATCTCCAGACAGAATCTTGAGCTTTCTGGTCATTTTCTTCAAATGAGCCTGGCCTGTCAGGTGCACATGGATATCACTGTCTCTAATGCCTGATTGTTCTCTCATCTGTCACATAATTTGTCACGGCCACTTTCTGTTTCTTGGCATCCTATTGTGTCTTATGGAAAGCAGTGTAAGTGGTTTGGGGACATGCTAGCATTTGGGAAAGTCAGTGCAATTGTAGTGAACAGCCAAACGAGATCAGTGAAACAGAAGGCTGTGATAACTTCACTCCAGGAGCTTCAAAGAGTATTTTCTGGAATGTTGCTGCTGTTTTGCTAACTGCAACCATGAAGCATTTCGCGTTGCCACCTGCTGCTAGAGACAGGCACTGCACTGCCTTTTAAATCTCTCATACTCTTGTTGTGTCCTGTTTTTGAATCACCATCAACTTGTCACTCAGACAGTCCATTAGTATTCTAGCGGAAAACATTGTGGATAATCAGGAAGGGAGTAAATGCCCACCCTTCAGTGGAATTACTGCCTAGCTTTGTGGATTTGCAGAAGTAATGAGTAGTTAAGTTCAAGCTCTTTGGGAATGGTGCAATGCCTGCAAAGTCCAAGGTACAAGACGCATGTACTGGTACAAGAAGGCAGTAGCGGCAAAGTACTGGTTCATGCTAGCTAGGGCTGCTTCACTCAAAAACGACTGAGTACTCCCAGCAACCCCTGAATTTTCTCCTCACAGGCAGTGTCAGAGTATCACTGTGCTACTAAATCCTCAAGGATTCTCCAAGTGAAGGCAACTTAATGCTGGAGGTATATGTTACCGGGCAGCCTGCCCCATGAGGTCCAGCCCAGGATGGGACGCTTACAGACCTTGCCTACGCTGGTCATCCATGTTCTCTGCACACAAGCTCTCCCCTAGCAGCACCTGTCACCTACAGTAAAATGAGTAGTACTGGGAGCTGAACGCTAAGGGCATCAAGCCAGTGCACCATGGGCCAGGTGGGTGATCTCCAGGGTGCAGGATCACACAGTCACAGAGCCTGACTGTAGAAGTGCACGCTGCTGTCTGCAGAAGTGGCATTACAGCTATTTGGAACAATGCACAATTGTCCTTTTTACCCAGAGCCCCAAGATTGACAGTAGCCCATGCTAGAAGCTTCAGAGAAAAATAGCAAGAAATTTTAAGGAAAAAACCACTGCCAGTAGGACATGATTATTCCTTACCTCATTGCCTCAGTCATTGACATAGACCTGAGACATGACAGTTCAGAATAAATCTTAATTTAAAACATACCCCATCTAATACAGACATGTTTTTTTCTTATTACCTGACTTGGTTTTAAGACCTGCTAAGCTTTTAACCTATGGATATCTCATAACACTGATTTCTACAGGTTCAGTGCTCCCTTTGTTAAAACAGTTCAGTTTGATGTTCTGCTGTGCTATTTCAGCAGTAAGTGGCTTTTGCAGGTGAAGTCCTAAATACTTTTTTTTTTAAGTGACAGAATACTATATAGTTTATTCCACCTCAAGGTTTCATAATTTCAAGTTGTGTTTCAGCTTACTCATCTCTTTTTAGGAGACCAACGTGGCCAGGTCAGTATGATGATAATAGATGCAATTCATTTTTCCATGCATGTTTTCTTTTTCTTCTTTTTTTGCATGTGATTACTCTCAGCCTGTCACATCGCCTTGTTTAATTCAAAACGTGCTTCTTGGCAGCTGTAGCAAATAAGCAATATTTCTCTTTTCATGTGCAAAGAAGAGACTGTGACAGGATAAGAAGCTTCTCCAATGTAAGTGACAGCCAGAGTATTTTTTTGAATTGAGATTAGGACAGGCAGCATGAAGGCTTCCTTGGATGAATAAGAGAATTCTTCCTGTTAAGATCCAAAAATAAAAATCATGCAGAGCTGTTGTATTTCTGGAGAATATAGAAAACCACAGCACACTGGTATAAAACTGATCGAAAATATTTCCATAAAATCTTGTCACATTTCAGCACTGTGCTTTAGTGAGGAAAATCCAGCAACACTCCCTGCCCCAAATGCAACCAGCCAAGCCTCTACACCTTTAGTTATGATGACAGCACTTGCACTTTTGGAAAACGGGTCATTTATGTGAGTGCTTAAATACCTATTTAAGTACACAATTTTAAGGCAATCTTATTTGTGATTGGAAAGCCTGTACTTCTGTGTTGGACAGTTTCTCCTAAAATTCCCATCCCATCCCACCCTGCTGTCCTTTAGGGCTGTCTGCTTGCTTATGTCCATGTGTAATCCTACTGGCATTGTCAGGACTCAGCTTAAACCTGAGAGCCCAGTAATGCTGGTCCCATTGCAGCTGACTACATGTGTGGGTTTACTTCATGCTGAGGTGGCTGTGATACCAACCACTAGCATTGTTGGGAGTGTTGTGGCTGCTGTGGGTGACATAACAGGGGACTGAGACACAGCTGATCCGCCATCCCCTACTAGCATTACACTGCATCTCCACCTGCCTCCTGGAGGTTTTTCAGGCACTTAGCAAGCAGTGCGTTTTTCGTAATACAGCACAGTGTGAGTGATGTGTCGTTTGAAGCCGTGCAAAATAATACCACCAAAGAAAGTTTCATCAGTCAAATATAGCAATAGAATCTTAAGAACATTTTTGTGCATAACGTAACTAAATACGTTGTGCAGCTCTCTAGCTACCCCAAACAATCTGCTGAGTTCAAAGCTCGTGCTGCCCATTGATTGCAACAGGCATCTCTAACGGCTACTCAAGCGCACTGCATACCCTGGCCCCAGTCCAGTAAAGCACTTAGACGTATGCCTATGAGTTCCCTAGCTTGGCAGTGGGCTGTTAGCCCTTGTCAGCATTTGAGTGGCTTACAGCAGTGTCAGAAGGCCCCTAGCTGTGGATACAGAGAGGGTCCTGTGTTCGGAGTGAAGTCTCTGGAACCCTCTTTCTGACAGGTTTGATTTAGACCCAGAGGATCCACCTGCACAGTGAAGTGAAGCACAGCGAGAGATGAGATGCCGTACTAACTTCATCAATATGGAGCTAGAAATATTTTAGCCTGCATTATCATGGACCCTGAGCAAATGGGTCCTCCTCGGCGGACAGATATCTACAGGGCCTTCCCTATGTGCTTATCAGGCTGGCTGATAAAACTCTGCTCTACACCATGAATTACTGTTACAAAGGGGACTTCTCAAGAAGTCTCAAGAATACTCACTCATTTCAGATGTTAATACTGAGCTGTCTCAATATCATCCACATGAGATAAACATGAATTAAACAAAAGAAAGCGTCCCTCAGATTTGCTGGCAGAAATTGTTCTTCCTTCAAGACTCTCAGCAGTAAATAGGAAAACCCATTTTCATTCCAGAACCAGAATTGGTATCAATATGCAGGCCTGGCAGACAAGCTGAAATGACCATTTAAAACATGAAAACCAAGAGGTAAAGATACTGGAAGTGACTGGACAGTGGACATAATTATGCAGGAAGACTTCTTACTACTTTTTAGATAGCCCAAAGCAGAAGTTATTATTTGAAGTGATCATTATTATTTTGAAGTGATCAAAATCCAGTTAGCCTCAGTACAGTGAATAAGCTGTCCACAGCTGAAAAATAACATGCTGCAGAATAGAGAGCAGTGAGTGGGCATCACTTATGCGTTAGTGCATAGACCATTTATGGATATTTTTTCCCCCACAGTAGTGTGCAGTGAGAAGATGTTACTCAGAGCACTAATTACAGTAGAATAGAGTATTTATTTGGTCTAAAAATATTCCCACTAAGACCAATGGAATGGATATAAAAACCCCCAAACATTTCCCTTCCACTGCATAACCCGACTTTCTGAACTTTAAAAAAAGCTTGATGGAGCCAACTCTGAAACCTCTTTTGGTGAGGATCACCATGGAAGATGCAATAGTTTCCTTTAATACTGTAAGATATATTACAGGGAGATAAAGGAACTAATACTTCATCTGTGCGTGATAGGTTTTCTTTCTTTGATGCCAGATGAAAGAAGTCTCTTTGGCAAGGAAATGGTAATCTCTTGTTGCACATATATCCAAATTGGAAATTATGACACTTCTCTCTGCTTTCCCAAAGCAAAGAAAACAATTCAGAAGCAATGGCAGGCAGTACCTTGGAGTTTTTTACATACTGGGTGTATGATTCTGCTTGTCACAGCAAAAACAGAGTCTCTATTTAGCAGAAGGAGAAAACCAACCAAAAAACCCCCAATTCTTGTCCTCTCTGAAACACCAGCAAAACTCCAGGAGGGAACAGACATGACATCCATTATTATATCTATATTACTGAAAGAAACAGTCAGAAATCTGGCACCCAGACAGTGTGAAATCAGAACAAAACCAAATCTAATCAAACCTTCAGAATCACTACCCAAGTCCCAAAAAAGCAAAACAACATATTATGTACAAAATGCAATGTTATGGGGGAGATTGGTCTGCTCCTTTCTGCATGCTTATTGCCATGTTGACTCGTGGTATGTTTACAGACTGACTAGGAATGAGTGAATTGAATAATGCATTCGTCGAACAGCATAAATATTTTTGCTGCTCAGCCAGCTGGATGTTAACCAACCTATTAATATTTAGCTGATGAATATTCACCCATACAGATGCTTTCATTGGTCTGAGTGCTCCAGCTTAAGTGGATAGCTCTTCTCCATACCCTATTGAATTCTGAAACATTCGACGAAAATAAGCATTTAAAGTGACAATGAAAAAGCATCAGTGAGATTGAAAGAACACATTTCAGCATGTTGCTGGTAGGTAGCGTAATGTGCCAGCTGTCTTCAGCTTTCCAAGATGTGCCATATGACCTTAAGGACATGCTAGTGATGGACATATTATTCTTTTCAAACAACGGCCCAAGCAGTGGCTAGTGATGATACTAGAGATCCACGTAGGAAATAGAGGTATTAGTATAAAACAAACATAGACAAAGCAGCAATGTAAATAAGGCATGAGAAAATACATTTCAGAGAAACACAAGCAAAAGATATGTGAGAAAACGTGTGCTCCAAAAGCAAACTTGCTAAACCAGGATTGCATGAGGCATAGGTCCTTCCCCTCTTCTTGAAAATGTGAGATCGAATTGAAGGAATTCTTTAAACCCATTGTAAGAAGGCATGGTATTATTATAATTACTTGTTATTCATGGTAAAGCAGTACTACCAATGCTAAAATTGAGAGTCTATTATTGTGCAAAGTGTGTCTGCTGAGTGCAAATGTCCTTGGTCTGAGTGTTTGCCCACTAAATAGAAAAGACAGGTGCAGGGTTGGGAGGAAGGCTTATAAAACATGAGGAGAATGAACAGATTCATCTGAGCCAAAAGTCATGGGTTGAGAGATGTTTCCTCAGCCATAGACAGGAACTGTAGGGACAAATATTTCTCTTGGGCAGAAACAGGCAGACCCTTTTCTCAGGAAAAGACAGTTTCTTCTAGACTAGATATGGGGTGTTGACTGGTGTCAGCATGGCTGAGACACAAAAACCTTCATCTAGGACTCCTGAGCTGCACGGTCACCTTCATGTCGGTATGTTAACAATAGTAACCTGCACTGGAAATCAATGCAGAGCCTTCTGAGAAATGCCTCCATGTACAAAAGCAGAAGGAAAATGAAGTAACTGTAATTTCTGTGCAGTTCTCTGGAATAGAGCTTTCTTTCAACGCAACCTCTACTTCTGTAATGGCCTTGATGCTGGTGAACTGAATTCAGACTTTGCTACTCTTGATGTTGTGATTTCTCTCCTTTCTTCCTACTTTCTGTCTCTCAGATCACTGCCATTAACATCAGATTTCCAAGTATTTTTGGTGTCATTCCAAGTCCCCAAGTGCGACAGTATCCTCACCACTTTTATACATTCCCTCCTTCATTTTTTGGCATTTCAGGCTTTCCCTCAGCACAGTCAGTGTTTGGGCTACCATCTCCCTCACCTCTGTGATGGAGAGATGAAACCAGACACAGCTGTAACTCCTTTAATCACTGCTGTATTTTATGAGGAGTAGAAAAATGGGCTGGGGCGGGGGGGCAACAAGGCGATTTCCTTTATATGCTTCCTGTCTGTCTGCTGTTTTATGCTCTATACTTCAGCTTCAGCGATGCTAGAGGAGAGAAAAGAGAGCAGGACATGGGATGGGTTCTGTCTTAATCCCCCTTCTTCCGATCTCAACTTCTGTTCATGATTCAGACAAATGCCCAAGACTTCAAGTGGAAACCAAGCCCAGAGTCTCCATTTCAAGGGAATCCTGGTCCACTATGTTACAGTTTACCGCAGCAGTAACCCACCTCCTGTTCACCGCTGTATTTTCTTCTCTATTCCTCCGCAGAGCCTAAAGCGAGTTGCAGATTAGGTCGGTCTGCATCAACATCAGGTGTGCCTCCTCCATCCGTTACTCCGCTCAGGCAAGCCAGTGATCTTCAGCCGAGCCAGGTACCATCGTTAGCCAATCGTGAATGACTTCATGTGCTGCAACATGCCAAATGTTTCTCACCTCTGTCTGTCATTTGTTACAGTAAATTATTTTTTTGTTTTTTGCCTTTATTTTCTGTGCGTGTGCGTGCATCTGTGTGTGCACATCTCTCATTGGCAATGAAATTCCACTGACCACAGCCAGTAGAATTTTCTTTGCTCTTAATTCCTTGTATCCTCTTCTGTCTTCATTCTGTAATATAAATGTAGTAAAACTGTACTGTATGAATTGGCTGGGGTTTTTATTTTTTTCATGTTTTCTGTACTTTTTTACTGTCTTTAAAATTTATCAAACTTTGATAAATTTAATCTATGTTTTTATGTAAATTTCTTTTAAATCTCTTGTCTAAAGCACTTGCACCAATGTTTGTCAATGACTTGTACATACCTGACTTCTGCCCAGTTGTACTTTAATATTTGTGCCAGTCTCGCATTTGTTTTGAGCTTAATGCATGATTGTATTACACTGTGATTTATTGCTGTCCTGAAAACTGCTCTTACAGCAAGCTATTTTGTTTAGTTAAGGCAGCTAGACTCTCTTCAGCTATAGGCCATGTAATGCTTACAGGACTATTAAATGGTCCACTGTAGTTATTATTTATTATATATTGTTAGGAATCAAAAACCAAATCAAAGGGGTAACATCTCCTTGTATCTTAAACAGAGATACTTTTTTTTTGCCCTCACCAAAACCAAAAATGCCGCATAGACCCTTGAGAAAGAAATGAAAGTGTCTGGGTTTGGCAAATTTCTCCAATAGCGAGAAAATGGAAAAGAAATAAAGACATGGGAAACCTATACTTACCTTTATTTTATATGCTAATACTGATATTGTATCATTTAGCTGCACAGACCTGTATTATTAGTTTGACAGAACTAACTGCTGAGAGTAGCAATTGAAAGAAGAGGTTTCACTTAAACATAATGTGAATGCCTTCTGTCAAGCTCAAAGCACTCCAGTATTGTATCACTTTTGTGTATGTGTACGGGCCTATACATCACTGTGTATGTGTGTGGGTATATATATGCACAAAGAGACATAAACATGTATGTATATATGTGCACATAAATATATGTACACACACACACAAACACCCTTATTTAGATGGTGAATTTTTGATTGGCTTTCAGGGAATTAGTCCCCATGATCCTATGGAATTTCAATGAGATTTGAGTGGGAAACTCCCTGAGGACTGCTTTCCAGTAATCATGTATTTAAGTTGTTTGTAGCTTGGTGAGTTGCTTCTAGAAAGTCTTGACAAAAGTAGTGACTGGAAGAGTAAGGTTGATTTACTCAATCCAGACAGCCAACTACTTGTTAGGAAGGTTACATTTGGGTAGCCTAGTCCGTACAGGTTAAAATTCTTTAACCTGCAAATCTGATGCTATTGTATTACTTCTGAGCCCTGCTGGACACAATGCCTAACAGAACCTTGCACATTTCTAAAGCATATTTTACATAAGAAAATCAAATCCATAATGGAGATTCAAAATGTCAGCCCATTTAAATATCACGTCAAGTGTTCCTTCATCTAAGGTTGAAATTAGGGTAATTGTACTTCCAAAGGTTTTGAGTGTCCCAGTGTTCCTGTAGTATATGATTTTTTATTAAATGGGTCTCACAGCAGACATGATGCTTTGCTGGTTACTCAGTGGCAAAGGCACCTTGGGTGTTTTGAAGGGATTTTAGTCTCTCAGTTTATATTAAGAACTAAACAATAAGCCTTGAAAGCAGAAGCTGATGTGATAGAAGAGATAATGAGCCTCTTAGAAGCTACAGCCAGGGTTCACTGAAACTGTGGAGGAAAAATCCACCTCACTTCATACAGAAGAAAAGAACAAAGATGATAAGAGGAATTTTCAAGTGACTGTAGAGGGTGATCCTGTTAATTGAATAATGTGTAGTATGGACATGGCTTCATGAAAAACAAGAAAAACTGGTAAAAGCTTTCTCTCCCTGTAAGTCTTCCCTTAAAGCTGTCAAACTCTTACAGTCCATCTATTAAGTTGTCATTTATTATGATGGCATAATTTTTTAAAGGTGTGGATTTGACTCTGATTCCAGCAGAACGACAAAAGTCTTATTATCTCCATGGTAGATACAAACATTACTTTGATGGTGTTCTTTATACACCTATTCTATCTTAATGTGCAAATAATCTATGACAGGTGAAATGTGTTTGGAAATGGCTGGGTTGTTAGCCCATTCTTAATCTGACAGATTGTGGTGCACAGGGTATTGGTTTTTGTGTGCTGTGGCTATTGATTGTATTGACACTGGTTTCCTTAACCACATCATAATCAGCAGTTAGACTTTCCAGAAGATTAAGAGGACGCATCCTGTTGTCCACCTCTTTGTTGATGAGATGGGCATAGCTAACATTCATACACGGATACAAGATCTGGGAAAGGGCAGATTACTGTTAATCAGTTTTCTCAAATCTTCATGGATCTCAAACTGATGCTTTTCAAAATGTTTAACTTGGGGGAAAAAAAATCAGATTTGTAACTGAGCTCTCAAGGCCCATTGTTTTTAATACAGAATCGTTCAAGGAAGTGCTGACGATGCTTAGTAATTAAAAATAGGTCTGATCTAAGGAAACATAAATTATAATCCCAGTCAAATATTGGATAATTGTGTAACTATTGACATTTAACTCCCCATGCCTTATTTTCTTGTTTGTTTATTGGTGTAGGAATTGTGAGGATTAACCAGTTAATATTCACGAATATATTTACGGTGTATTGGTGGTAAGCATTATAGTGATCATTTATAAATAAAAACAAGTTGCTTACAAGTAGAGCTGAATTATGTGGCTGGTCTCTGATGGAGAACACTTTAAAATTCTGTAGTGTAGAGTCAGCCAGCAGTTACCAACACACTGAGCCAGGTAGTGAGCATGCCGTTCTGTACTTAGTTCTGGTAAATGGTGAGGGCATTTTGAAAGAGCTGGTTGCAGGAATTAACCTTGGATGAAGTCGTGAATTGACTCAATTTAAACTGAAAGATAAACATAAGTTTATCTTGGAACTGAAGTTATTGATTGCATAAGGACAGAGTTTAAGAAATTAAGGAAGTAGCAGAGGAAGTCAAGTGTAGAGCTTGGAACAGTAATATGGCAAAAGCATGGAATATATCTGAGCTACAGAAGTGGCATATAGCTATATTTCCTAAATACATACCTTAATATAAATATCCTGAAGAGAGGAGTGTAAGTACCAGAGAAGTGTTCTAGCTATCACAAAATGCAATGCCTTGTAAAGGTTCTCCTGTGTTAGCAGAGAGCTTTCAGGGAATGGAAAATGTTCTAGAAAGTACAGTAAGTTATAGCTTAGAGATAAGAAATGTATGAATAAAATTAGAAATAGTGGAAGTCCCAGTTTGGCCTTTATATGGAAATGAAAACAAGTACCAGTTGTTATAGCCATCCAAGTGGACAGAGAACAGCAGAAGTTAACCACCATGTGAGGTTTATGAAGTAGAATAAACATGGTCCAAGGATGCCCCATTAAATAACTCATCACCCATATTGCTAGGGCCTCTGTGCTGGTGCCTGAGATGTCTGTAGCAGGCATGGTCAGATGTTTCACCCTGCAGTGGTAAATGCTTAGTCATATCAGGGGACCCCCATAATGAACAAAATTGTTCACTTGAGTAAAGCAAGCAGGATTTGGAGTCACAGGTATTACTGCGATACAGTGATGTACCCCTGCATCCTATCATCCTCCACATCTTCATCTCAGGGTAACAAAGGATTACACTCTATTGATGGACTCAAAAATCCCTGTCGCATACAGGATACATGTGCATTGAGCATATCTGTCACAAAAGAAGAAAACATTTCAAGCAATGTGCACTGTGGAAGTCCCTCTGCTGGAGAGCAGAGCATCTCGCATCCATATTTTTAATGTACGTAAAATCATCTCTAGGTTACTGCCAGGCTTCTCCAAAACAGTTGGCAGCACACCAAAAAACCACTGGTTTCCATTTTAAGAAAAAGGAGCCAGTATAACCATCTCTAGATTTTTTGCTGCAAATGATTTTTGCAAGGTGAAGTTTGTTTTTATTAAGATGTAGACAGCTATTGGAAATCACATGTATTGAGCTGCATAGCAGCACAGCATGTTTGTAATGAAGATCCACAATCTGAAGGAAAATACACCCTTCGAAAACAAAACTCCTGATAGTTACAATGTGGTATTTCAGCTTTTCTGCAAAGCAGAGCCTATTTTCAGGCATATTTAAACAAAACTGTGTACCTTATCTGCAAACGTGCAGCCTCTCTTCATGCTGCCTGTCAGTTACTTGCTTTTCAGTAGGCCGACAGCACTGTCCTTTACTGTTGCCTCCTCGAGGTATGCTATCTTAATTCTGAAGGTTTGCATGCCTCTTAAGGTCTGGTGTCTTCTTGTGGGGAGGACCAGGCAGTGATATCTAGTTCCAATTTAACCAAGGAAAGAAGATTTAAGCTTTACAGTGATGATCAAAGTAAAAATCCAGAAGCCGTGCTGAGATTAGAAGGAATAACTCAGAGGAGGGAATGAAGATACATGGACAGCTATAAATTAAGGAGTTTCAACTTGCATTGAAGAAATGAAGAAAAAGCTAGAAAATATATCAGAATCAACACAGAAACTTTTTGTGGCTTATTCTTTCCAAAAAAAAATGCAGCTCAGTTCATTACTTGCCTGGTATCTGCCTGAGCCCCCAGCAAGCTGAGACAGCATTTTTCTTTCCCCATGCTACTGCATCAGTGAACACAACACAGAAGGCCCACATGATGGACAAACTAGCCATTGCCTTACAAAAGCTATCCTGAGGAGAGCTTTCACTTATTTTATGATTTATCCGAATATAATATAGCAAAGGGGAAAGGCCTCCCATTCACAGAATGGACTTGACCATGTAATTATTGTCTTGCACCAAATGAAGTGAATCCATCAATAGTTTATTTGAGTATGTATCTTTGATAGGCAAGTATTTTACATACAAGTTGACTCTTTATATATAAATAAACCAGACTTGTAGAAGGACCGAATGCACTCTTCAGCTGAGATCTATCCTACCTCTGAGATGTCTAAATCAGGGGTATAATATGGGTTCCGTGTGGGGTATATGAAGAGAGGTGCCTTCAGAGGGGATTCACCTAGCTAAACCCTCAGTGACCATGCAGAGCTGCATGTCTGTTACCTTGGATAACCTCCTAAATCATCCTCCTAATTTAAGCACCTCTGTTGGTTGTGGAAAGCTAGCTGGGATCATTCCTGCTCTGTGTGCGTTAGAGGCTCCTGGACATTTACCCATGAACAGATAAGTCATTAAAATTTCCATTGCGAGGTGATAGACATTCATACCTTTCCAGACTTAATCCACAGGTGCTGGGTGTTAGGGAGAAGCTATACAGATGATACTGCTGGGTCCTACCTACAGTTAACCTCTGAAATGACCTGCTTTTGGCATCCTCCCCCCTGCCAGGCTTGGTGGTCAGGCTGGCTGGCAGTGCCCGGGGGAGGGCCGGAACCTGAGGTGCTGTTGGGGTGGGGGGGTGGCTCTTGGTTTTGGTGTCGGGCCTCCCTCAGGGAGCTGTCTTAAGGAAAGGGAAGTGGAAGCTTTGCGGAGCCCTGAAAGCCAGAGACCAGGGGTTTTCCAGCGGAGTTTTCTGATGTATTAACGAAGCTAGGGAGGTAGAAAGCAGGTCTTTCTACATTAAATATGCAACTGGAAGGGGGTTTGTCGTTGTATTTATTCCCAGTTGGTCTGAGACAGGTGTAACGCGCACTGTTTTACGTTCAGCTAGGACATGAGAAAATACCTTCTTTATTGTTTGGGTCTGTGCCGGAGAAGTCCTGGACGAAAATGCACTTTAACAACTGTTCAAAATGAACAGTTCGGAAAATCCAAAGGGATTAGGAAAAGCTTTCTTTTTCCCGGAGCCGGGTGCCTGCCTGGGGCAGCGCTGCCCTTTCGCCGGCCTGGCAGCCGCCCCGCCGCCCGGCGGGACTGGGCTGAGGCGAGGGAGCTGCCTGGGTTCTGCGTGGAAAAGGGGGGGCTGCCTGCGGTCTGTGCCACTTTACTGCTCCGGGCAGGCGGGTCACAGCCCCCCCTTGAGCGGGAGGCCGGGCCCAGGCCCCGCGGCCCGCCCGCCGCGCCGCGCAGGAGGCCCCGCCCGGCCCCGCTCGGCGAGACCATGGCGCCGCCTGGCGGCCGCATCCCGCGCCGCGCCAGCAGGAGGGCGTCAGGTCTTACGGGAACCTCACCCGAATTTTCTAGGAGATAAATTATCTGTTTTAAGAAGTGTGACTTCGATGCGTTGGGTTTTTTTCTTCCCCTGCTGGCTGGAATGGTCAGTGTTGCGCCAAATAATTGCGGGAACCTTGTGCAGAAGTCGTGGTAAGCCACGTTCCTTGCAGGCGCTTGCATGCCTGCAGAAGGGTGATTGCACTCACTGGCTGCCAGCCCAGCACCCAGCACAGCCCAGCACCACATCAGCTGGCGTTAGGGAGGGAGGGAGGGAGGGAGGAGGCTTGCACCAGCCTCATCTGTTAAATCCCAAATTCTTCCATGCAACGGCTTAGATAACGTTTTGTTTAAGACTCAATATTTAGGTGCTAACTGAAATGAAATTAAAACATGCATGTTTTACCATGAAAAAAAAAATTCTAGCGTTAAAACTTATCTTCAGGGCAACCATTATTTAATTTTGTGCTCTAGCTGAAAAATTCCAAACACATATTCTAATTGTTCCATTTTAAAACAAAAGAATGATGGAAGGAAAATATGACAAAAGAAAAAGCTGACATATACATTTAGCTGCTCTCCACATGCATTCTTAGAGCAATACTCTCTAGTTTAAGTGTGGTATAAGCTCATTGTAAGAAATTAGCAAAATTTTAGAGAAATAATTTAGAGTTGAATTTTGACTAGTACTGAGTACTCTTCAGCAGTGTCTCATGCCTAAGTTCGTGAATAACTCTGTACTGGGCCAACTAAGTATCACAAGCCCAGCTCTTAACATCTCTAGCTTTAGTTGTGTATACAAAGCATATTATAGTCCTTGTAAACATTGTGTTCACCCTGTAATTAATGAATGCAAGAAGGGTAAAATGTTACTATTATGGCTATAATTATTTTTGAAGACACCTAGGCAAAGTACTTCCCCAAAGAATTAACATTATCATGCTTTAGTTGGCAAATGTGCATCTGAAAGCATATGATGGGCTCTATGCTACTCTGTGAGCATAAACAAAGCATCTGTGCTCTTCTGTTATTCTCAGCTTAAAGTTGCCATTTTCCCCAGCAATAGTGTACAAGAGTTCAAAGCAGTCAGTAAACACCCTGCAGTTATCGGGCATCATAACAGGGCTGGGTTCCTGACTTGCTGCCTTTAATGAATTCTGCTGCTGAAAAATGAGCACCTGTAAATCAAGATCCACTGTTCCGTATCTGATCACAGAAGTCTTATTTTAACTTCCATTATATGAAAGAAATACAGTCATTGCAGGTAGATGGAGAACTCTGTAGACTGAAGTACTCTTTCATCCAGTTTGAATACTAGGAAATGGTAACAAAAAAAATGTGCTAGGAAGAGAATTTGTATCTGCTACATAGCATAAACCCATGTCATTGCTCAGTACTGTAAAACTTTCCTAGATGCACTCCTTGACAAATCACAATCTGAAACTAGCATCAAACTCTAGTGATTCTGCTTTTGTGGTTCCAGTAATACAGAAGGATTTGCAATGAAAGAACCAACTTCTGTCATACTTGCTCTCTGGGCCAAAGCGAAAAAGAGATCCCCCTGGGCTGCTGGTTAAAGATCTCAGGGGAGTTGCAGTCCTGAATTCCTATTCAAAAAGAATATCTAACTACTGTGCTAATTGCCACTCTGGTATGACTTTCTCTGTCTCTCTTTTTTCCTCTAATTTTCAAAAGTTTTGAAAGTCTATTGTGTACTTTGGATGTAGAATAGCAAAACATATGAAACAATTCATGGGATGGTGGCAATTGTTTTCTTCTTCTCCCTGTGTGTAAATGCCAAGTGTTCCCCTTCAGCCAGTGCAATGCTTCTGAGATCTCTGTTGCTGTGCTCCTGGAGCCAAGATTATGGTTGTTCCTTTTTGATACTTGATCTTTTTCTTCATTCAAGATTTATGTCCACAGTGTGGGAACAGTCCCATGCCTCTCACTCTGTAATCAGAGTCCCATGGGGTTTTGGTCTGGACTTTCTATGCACTATTTATTGCTTTGGATGGTAGCTTCTATTTTTGCCTGTGAAGCTATTCCCTTAAAGGGACTTAATTACTCCTTATGTTTAACCATCACCTTTAATAAGGCTTGGGATAGTCATTGGATCCAAAACCTGATTAACGTTGGCCAGTAGGATCTACCACAGTAACATTTGCGGTGGTGTCTAAGAGCCATAGTCCTAAATAAGGTCCCCATGTTGGTAGACAATGTGCGTAGAACAAAGACTGTCCTTACCCCAAAGATTAGTAAGTTCAGTGTAATAGATGAGAAAATAAGCAGTTGCAGATGGGAGTAGATTGGTAAGTATGTGACTGTCAGGAATTGCTTAAGCTTCGGTTTATGTGGAATTATAAAGTGCAAAAACTATTTGGGGTGCAATCTACTTACTGTATCTTTGACAGTGATTTCAATTAGTTTTATGTGCCACTAATACAAGGAAATGCATGTGAATGTCTGAAACCAGAAAACCAGGTAAATATTACTAGGAACATTTTACAAATGATGTCTCTTTCTCAAATGGTCCTCTCATGGATAAGTCCTGCTCCTCCAGTGGGAAGTCTTTAGTATCTGTGTAGGCAAAAATGAATGTAGACTGAATTTTGTGGATGCTGGTTTTGCAAATAGTGAGGAGGAGAAGACTCCTCTGGGTCCTGCCTGGGAGGATGGACAGGCGTGGAAGAACCCATGGTGGGGTACAGAGAGAAATGCCTGGCACAAGCACTCCACTGATGGGACATGGGCCAACTTCTACCTTGAGATGATGTCTGGATTTGACCAGTGTGTGGTCTGAGTGTATTTAAAAATCTGAATCCTCCAGAGCCATAGGATTTTGCCTTCTTGTTCAGGCCGAATGTTCACAGAGTCAGGGACGAGTCGTCACGCTGCCTGCCACCACCCAGAAAGAAGTGCTGGGGCGTGAGCTGAGTCCTGCGGTGTGTCCCGCAGCCTTCTGGGGAGTTTGCACTGCTAAAAATCTGGGAGAGTTTGGATTTCCGAGTATGCTTTTGTGCCTTTCTAAAGTGCAGCAGAGCCCCATGCCCACGAGAGGGAGCGGTTGGATTACTTTTACACAGTTCTTTTTTTTTCTGCAAGGACGAGTATCTTGCACACAGGAAGGCAAAACCCTCCTGTTGTCAGTCCAGCTAAATATGCTGTCAACATTTTGGAGGAGAGCAGCAAGAAGAATGTTAATGCTTTAGGGAAGGCTCCACATTGCATTGTGTTGAGTCTCAGCTTGAATCTGGTCTTACATAATCAGTGCATGGGTCCAGAGCAGTGCAAATTGTTTCTAAATATACAAGCTGCAAAGAGAGAAGACTTGTTAAAAAGGAGAGAAAGAAACGAAAACACAAACCTTGAAGTGGATGGAATTGCCACATCCATCGTCCCTCACCTCCAAGGCACGTCTGACTGATTGGCACGAGAAGCAAATGTGTCAAAGCCATCTTCTGTTGCCAGACAGCCCTGCTGTTGCTGTCCCAAGATCTTTTCTTCAGCATTCAGCTGGGCTGGTCATGCAGCAGGAGCAGGTCACTGCATTGCTGGGTCCTACTTTGTCAGGACTCTGATTTAAGAGCACGAGAGGAGAGCGCATGCTTGGCGGCCCTCGCACCACCAAAAGTGGCCTCCGATCCATGGCGTGGGGGAAGGTAGGCAGAGGTGGATCTGAGCACGCACTGCTGTCGCGGTAGGTCCCAAGGCTCAAGCATGGCTTTGGTGGCTCTCCTCCTGTGTACCGCTCAATAGCATGGGGTTTAGGCACAAAAAGACCTGCTGAGAAAAAGCAGTGATAGGTGAAAGCAGGTCAGCTGTAGGAAAAGTAATGCCACAGAAAGAGGGTGTCAGAGGTGGGAACAGTGACCGGTCTCTGAGGACCAGACCTAGAGTCTGTCTTCATACCTTTCCTCACCCTCGAGTGCCGGCTTGGCTGCCACTATTTCAGCTGTGATGGAAGAGAGTGGGAGGAAGAGTACTGCATTCCCTTGCTGTGATCTCTTGTTGTTCTTGCATGGGCTTTGTAAGCTTGCCAGCAGAGTACAGAAAGAGGCTAGTTCCCTCACAGAAGTTGTTGAAACTTTTCGAGTGCAACAATGTTCTGACAAGGAATGAAATACAGCAATTATGAGAGTTTTCACTTCCCACTCAACATTTTTTTATTGTCTTTACCTAGTTGTTTCCCAGATTAGGAGTTACAATTTCTTTAAAAGGCTTAGGACAGGCATGAGAAGATCTCATCTGTGTGGTGTGTGGTTTCAGGGGGATGCTATGTTGTGCCTGGTTTTGATAGAGTTGGGACGGTGTGTTTCAGTGCTTTGAAAAATAGTCTTAGCTCAACAGAGAAATTTATGGGGACAGATGCCGCAGCCAATGCAGCACAATGTAGGTGGTTGTTCCCTGGAGGGTGAGGTACCCTCCTGAGCCCCTGGAATTTGGTGAGAACTGTGTGCCTCTGGGGCCCGAGGGCTCGGACATGGGGACAACAGCCAAGTGTGGCCTTTGCATCCAGATCTTTCTTTTGAGAGTCAAACTTTTACGTGGGTAGGTAGATTTAATATGACATACATAGAAACTAATAACTAATATTTCTAACGAAAGACTTATGCAAGTCGATGAGATGGGGAGATACAGGCCTTGAAAGTCTTATGGCGTCATTGAACAAGTGTTCCTAAGCTGTAGCTCTTACAGCTTATAAAACACTGAATCAGTGAGATCACTGTCCTGTCCTGCCTACAACAAGAACCTAAAAATTATTTGGAAGTTCTTAATCTCATTTTTAGCTGCTCTTACAGTGTTATACATGGTTCTACTAAAAATAGGTAACAACTTACAGTAATACTAAACAAATATATAATGTAATTTATGTGAAATTTCGGTCCAAACATCAGTAAGTTGCCTATAGAGGAATTTAATTTGGTAGCATTCCTTCCTCTTAGGGAATCTGTCTTTAAGGCGTTTCTCTTCTAAAACTTGTAAATTCACTTCAAAGCTTGTTCTGAGACTTTTGTGTGCAAACAATTAGTTTAGTCACATTAAGAAGGATGCAATACCAGAACAATAGCAATTGCAAAGTTTATTTCAAATCGTCTTGCAACCACTATTGAAGACATTGTGCCTTGGTCAAAAAAAAAAAGAAAAAAAAAAACCACAGAAGCATGCGATTTCCTTTTTTTTTTTTTCCCTTCTCTGTGTGTATTTATGTTTAACTCAGGGCAAGAATTTTATAATATTCTTAAAGGAAAACATAGAAATAAAAATGGCATGAATTCATGAAAGCATGGGTTTATATATAGGCATTCTCTGTAAATGAACCAGACATTCTGTATTCTAGGTAGAACAACCTTACTTGTCTGCTCATACGCATTTCAGTTACCTCCATGCACTCCCACTTGTCTTACCTTTTTTGTATATGAACTGAATGTATTGTACCATGTTTCTGTTCGAACTGTGTGTGCCTGATGCATAAAACACGACATGGAACAGCAAGGTTTTCCCCACCGTCTGCGTTAAGTCACAAACCATCCAAGCTTTGTTCTCATGGTTGTTACCATTTCACCAGAATCTTTTGGTGTTTGTATAGCCTTATACAGTATATTGCACTTACTGTACCTGTATAGTATCTTGTCTGTATACTGTATGCACATAAATATGTATATTCACTCATGTACGTATGTATAGTATGTTTATATATCTCTGTATATGTATGTGTGTTTGTTCATAGTCCTTCACTAGAAATGTGTGGTTAGTCATATACATTATGTGTATGCCAATTATAAAAAAGTATGAATGCCAGCACCCACTTTTTGATAACCTACTTTTATTCTCATTTGGTCTTGTTAAACAATGAAAATAAAAAATGTCATGTATTTTAAATGAGAACTTTAAAAGATTATTATTTTTACTAATTTCAAGGTTTCCAGTTCTTCAGAAAAATTATTTTAACAGATCCAAAATTGCAAAGATGTTTGTGTCTCTCGTGACAGTTTTCTGTGGCTGAAAAATGTTTGGTAACAGGCCACACTGTGTAGTTTTGGTTATCTGTATCTTATGCTTGTCAAGTGCTCCTGGGTATAGAAATGCCCTTAACCAGCTGGACTGTCATGCTGCAAATCCCAACTCTAGTCACATGAGGGACTTGCAATAAATCTAGGGGGTGACCCGTGTCTATAACATCTTGCATGTATAAATACTGGATATAGAAGGGCCTTAGGCTGGAAAGAAAAGTTTCTCCAGTGCAGATGAGCCTTGGCAAAGGGTGAAAATATCATACTTTATGAGTCAATCTTAAGGGAACATTACAGACACTGTTTGCCAGACCTCTTACACTTTGCGGTCCACAGTAACATATAATAGCCACTTATATGTTAATATATTCATATATCTATTATATAATTGCCAAAACTGTTAACAATACTTTATTAGCCCTTTGGAAAATTATTCTTAATAACCACACAACTGTATGTAGGCTCAGTTATCTGGCCTTGAGGCAGCAAAGCCCTGGCTTATCTTAAATAGCAAAATATCCCTGTAAATCAAGGGGATGACTGATACATATTTTCCAGTTGAGCATGTGTTTAAGTTACTGAATTGGAGCTTCAATGGTAATCATATGTGTTTCTCTATGAGACCTAGGAGTGACAAATTTGCTTCCTTTACAGTTAACTTTATCTTTGTATTAACTTGTTCAGCCAGACCAGTCTCAGTGCATAGTAAGTTACCACAGCAGAGTGGCAGCAGCTACTCAGAAAAATCTCAGAAGACAGATCTGTATGCAGGAAATACTGAGAAACTTGTATGATGACAGAGCCACTGGGAGCAAGAGCCTTCACCCTGACTAAAATCACATAATAGAAAATCCTTTTCATTTTTTAATTTAAAGTTACCGGGTTAAATTCTGACCCCATTCACATCAGCAGCAAATTCCCATTTCACTCATAAGCTATAACTGAAACGCCCAAGGAATGCTTTTCGTCAACAAAAAATAGGATGGGGAAAGCACAGGTTCCACTAATGGAGCTCGGTGTTTATGGACCAGCAGCCTGATCTTAAGCCTTTGCAAGTTGGTGGCAATTAGTGGACTCTTGGGTTTGGTTGGCCCATTTCTTTTTTACAGTCTGGAAAAGCACATTTACTGTCTGGGGTTTATAATCACGATTGTATAATTCACAATAGAAAAGAATAAAAATGAGAAAAAACAATAGCAATATGCATTTTTTTAAATTAATATTGGTCAGATCATGGCTGTTGCTTGATTTCTGCACCAAACTTTAAAACACAAACATAATCAGAAAAACAGCACTTTTTTGCCAGTCGACAGTTTGTTTGCATATGTTACAAGCGGTAAGTGTGTGTAGCTTAACATGCAGCTGAATGTTTTGTTTGCCATGCATTGTCATTTGCCATTCCTTTCAAGATGGATATTTAAATTTCCTCCCTGCTTTGGAGATCTGAACTTGAATTCAACCCATGCTGCTGTTGTAGGCTAAGTTGACTTTGCCTGATCGCTCCATGTGTGGGAGCCTGTGAGCAAAGCCCTAGTTCAGCAGACTGGTGCTTGTGGTTTAGTGTGTCGCAGTCTTCTCAGTGAGTTAATGCTGAACCAGTGTCACACACTGTATCAGCCAGTACCATCCTTTCGGAAATTGCCTTTTAAACAGAAAACCAGAAACAAGGTACAGGGAACCGCTGCATCCAGTGAATCCCATTTTCTAAAGCATGCAGATGCCAGTCTTAGTTTCTCGCCTGTATCTCAGCTACTCTGCATGTCAGGAAATCATGTCTATATTAGATTTGGGTACAATATTGTTTAGCAATTCCTGATATAAATGAAATTGCATGGTGTTGCTGTGATGTAGAGCAGATGTGGTACTTCATACTAAGGCAAGTTCTTACATGTCTCAATTCTTTAGAAACGCTCAGTACAGTGTATAGGTCTAGTAATTGTTCATTAACTGCATTTCAAATTGGAGTTAGAAATTAATCATAAATGGAGATCTCTGTCTTTTAATCATGTTTTTATGCATCTTTAGGAAGGAAGATGTGACCACCTACAAGAATATGATCATCTCTGTACATTCAGTGTTGTTTTCGGTCACGCTTTCCTAAGCTTTTTTCCCCCCATACAATTGGTACAATACTTGAGAAATGGCATTTAATCTAAGAAAATGATCGTTGACTCAATTTCACCATCAAAAGAGGAGAAATGTAAGAGCATATTTCAAAATTTCTCACCTGTAAAGCAACTTCACAGTCTGTAACTGAGATATTTGTGTATTATTTAGATCACCTAATACAAAACAAAAGGAATTGAAGGCACCAGTCCTTTCAGTGCTGAGGCATTCTCCCTCCATATATTATTTTGACAGTTTTAGAATTGTTTTATTTTTAAATGATTCTTGTGACCATTTTCTTGAAACTGCTAGAGAAATATAAAGACTTAGGCTCTTTGCTGGCAAACTGGTGTGAGATTCTTCAGCTGTCACAGCAATAAAGTTTACTTAAATCTTGAGTTCTAGTACTGCCTTCAATAGGAAGAGTGCTGAAGCTCATGTACGTGTTTGTAGCTTGGAAAAAATTAGGTCCAATAAAATGGGGAAACTAATGGAATTTGTGGTGTCCCCACTTGTCACATTTTTGTAACTTCAGGATTGGCCTCAATGTCCACTTTCTCGTAGTCCTTAGTTCTTCCAAAGTCTTGGTCTTGTTTCCACTCATTTTCCTTCTTCCATACTCAAGTTTCTGGGTCCTTCTTGCCCTCTGATGGGTAACCAAAAGCAATACCTAGAGGATGTACCCTGCTGCCTGTCTTCAGCTCCCTCATACATGAGAGCTTTTGCAGGGCTTGCATCCAGAGGAGGAAAGGTTCTTGCCCACCAGCAGCTCTCGCTGCTCCATGCCACCTCTTCACACAAAGAGGGACGGTCTGTTCACCTCAGTATGAGATTTAGAATCTGGCAGTTTTTCAATACTACCATGATTTAGAGTAAGAAACACTAATTACAGATGTGTTGTACTATGAGCGTGGTTACTCAGTCATAGGCAGGGCCAGCTGTAGTGGTCATCGAGGTCACTGCCTCAAAGTGTCCTGCTGTTTTAAGGCTGGCTCATGAGCAGTGTAGGCACACACGCAATGGAGCAGCAACCTCCAGCAAGAGGGAGAGGTGGGGCGACAGGGTTAGTAACCTCTCAAGGAAATCTGGGACATGAGAGTGTTACCCTGCAGGTGCTGCACTGCAAGACGCAGTTAGCGGGAGATCCCTGTGTAACTGAACGCTAGCCAAGTATTCTGTCCTTTGTCCCTCCTGTGATTGACCTAATACGATATTGAATTTTCCTTTCTATTTTACAGTGAACGGCAGGATGTATCATGGTGGGTTGCTTGAGTTCTGCATTTATTGCTTAGCAAAGGCATAGATTAAGCTTTGATTTTTCATGAATGATCTCAATAGGAATGCACTTTGTGATGATCCACTGCATAAATGAGATGCATGAGACAACTTTACACAAAATAATCTCTTATATGAGTTACTTTACAGGCTTTTATTTTAAACGTACTAGCATTTACAGGATGTGTTAACTAACACTAGATCAAGCAGTACATTTCAGACAGTTGTTTTGTGTTAAAAATAAAAAAGCTTAGATGAGAAGAATACATGTTTCCCAATAAGGTAATAATGCAAAGTCAGGAAGATCTGTAGCTAGACTGATTGTCAGTCTAAAAATGGAAAGCAGGACGGTGAATTTATCATTTAAAGTTTGCTTTATTGATAGCCTCAGCAATAATCCAAGGGTTACCGGAAAACTCAAGGCATAGGAGTATGTGCAGGGCTAGTTCTGTATAAAGTAACTGTGACATTTAGTAATTGGAAGCAATGAATCATGAAACTGAAGGTCTGGAATCAGAGGTGCTGAAGGTTTACTAACCATTTGCTAATTTAATTTTAGGATAAGTATTAGTTGCTCACAATCTTGAATCCTCAGGAATTCCTGGAGTTCCAAAGATTCTTGTCAGGTTTTTTTAAGTGGTGGATTAGTCAGGCCATAGAGCACAAGACAGTGTAATAAGTCTTTTAGCAAGTCCTGTGTTGAAAAAAGGTGTCCAGAGTTTTCTTACAATACTGCATCATATAATTACATTAAGTTGTAGAACAGTTTTTACAGGGACTCTCATTTTCATTTTTTTCTGTAGTAGTATCATTTATAAGAAAATATATTTCCAGAAGTTGAGAAATTAAGAATAATGTAAATCAAAACATTAAACACAGCAATACAAATGTTACAATAGCCCTAAAATATGATGCATATACAGTTTCATAAGTTGAAATAGCAGGTGTCAGTGGATTCTTTTAATGTTAAACATACAGGGTAAGATTACAAAGTGCTCCTTCCCACCCAACTATTTTGTCAAAATGAAGACTAGTGTGCTGGGGGAGTTCTTTCCCAAGTGCTTAGAGGGAAAATAGAGATGTTACTTGTGTCCCTTAAAAAGAAGAATTTGTGAAAGGCCGGAAAGGGTAGTTTGTGTAGCACTGAGCACCTTGTGTGTGCTTCTGCTTGTGGTGCGAGTACGTGAATGCACGGGATCATTCTAATGTGGTTGCTGGCATCACAGGACACCTTCCAGAAAACACTTCAGACACTTCTAGAGAAGAATTTGCAGTTACATTGTCCGGCGTCCCTGGGGAGCGTTACCATACACTACAAATTGCACGGAGAGTGTCTGCTTTCACAGCTCACCTTGCACATCCTGTGTGTTCCTAAACATACTGCTGCTTTTAATCACCTTTGTATTAATAATCAGTTGTTGGTTTGAATTTAACAGTTACAGGAGAACAGGTTAGCAGTACAGAGCTATATGAATGACTAACTATCCTGGGCCAAATTACATTGTCTTTCATGTCAATATTATTCCAAAGTACCTCTGACAGAGAGAAGGAAATGACTGCAGATTTAGCCTGTAGTTCTACCCTCACTTACTGACTTTTGCAGCCATTGGAAGTACCAACTTTTAACTGCAGTGCAATGGTTATAGCTAACGGTTAACAAAAGAAGTCTTCTCCAACTTAATTTTCTAAGTGCTCTTCCGAAGGCTTTTTAAATCATTTGAGGTTTTTTTTTTTTACTATTTGTTTGAACAAACTGTAGTCAAATTCTTGGACCTGTGAAGTTAGACGGTACATTCCTGTTAGCTTCAAATGGGTGAGGATCTTGCTGCTCAGGTTTTCTGAAACCTGATTCTGGCTGAACTTCTGCCTTGGACAACTCCCCTTTTGCAAACATGTGCTACGAGGACCTCCATGTCAAGCTAAGAGTATCAGATAGCAGATTGTGAAGTAACTGTTGCTACTTAACATAGCCCTCCACCACTTGCCCCCGTGGCACACGACTGCCTTCTAGGAGTGGGATTTCACATCCTCCCAATTGGAAATACCTTACCCGGCCAGATGGCTGGGACCCATCTGCACCAGAGAAAGTGCCGTCAAGAGTTTCAGTGGGAAAGAGAGTTTGGAAACTCCCATCTGAGAACAGGCAAGAGGGAAGGAGTACCTTTTCCTCCCAGAGGATGGTAAGTGGCTTTCAGAAAGCCTTTCTTCTTCACTTACTGTAGCCTGCCAAAACAAATCAGCATGCTTGGCTCTGCTGAATGATGTGTAGCACTGCACACGGATTGCGCCGTCAGAAATTGCTTTGTTTACAGATCCAGGAGACATTTCTAATAATCTCCTCCAAACATTGCTGATCTTTTTTACTTCATTGTATTTTACATTGGTTTCAGATCACTTTGTTATAGCCTCACATTAGCTGTTGGGCTTTCATTTTATCTGTGATATATAGTTGTCACAAAGAAAAGGGTATTTGTACGTGACTTCCATGATCACATACATGTGATGTGGTTTTACCCATCCATCCTTCCTGTAAATGAAGAGTCAGCCCCTCTGCCATCCAGCAGGAGAGGTGGATGCTCACAAGGGCCAGAAGAGAACAGCATCTTCTTCAGCCCCATAATCTCTGCAATTTCAGCACAGTAAGCGGGAACCTATAGTACTAGGAAAAAATTATGGAAGCATCATTGTGGAGCTCTATTATTGCCCAGAGCTTCCGATTTCACCTCAGACAAACTAGCAGCATTAAAAATAGGCAAACCAAGAATTTACCAGCCAAGATGTCATGAGGAGAAACAGCTGAATGGGATATGGTGTTTTCTAAAGCCCTTGTGTAAACTAAAGTGGAAATTTTTTTTTAGATCATTAAAAGTTCATACAGCACAAAAAAACCCCGCCAAACAACCCACTCACAGAAGTGTCCAGAGCATGAAATATCAGGTGATCAATTAAAATGTCAGAAAAACTTCCTAAAAAATGAATGAAAATTGGCAGCATTTTCTAACTTTGTGACTAGTAATAGAGCTGCCTACAATATTTCAAATATTTCTTCTCCCCTATGGAATTTTTAGCAGCACATATTTTCACAGGCAGTTGTGTGAAAAATTATAGTGCACCTTTCAATGATAGGTTTCCTGAAATGACTCTTGGCACCAGGAATTAGCACAACTTTATCCTACCTACACTTCACCCCTGTGGCCTGACTTTGAAGGAGCAGAATCACTTCCAGCACTTGCTCTTCTCTGGTCCCAGCGCAGGCAGGAGCGCAGGGTGCCTGCCTGCCCGGTGCCCAGCGCTGGCAATGAAAATTACATGGGGCTCGGTTTTAGGCAAGAAGGTATGAGTGGGACTTAGGCAGCACATACGTCTTTTTACCAAGAGACAACATTATCTATGTATTTATGTAGCTGTTTACCTCTCACACACGAGCAAGTAAAATTTATCACACCTAAGAAAGAGAGTCCCAGGCCTGGTGCTGAGGATTTTTCACTCTGTATTTTCAGTCTTGCTCCCAGATTTTTCTTTTCACACCCCTCAAGTTTTTTTGTTTGGAAAGGCTATGCTACGTGGGATTGTTAGGTTTGTATAGAACTTACAGGTATTCCCATATATTTTTCAGTAGCATACATGTGTTCAATAACTTACATAGACCTGCTTGTGCACTTCACCTGGTGTTCCTTATGGTGGAAGTCCAGCTCCTGAAGGGCCAGAAAGTCTTATCTCATATTGTGAATAGTCACCAACAAAAAAGATAGATACAAAATGTTTGCTACACCTGGTGACCACAGCTAGCAGGTGTGCAAAGTTGTATCCATCAGTAGCTGCTTAATTGTATTACTGGAGAATATTTTCTTCTATCTTTTTCCATCTGTAACTATTACTCTCTTTGCCAAACCAAACTATCCTGCTTCGTTAAGAACAGGGAAAGACTATGTTCATTTACAATTCTTTTTCTTGCTTTAAACACCTGTATTTTGTGCGCTTCTGTGAATCTGCTGGTGCAGGCTGCCACACGGAGCGCGGGCTGGAGCTGCACTGGCGTCGTTCTGCGGGCAGCAGTGGGGGTGCCCAGGGCCGGGCAGAGCCCGAGCCAGGGCAACAGAAAACAGAAATAGTCCGCTGTGACACCAGGGAGTTCCTGGCAGCATGAGTCATTGTCTGTTCCCCAAAGCCTGTTTTGAGTTTTCCCTGGGATTATGAGCTTTTCCTAGTAAATTCTGATGTGGCAGAGAGCTACAGCATGTACCGACCTCTGGCTCCAGGTTCTGTCCTCTAAGAGCGACTGAACTGTAGTTGTTCTGCCCATCAAACCTCTGCTCCAAGACAGTTCTGCAATCTAGCTCAGGGCACTCTAATTTAAGCAATACATATACTTGTAAACCATCGGGACTGCTACTTATCTTTCTGGAATAATTCAAAATTTCAATCCTATCAAGTAAGAAGAAATGAAGACAGGGCCACTGCTAATGGAGGCACCTACACACAAAAATACACCGGTTGCACTTTGCAGAGAAGGGAACTAGTTTTTCTAGTTTGTTTCTCAGGTGTTCATAATGCATTAAAACACTCAGTAGAAGTGATCTTTTTTTACTTAGAAAGGTTTTCTTAGACAAAACATTTTGCACTGTTTTGAGGATGTGTAAAGTTGTTTTTTCTTAGTTGAAAGATGGGTTTATAATACTATTTCTTGTTCCATGGCACTGCCAACATAAAACCTGAGAGTATGTAACAGGATTTAATAAAATTCACTTCCAATGTTTTGGGAATGAAAATGTCAGAAAAATAAGGGCAGATAGCAAAAGTAAGGTGGCAACATAGACTGGTTTCTCCTAAGGTGTTCAAGAAAGCTGATGATTAAAACTGTGTAGAAGAATTCAGTTTTATATAGTGGAAGAAGTTTCTTACTTTTTGTTGTTGATGTTCAAGTCTGGAACAAGCATTTGCTTTAAATAAGATTTTTGAAAAAAACTAGAGAATAATCAAAGGGTTAGTGTGTTTACTGGGAACTCATGAGGCATCCTCATTTACGCTTGCACTCAACCACATTTAGATGAGGGAATTTATCCAACCACTCAACATTCCTGTATGGTTCCTACACATCAGGTTATCCTGCAGCTTTTACTGCCTGCTTAGGAGCAAGGATTTGAGCCTACCTCCAACACCTCCTAGGTGAAAATCCAAACTTCTGGGCCTTTGGCTGGTGTTCTCCTTCACTCTCTTGCACTGTCTGATTTTGAAAAAAATTGTGTCTTAGACCTCCGGATAATTTAATGAGTAAAAAGTCCATCAAAATAAAAATTGATGTACAATCAGCAAATTTCATAATTCAAAAGAGATTATGTGACATAGTACCTAATACACATCCTGGAGTCTCCAGGAGATCCCTCCTTACAATCCTAACATTAGCTGCTGGTTCTTTCTTCACTTTTCATTAGGAGTAGGCTTTGGGCCAAGACTCTGGTCAAAATCAACTTTGCTGCTTCTGTGCTGTGTCTTGTTGGCTGTTACCTCCAGCACTGATGCATTTTGTGCCTGTCTGCTTACATCCACATCTGCAGCCAAGCACTGACACACTGCAGTACATACCATTCCTCACATGCTATGTGATCTTTCAGAAACGGGAGAGCTGTATGTTATGAATGCTCTACTTTTTTCCATAAATTAAGTTGTGACTTCATTATTTTTTTTGTGCCTATCACACTGAACAAATCCCTTGTTTTGATATAGCAGGGATATTAACAGTGTGGTGCATGACCAGAGGAGCAGGCTGAAGCTAGAAAGGAGGGACGATATGAAAAAAATTAGTACTGGAACTAAGCGTGAACATCATCAGTTCAATCACAGGAAGGATTAGGCCTAAGTCCGCAGTGTTAAACACATTAGCTTTAAACACCTCAGTAGCCTTACTGAAGTCGTCAAGGGTTACTGCTGTGATTAAACAGCTGGTTTGAGTGCTGGCTTGTGAGCCTTAGCACTTGTAATTTGTCTAGGACACACTGAAAATTTAGTTAATGCTCTTTGGGATTTTGTATTAGCAACATGGTTATTGTCATATCTGTAGTTCATTGATCTACAAACTGGTGATTCCTCTTAGGTCTGTCTTGCAACGTCAAGAGGCATGCACCCTGGTTGAGTACATTTTTGTTTTCTTGCACATTAACACTCAAACTGGGCAAAACTATCAAATAAAACACTTTAACATTTGTTCTCACTTTTAAGCTTTTTTCCACAAGCCTTTCAACATCATATGTGTTCACTTAGTCTATTTTAGCAAATGACTTTACACATACCAGTTCTGTACATTCATGCTTCACATAGCATTACCTGAATGCAGCTACAGGAGAGGAATGTACCATGTGGACGGTACATCTAAGAAGACGCTGGTGTGAAGGACCTAGCCATCAAACAAAAATAACATAAAAAAAATCACAGGTAGTCTTGAAAATCTGTGTCTGGGAAAGTGGAAAAACTCAAATTCTTCATAATAAATGATTCACTAACAGCAACACAATATGGTGGCCAGTATAAAAAAGGATTTTGGAGCTGCCTACACTTGGGTTTATTTTAGGGGCTGTTTTGCAGGGGGTGGCAGCGTGTCTGTGTAACCGATACATTCTGCAACACCATTTCTATCTTTGGGAAGTTGCAACTGGTATTTTAGAGCTTAGCATGTCAAAATCCTGCTTCAGTCCCCTTGAATCCCATGAAGGGGATTACCTACCAGAAGACACTGTGTTGACAATGGCACTGTGTGTAGTACAGTGGTGAAAGCGGGGTTGATGTGGATGTAACACCGTCACGGTTACTGTCGTACGTGCTGCAGATGATGCTTGTGATACGTGGTGACTGGAGCACACAGCGTACCATAAGGATTTGGTATTGGCACGTGCTCTGTTTATTTACATGATGGGTTATAAAAGAGAAGGTATTTCCTGATGTCTAGAAGAGGAAACCTGCACTCAAGTACCGTTGTCGTCAAATCCAGCCCAGAAGCTGATGTGCTGCTGTGTGTTGCGAATATTTTGTGTAATGAAATGTGTGCAGACTGTGTCCCTGTCCTGCCCCACGTAGGAGGACCCAGGCAAAATGAAGACACTGCTGAGTAAGTACTAACCCGTCACTGATGAGTAGAGTAGCAGAAAATCTGCCTGAGATAGAGCCTCCTCCAAAGACCTGTGGAGTCAAGCCAGGGGGTAGGGAGGAGTATCTCTGGTTCAGTCACTGAGTTTTGGACCAGGCCTGGGCACCCAAAGAGAGAAGGTCTCACGGCTGTGGCAGATGACATGCCTCATACCTGCCTGCACAGCAGTAAACGTTAGATCACTCCTGAAACGAAAGAGGTATTCAACTAGGAAGAGCAGGCACAGTGGGCTTCCAGAAGACTTTTAGCTCAGCCATTCAGAAGGACATGCTGCAGATACATTACCTGTGTAATTCTAAGTTCAAAGAATATTCAAGAACAAAATTCATATTGTGGTTTAAATTTGTTCTACTCAAAGTATTCTCTCATGTATAAGGTAAGCGTGGTTTTGTTTCAGTGTAAAGAAAGGTAATTCCATCTGAAATTCTTTTATCCTGTGTCACCTCTTAAAAACTTTTTTTTACAAAGATATTTGAAAAAATACCCACATTTCTGTATTGTGTTTATTTTTCTGTTTGAGTACATCATTTGTTATTACTTTTTTTGGTAGGCTTGCTCACGTTTATTCCTTTTGCTTTGTTTCCTGCTATGAATCTGAACATTTTCTCTATCTATTCAACAATAAATGCTAAGTATGCTTCAAGCTGATCACAGAAACTACCAAGATCAATGGAAGTTTCTATACTGGCTTCTAAGAAGACCAGTCCCCAGTTCTAGGAAACTGGTGTATGCTCATGCTTGGCATTCTAAGATTTGTGAACGAAAGGCGTATGCATTAATAAATGTACTCAAATACTCTTAATAATAAACATACATTTCCTTCCTGAATCATGAAATGCTGCCAAAGTATTACTGTGCATGTGCATTTTCATGACAAGATCAGAGATGTACTTGGACAGCCCCTGCGAATGTATGGCGTGCATTTACTTGCACACAAATCCTTAATTTGTGACTAATGTGGAAAACAAATGTTGGGAGACTCAAGACATCACTTCAAATTTGCAAAGTAAGTGTTGAGAGGAAGTTTTCTGATTTGCAGGTATACAGTGTGTCATCCAAATACAATGAGCCCTTTCAGAATAGTTTAGTATTAGTGATTTCAGTTCCAACCAAAGTCCTTTGAAGACACACACATTTTCAATCATGCAAGCACCCCACTGAACTCAAATGAAGCCACATTCTCAGGCTTCAGAGGGTCTGTGACATGGAGTTACAACTGAACATATGCTAACCTCCTTTTTTGGATCAGGATCATGTTTTCAAATATTCTACATGCACGAAAACATGGAGTTTCTAAACTCTTGGTGCCTTTCAGTTAACAAAATCTCATCACAGAATAGGATGGGTTAACCGATATAATTCGCATGGAGTTCATTAAATAATTTTTAAAAAATTAAACACAGAGTTATATTTAGCTTGATACTCAGAAGTGTTAACACCATGCTTTTAATGTGACAGATTGGATTTGGAAAGTAATATACAACATGGGTTTCAGTGTACAGAATGTTTTATTTCCACAGCTTAGGGACATTGTTAAGACCTATGTGTCTTTTTAAGATCTATTCCCTCATTTAAAATCCACCCGTTGCTAGTTTGCTGAAAACATTTATCTTTATTAGCTTTCAGTGCTCTGAAGAAGTTAAAAAGGGGACCTTTTATTACCCTTTTTTTTCTTAAAGTAGTAGTTAGAAGTAAAGGCTGACTTTGCTTCTGTTGTTGACATAGAGATCTTTTGTTCATCAAAAAAATTAGAGTATTTCAAATAAGTGTAATGTTAACCTTGCAAAGAAACAACGTATTCAATCTGTGACCAAATAGTTATTTGTATGTTTTTTTTTCTTCTTTTCTGTTTCCTTCTTTTCTTT
>JAVJGG010000085.1:23711274-23732680 GCA_035590195.1 Aviceda cuculoides
TTCTCCCCCCCCCCCACCCCAATAGGTGACATGTATGCAGTGGTTGCAAGGGGACCATACAATGCTGGATATGATTGAGAAAAAACGTTGCCTGTGCAAAGAAATAAAAGCTCGACAGAAATCAGAAAAAGGACTCTGCAAACAGGACAGCATGCCTATTTTGCCAAGTTGGAAAAAAAATACCGGGACCAAGAAATACAGCCCTCCTCCTTATTCCAAACAACAAACTGTTTTCTGGGACACTGCAATTTGACAGGCGTGTGGAGGATGCCCTCTCCACTGTGTGGCACCGAGCACAGGTAGCCTGCTTTTTTAATAAGGCAAAGGCTCTAACCTAAGACTTACCTGCAGGTGGTGAACTTCCTAGGAAAAAACCACAACGATACAGTGCTCACCTGTCAATCAAGAGAGAGATTTAAGTTTCCGACTGGATTAAGGCGTACATATTTATCCAGGATTTTTTTGGATCCAGAAGATATCAAAATGTAAATATTTCACCAATATATTGAAAACACCCAAACTAATACACTGTTTAAATATATATATATAAAGTCAAAAATTTATGAAGAATTTTACTATATAATGTTACTGTTATACTGTTTTATTACCTATTTTCTATGTGGTATTCTAATGTTTCCCCCCCACCACTACCGTTTTGTTTCTCTTACCTGCCTAGATTTGGCCTCTGTAAAAAAGCATGTGGTTGTACGTTTTGTTGAACAGGACAATGTACAAAACAACTTGGTGCTAGGGCTGTAGAAGTTACGTAGAGTCGTACTTATTAGACGTCCTTAGCTTGGGGGGGGGGGGGGGGGGGCGGGCCAAAAGAGAGAGTTTTGGTGGGAAACAGCAAAACTGCAAGCAATGCAAATACAAGTGCTTAATGTGGATGCCCAAGTTGCATTTAAAATATGAATTGTTCTGCATCAGTTTTCCCATAAAGTTGTTAATCAGAGAAATTGCCCTTGGTTTTATACGAATCAGTTACTAAAATTATTTGGCCAAGAAACTAAATTTTCTGCAGAAAAGCGTGCAACAGAAACTCTTCCTTCACTATATTCAGCTGACTAGCAGAGACCATGGTTCACTGTGACTAGGCATTGTACAGCCCATGACGGAGAGACCCAGTCGCTTAGCAGGTTAAGGCAGTGGCACCGCAGCCACGGTTCCTGTCCACATTTTTCTTTGGTCCAGAAAATAAAGGTGACAAAATCTGTTTACGTGTTTATTATTTTTAAATCCAGCAACACATCCTTACTTTACACTGTGTCAGATTTCCTAGTGTTATTTATAAAGGCTGGAATTCAGACCCCTTGAAAGCCAGTAGGGAAATCCCTCTTGATTTCATGCGGTTTTGAAGCAGAGGCCCACGTAACACGTTCTCCCGGGTACGCCGTTTCTTCTTCCTGGCTGCTTCTGTAATTGGCTTACAATCCTGTATTATATTACACCCATTTTAACAGAATATTATGTCATGACCAAAGAATTATGACCTCCTGGTTTTAGCGGGAGAAAGAGATGGCTTACACTGATTATAAGGGTGAAATCCATGCAGTGAAATATCTTCCAAAAGGATCTGTTGAGAACGAGGGAAACTTGTCCTGTTGTGGAGCAGGAGAAAAAAGATCTATGGCATATATTTTCTATATTTAAATTTCTATCTATGCGTCTGAAGTTTGGTAGCACAAAGTCCCTCTTGAAAACAATCATTTTAATATTATATTTGCCGAGAAGAAAAGATGTGTTGTTTGAAACTTCTTGTTATATTGGCTTTTCTTTGAAATTATATTGACAGCATAGCCACAGCTGTAATTGCTGATCAAAAAAAACCAAAAATAAAAAATTTTAGAAGGTTTTTGTAATCTATATTGCTAAAGTTTGAGTTTGAGTAATGCTTTATCAGTAGTAGTTTCTTTTCAGCCTCTGGAAAAAAGTTTTTAAATATTTTATAACTAATTAACTAATGTATATTTTGATGTCCAAACTGAGATTTCTGTAAAAGATAAAGTGTGTGTTTATATGTGTGTATGTATATTAGCATTATTGTGTATGTATATATGCATATGTGTACACACATATATATGTATATATGCATGTATCTATATATACTCATAGATGTGTGCATACGTATATACCCACATACATTAAATATTGGTGTGTGTTATGAATATACAGTGGCTAGAATGGGTATGCAATTGAAATGCAGATTTAAAGAGCCCCTCACAGCCCAAATGACAGAAGACATGAAAAAACCCAGAGGCTGTGAAGGAATCTTTGGATACATGTTACATCCAAAAGACACCAACTGTATATTCTGCTTATTCTCTTTTTTTTAAAGAAAGAAAATGGCAGAAGAAAAACTCCAGAGATCTCACAAAGTTCCAGAATCTGCTGGAAAGAAGACGACTTGTTGGTCATGAGAAATCTGTTGAGATAACAGGTTCATTATTCAGAAAGTGTTTATGCTTTGTCTTCCTTGTTATGTGGCAAGAGAAGAATTTTTCGTAACCATATGTGAAATACTTAGCTCAGCCCTTTCCCCCAGCTGCACCAAGTCTCTGGTGACAAAACGAAAGCCAGCATTCGGTCAGTCTTGATACTCCTTCTCTGCACTGATCTCTTCCTGGAGCAATTACTTTAAAAAGCCTGCTACCGAAGCATCGATTTTGCAGTCCAGACCCATGGCGGGTACGCATGGGCGCTGCAGTGCCAGGCCCTTTGAGGGAAGGCAAACATTAATGTAAACAGTTACATGTTTAATAGTGTTTGTTCATATTGTGTCCTTTTCATATTGATACGTAATAGGAATAATGATCAGGGAATTGAACCATTCTTGTCCTAAGCAGACTTACTTGTATGCTTAGCCAACCATGAAACCACTCCTTGTTTTGCTTTTGTTGCTCAACACTGTTTATGTTGTCCTTCCTAAAAAACTGCCCATGTGCTTCCAGACCTCCATTGTATCCCATGGAAACAATGGCTTCTTGTTTTAACGTGCGACAGTACATGAAAAAGTAAAATATAACTTAGCACTTACCTTCAAAGCACTTTAGAAATGTGAACTAAACCTCACGCTTGCAAGAATCGTTTTACAGAGGAGGGAGGTGAGGCTCAGGTGGAGTAGTTTCCAAAGGTCACGGGCAGAGCCAGAGAAAACATACACCGCCATCCTGTCCCACGACTGCTGGCCCACCCCATCGCTCGAGCAAAAAGTGCATCGTACTGCCGAGAGCATACCATCAAAATGCTGTTAAACATTTTCTGCATCACCTATTGTCTCAGCAGTTTCTGTGTCACAGGGTGAATGACAGTGCTTAGTTACACACGGTCATTAAAGCTGTAGTCTGTACAAATATGCAATCTGTATATACATACAGATCACATATATACACACACTTACGAGGACTGTATATATGAAATTGTTTGGTATGCACTTATTTTGCTTTAAACTCCTGAAGTTAAACATTATAGTGTAGCAATTTGTGTAAAGTGCACTGTGATTTCAAGAAAGCACAGTAAAGTCACAGGTCTTGTTATTCTTGCACTAAAAATGTGTTTACGTATACTAGCCAATGTATGTCTACTTTATTGCTCCTTTTGACAAATTAAAGCAAATGGTATAAAATGGTATGGGGTTTTTTTTGTTTGGGTTGTTTATTTTTAAGTGGACAATGGCACTATGTTTTTAAATGACAGGGTTTTTAAATAAAATGAAATCATTCTGTGTTCATTCCAATGTAATACATTTACCAATATCTTGAAATTGAATGTCATGTTGCTTTTTCTCATATTTCATTAGAAATTGTCAGGTATGTGCCTGAGATTGTGTAGGAGTAAGGAGTAGCTAGAGGCTAACTGTAATCATATATTATTAGCCGTTTCTATATACACAGTATAAATACATATTAATTTTCTTTTCATTTTTGTACTTGATTTTTTTAGGTAAGATGTAATTAAATGTACTTTGATACTTCTGAAGTAATAAGATGTTGTTTGAAGATCAATTCTGCTTTCTTTAGTGCATTGACAATATTTTACAATAATTTAGTGCTTATTTATTTGTGCTCCAGTGTAATTATAATAAAAAGCAATAGTTTAAAATACTTGGATGTTCATTTTCATTTGATGGTTTCAGCTTAGAGCTGGTTTATTCACTAGGGATTAGCCAGAGATTCCTGGGGAAAAAAGTCAAGTCATAGATGTGTATTTATAACATTCCCTAGGCACATTTTTAATCACATCATTTGTTGGAGGAAATGAATGAATTGCTTTAATAGGTTAATATTTGCAAATCATGCCTGGTTGCATCTAATGCCATGAGTGCCATCCTCAACTAAATTCTTAAGATAAGATTTCTCTGAAAAGCATACAGAAAATTTTCTGTAAGTACCTTTCACAGTTTGGGATGGAAGATGCTCACTTCAAAGAACCCCCGTCAAAGATTTCCATTTGCAGCATATCTACAAATGGGAGGGGGACCCATCATGCTCTCCATAAAGCTCTAAAAAAACCCCTGCTTAAAAGTCAGTATATTCTTCTTGTTTCCAGACAGAAGCTTTACTCCCGTTGGGATGTAAACCTTAGTCCTCACAGAGGAATTCCATGGTGGGAGGAGGGGACAGGACGGGGTGTGTGGGGGGTGTGGGGCAGGGGGTGGGGGTGGTGGTGTAGAAAGGCACCTGTACAGCCTTGCAAATGATACTGATCTTCCAGTGCTTAATTTTTCAATACTTTGTGTTTTCTCTTGAAGTTTTGTAGCCTGGATTCTGTGACTGAGAGAACCTTCCCCCTAATTTTTTGATATGACATTTTGTAATTTAAAAAGGTTTCCAAAAGCAAGTAAGCAAGTAGTTAATAAAGAACCTGGTAAGAAACAGTAATGTTCTTGCTATAGCACTGAGACCAAATTTTCCCCCCTTCATCGAAAAAGCTGCCTTTAATATGCAGAAAAGGTACTATCCATGTTTGTATAGACCTGTATGCAGAAGTGAACCAGTGGGAATCTTTTGGTTGTCTTCTGCAGGAGCTGGTTCCGAGTCAGGTGGCAGATGATCCAAACTATGCCTTTCAAGTGCTTCCCTGCCCCAGGAGCCACATGCTTTCCCTGAGGCACAGCATGTCTCTCCTCAGCAGCAACCCCGTTGCCAGGGCCATTATAGAGGTTGAAGAGCTTTGTAACCTCTTCATGGTCCTCTTCCTCTCCCCAGCCCCTGGCGTGGCTGTTCAGAGTGACTCATCCTCCAAAGCAAATCAGCCTTTTGTCCCAGGCTCCATGTTTCATAGGGAAATCTTACAGGGATGACTAGAAATGAACAGAACAAGGTTTTACAGGGCTTTCTCCAGACCTAAAAGAGGAAAAGAGATTCTGTCAGTTTAAGAGTCAGATTGTTGTCTGTACTCTGCAGTGGGACAGTTCACGAAGTCCTGTGTCCTAGCTCATTTCTAAGGACTTTCCAGGATGACTTCCAACATCCACCTCGCTCCCCATGCCATGCCTGACCACTGCTGGAGACAACAGCACCTGAACCAGAGAAGGAACGAAAGGGGAGGATTGCCAAACACAGCAGGGAGCATAAATCTGGGGCAAATCCAGATTTTTAACTATTTGAAATACATGTATTAGCTTCCTTTGCCACTGCAGAAACACTTTCTATGTGCCATTGTTTCTTAAACAGAAGAGGTTTAAATTAAAAGGAGACAAGGCTATAAAAAGCAATGGTTAAGTTTTACATTTGTATTTGCTCTATGTTTATTTAGAAGTGGAAAGGTGCCTGCAGTGCTCTATCTTGGGTCTCTTTTTGCATTTTAAAAACCGTCACAATAACACTGGCTGGAGTTACTGCTGTTTCTCCGCCACAGTCACTCAGAGTGACCTTAGCTGGTGCCAGAGTGGCTGTGAAGCAATTAAAGCACACAGGGGCCTGTCTTGCTTGGGAACAAGTAACCTGCCCTGAGCAAAGCAGAGAAGTCGAGCAGCCGTTAGAGGAGAGATGGGCCAGCACCTCTCAGATCTACAGCCAGCGCTGACAGAGCTGGCAAGAGAAGTGCAGGAAACTGGATAAAATTTACAAAAACAAAAGACAACTGAAAAGAAACACTGCTCAAAGGCAAGACTGAATACATTTAGCATTTATTTTCTAAACCTGCCAACATGTCTTTTGTGGTGCAGTTTTGCCTTAAAAAAAAAAATTACACACCTGCCACCTTTTAATTGAGATTTTTGGCACTGGTGTGGGTGGAGGTTTTAGTGTTCTCCCCACCTGTGGCATATTTTCATCTTCTGTTGTCCCCTTCTCTCTTTTTGTCTCAATCCTTTCTTTCATGATGTGCTTTGGGAAATACATTTGTAGGTACAATGAGAGTTCCCTTTTTGTCTTTTTTCCTGTTAATGTTGTGCTCTCCCTACCCTTTTCTCAGCAGGGTCTACACTCTCTAACCCTTACAAAAGCATACAAAGAGAGCAGGAACCACATTCGATTTTATTTTAGAGGATGGCATTTATCACTGCTGTTCTCGGTGTATACATAGCAAGTTTCATGGAAGGATTCAGAAGTGGCCAAAAAGAGTTGATAAAACACAGAGGTACCAAGAAGATGCAGACTGGACCATGGCTGCAGCCAGTGGGCAGCAAAGCCAGGGATGACACCCACATTTGTCCTGGGCCCAAACATCCTCGCCCCAAAACCAGCTTTGGGTGGAGAAGTAAAAAGAGTGGTGCTAGGGTAGAGGTTCTCCAACTGCAGCTGGCAGGACATCAGCATGGGCCAGGAGGAAATTAAATTACACATATTAAAACTGAGGACAAATATTCCCGTAAACCTTCTCCCTCAGCTTTCACCTCTGTCTTGTGTACCTCCTGCACCACGAGCAGCCCACAGCAACAGATCAGGAGGAGCTCTGCCTACCTCCCCAGCCCCCAAGGAAGCTGGCAGAGGAGACCAGGAGCTTCACCCTACTCCGGCAAGGTACCAGCACGGGCCTGCCCCCTCCCTGCAACCTGCCTTGGCCCCGGGGTTGGGGGCAGTGAAACAGACAGAGGGAATGGGGGTGGCAAAGTTGCTGGGGCCTCACAGCAGCCACTGAGGAGCTGGGGCACGCGGGCGCTGCGGCACCGGGCGCAGGGTGTGAAGGGCAAATCCTCCAGAGGAATGTCTGACTGTGCCACTGAGGAAGAAACCGGCTTGCGAGAAGGGAACAGGCTGATGTGAGGAGCAGAAAACTCCTGTCAAACCCAAGGGCCAAGCCAGCCCTCCTGAGCACATGTGGAAAAGTGGGCAATGTCCCTGTCCCAGCTGGGAGCAGACAGAGAGGGGGAGAGGGACTTCAGAGACAACCAAAACCTCAGTATTATTGGTCAAGTTTTGGGGAGAGGACAGGCTCCTGGGGTCTGGCGCCTGAGGGAGCCGGATAGCTTTTCATCTCTAGAGGCCAGCAGCACCGCATCTTCTTCTGGCACAACTGGGCTTCTAATTCAGCAGCTTCACTTGATCAAAAACCAGCAATAATACTTGACTAGACCTTTATACCAGGAGATACAATATGAATTTAAAAGAGAAAAGAAAAACCCACAAGATAAAGCCTTAGTCTCCAACAGCCCCCTGATAGCTACAGCTGAACCCAGAAGGCTTCAAGCCTGCAAAGCCCCAGTGTGAGGGCAGAGGCTGGTGGGCCACTGGCTGCCTCACCTCCATGTCTGCTCTGAGGGGCCAGGCAGGCAGCGGGAGGCAGCTGCAGCTCAAATTCCGCCTCCCTGGCCATCCCCATGTGGCCATAGGGGGATCCCATTTGGAGGAAAACGGGGGGAGCAGCTCACAGTCCCGGGGCTGATGGCCCCGTCAGGAGGACCAGGTCCCTGTGCCACCTTGCATGCCGAGGGTTGGGCTGCAGCCCAGGGGTGAGAGAGAATGGCAGTTTGGTTGGGGAAAGAGAAATGACTGGGAATTTGGCCATAAACATTAAATTTTAGTTTCTGGTACAAGGGAGCCCCTGAGGCAGCAAGGCTAGGCTGCAGTGCCCCTTCAGTGAGCTGGGTCATTTCTGCATCTTCCAGGTGGGGTCCATTTCCCAAACGAGGCACAGAGGCAGCTTGGTCACACTGGCCCCTGCTCGCTCCTGGGCTTTCCCGCCACTTTTGCAGCTGACGCCCTCTGCCCCTCAATAACCAGCTCTCCCCTGAGGGAGCTGTATCCACCATGGCTGCGCTGCCCAGCCACCATGGAAGAATCTCTCTCGGGGTTCAGCACCCGAGCGGCTGTCCTGTTCCTTCAGAGAGCACCCTGACATGGCAGGGGCAGGCAGAAGCTGCCAGAGCTCGCTGAGGTGAGGCAGCAACCAGATCTCTGGTCTCCAGCTGGCAAGACCAGCACTTCACCAGGTCACGGCTTGGCCAGTCCAGCGCTTGGCACAGGCTGAGCTCCTTGGGCTGCCCCAGTGCTGCCTGTTGCTCAGGTGCACCTGGCAGGCTTTGGGCTGACAGGCTTCATGTCGAGTCAGTCACGCCTGCCGTAACCTCCCTCCCGTGCTCTCATTTCAGAGGAGCACAGCAGCATGGCGGTGCCCCATGGGGTCAGAGCTCACGGCTGGCTGGGGCGGCAGCAGGCAGAGCACTGCAGATCATCTCAGATGCACCATTTGGGACGAGGGGAAGTAATGGGAATGTAGCTCTCCAGCACACGTGACACTCACCAAAAGGTAATCTCCTCTCAATGGTTTCTTGGTAACCATCGCAGCATGCCCCCTCATAAAGCCCCATGTTTGGGGAAGCAGTGGGAAGGGCCCTGGTTGTCAGTGCTCTGAAGGAGAGGAGCCTGCACTTCCTCAGCAATCGCTCTTAATTGAATGTCTCTCGGCCTACTCTCTATGACCTTATACTTCGTTTAGACATTAACACCTCTGCAAAGTGGGTGTTAAATGGTGCTGTTAGTGTCTGTAACATTTTCACATACACTTGAGGAGTGTAAATGATTCTACAAGGTGCAGGGCAGTGGAAAATCAGCCTTCCCCAGCTCCAGCTGGCTGGGGAAATTCAAAATAACTCCTGTGGAATCCAGCTCCCACCAAAGAGCTCTTTTCTTTCCCAAGTTCTTCAGGTTTTTATTACTGTTCTTGTAAACAAAACAACTGAATCTCTAGTGTGTTTATTTTCCAGTTTAAAGAGGCTGAGATGTCCCTGGCTGGGCAAGGCAGAGCCATTCACTTTCTGCCTGGCTTTTAGGTCCACTGGTGTTTGAGAATTTTGTCACAATTTCTGCTGAAGTATGTGGCCCATCCAAGAAGTCTGAAACCAGCACTTTCTTTTCCTGGCACTTACCCTGTGTGTGAGAGGTGGTGACACAAGTTGTATGTGGAATAAGCTGACAGGATGAGTTATTCCCTGTGCTATGTGTTTGACTGGCTGGGCACTGCCTGACTTGTTGAGTAGTACAGCAGTGAGCTCCAGGAGAGATGGTGGCACCCCAGTGTGGCAATCTGGAGTGTGCTGGTACAACTGTGTCATTGGGAACAACGGGACTGGGGAGTGGAGCCGTGATCACCTCTCCATGCAAAACTCTGTCATGACTAATTCATGGCAGGCTGCAAGGTTGTGTCTGCCCAGGTATGTGCCATCACCCCCTGGATGCTGGTTTCTGGGGTAGGCAGGAGCAGATGCTGTTCTAGACTGACATGAAGATCAAGAGGTTTCAGAACAGCATAGACACGAGTCCTCTCATGTGTGTTTTCCAAGCAGTTTAAGCAAGTCAATCAGGAATAAAAACCATAGACTTACTCAGAAGAATGAGTGCACGTGAGTGCACCAGAGGACAACATTTGGTCCTCTGAGTATACGTTGTTGCTGTGCTGTTATAACCACACTAAATGTGGGAGTGTGGCTTCATTCTCTGAATTGTTTCAGTTATAATTTCCACACTCACCGTCAGTAAGACTTCATTGCTCTGCTTTGGCCATCTCTCTCTCTGAGCATGGTGACAGAACATCTGACATTACTTCTAAAAGGTATCTAATCTGGTGGTACCACAGAATAAGACAGGAAATTTCCAAACTAACTAAGATTCAACCTGTTCAGGGTGCTCAATGTTGCAAGCAATGCCATCAGCCTCAATGAAAACTAGACTTCTCCTTGGGCAGCAGCAGTCAGCAGGGGAAAACCTGCAGTACTGTATGCAGGATCAAAGGATTGAAAATCAACACCTAGAAGGGTAATTTAAGCTTACCTAAGCCCCTGAATACCCCATGTAGAGCATCTTGCGGCACTCTTGGGTTTGCAGCATGACCGAGGAGTGGAAAGGTGGTGTCCTTTGAGGGAAAGCCCAGCCAGGCGTCTCAACTGAACACCAGGTCAGGGGCTGCCCTGTCACTGTACACACTCTTGTGAGTGTGTGTCTTCATGTGTGACCAGGATATCACTGCAAGCCCTTCAGAAACAGGTACTGCACGTGGTTATGACAGTCAACGCTGGAATGATCTTGCTGACAGTTGTGCCAGGGATTTAATGCTAGGACTATGAATTTGACCAGTTAGCACGTATTTTTCCTTGTACTTTTGCTGGCATTTAATTTATCCTAGGAAGCTCCCCTCTGTTTCACCATTTATGTCTATTTTCGTAGACAGAGAGAGAAGTACAAATCTCCAGCACGCTGGCAGAACTAATACTCTGAATGTAAGTCTAAGAAATGCTGAAAACCCTTCATAATAACATTTTTTGAAATGAACTAAGTAACACTTCAGACATTTTTTTTTTTTGCAAAAAGTTTCAGATTCCTTTACTTTCCATCTGGTTTGGGAATTCAAACACACGTGATATTTTGAGACTTGGTACCAAAAAGAAATTTCAAATTTTGACAAGTTTCAATCCAAGTGAGCATAATCTAAGCATAATCTCCCCTTCAGGAACACAGAAAAGCAAATTTGAGCTCAGGCTTTCTGTAATTCCATAAGAAGGTTTTCTTACTGCCTGTTTCATTTCCACAGAGATACTATTGCTTATGTTAACAGACTTCTACTGCATATAAATCACCTTTCTGTCCTTCTCTGAGAAAGAATGCATATATAGCGCTTTTTGCTCAGGTTTTTCTTTGTATGTTCACAAGAAAAATGAATGTTCTGCCAAGTGAGGTTAGTGGGTTTAGGGGAGGGAAGGATTGTTTAGTGTCTTGGTATTGTGATATATAGTACTTAATGTACATATTCTGCTAGTTCAAGGCATGTCTTAGGAAAGTTTTATATTGTTTCTATGACAAACTAATAGGAAATCAGACAAAATGCTGACTTGTGATTTTTGCTTGTGACAAAGTGTCCTCCGTCCTTCAAACTGTATCTCCACTGAAGAGCATTAGATAATACAAGTGAGAAGAATAATTAATAGTACATTTACTGCTGTGCTAGCATAGAGAAATACCCTTTTAGATTTACCCTGGACTGATAATATCTTATACACCTTTGATTTATCTTTGGGTAGGCTGTTATTGGCTGTCTGATACCGTCAAAGGTAAATCAAAGCCTTAATGAGATCCCAGTGTCAACCTATCCCACTGTATTTCAGAGAACACTTTAAAACTTTGGACATCTTAGCCTCGAGTACTCCCTTACCTCTCCTCCACCTTTTTAAATCTAGTCCCATTTTCTACAATGTTCACCTTATAGATGCTTTCCAGAGTCTTGCTATTAGGTAGTTTTGTATAGGGTTTTTTTTTTTTTTGGTTTGTTTTTAGGGGGGATGGGGGGGCAGTGGGGCTTCGGGTTTAAGTCTTGTGATATGTTTCTATTCTGACGCTCTTCTGTAAACCTTTGAAATAAGGAATAAATTAGTTTGCCATGACAAGGAACAGACATATCAGATATATATTCATGTATGTATATCTCAAAACTAAAATGGATACCTGATTCCAAGTGCTTCTGAACAAGAACAAGAAAATGGGGTCACTTGCCTTTTTGGCGTTCAGGTCTTTCACATTAAGAAGGTCTCATACTATGTTATGACAGCTCCAGCTTGGAATCCTAATTTGAAGATGTAATTTACTTTGCCATGTATTTAGGCACTTACTTACTTAGGCATGTGAATAATTTTCCTCTGGAGAGTACACTACCTTCAGAGGGGGAAAGAAATATCATTACATGCTCTTGCAGAATCCAGCCAGCAGTACATACTTTAGTTTAACAAATTATAATTGTTTTAAAAGGAAATAGTTTTCCGTGTCACATTTGTCATGTGCTATTTGATTGATGTAATTCTGCAATGGAATGTGAAACTTTAAGATAGAACCTTCTTTTAAAAACTCTTCTGAGGGGCATTGAGCTCTAGTGTATGTAATTAATGCTTTTAATATTCTTTCCTATCAGTTTAATCTTTATCTATCTCTGTGCTGCCTTGTTAGCTAAAATTAAGTGCTCATCAAAATTGATTGTTTCTGGTCTTTTCAACCGTTGATTGTTCTTTCATGGCTGAACATTTTAAAATAACACTATTGATTTTTCTTACATTATAGCCCTCCTCATAACTCCTAACTAGAGAGAGTCATTGTGGCCTAAGAACATGTAGGGACAGTTAGCAGTGGTGAATTTAAAATGAAAAATATATGTTTAGTGTAATATTCATCCAACCAGCAGGATCTTAAAACAGTCAGTTCCATGATTCTATCTTAAAACAGTGCTTTGGTTTATTTTATTTAAAAAATGGTGAAAATATTTACTCACAAATATGAAATCATGTGGCACAGATGCTAGAATGTGCTAACAGGAATATCTTGGGTCTCCCCAAGCCTCTCATTTATTGAGTTTCCACAGTTTCATGGGATCAGAATAGGATTAAAGGATATTTTCTGTTCTCTCTTCTCCTGCAAAAAAGCCCTCATACTCACAGGTCTTATCTCTGTTGGGACCATGTGCCTCTTTCATGCTCATCATCATCTCTTCTGGCTTTTCCATGGTCTTCTATGTCTGAAACAAGAAGCCTTGCAATCACCACATCATGATATTATAAAAAATGCCTTGTGACCATCAAAAAATGATGATATCTCTCTCATTTTAGCGCTTCATAAAAACCGAAGTATTCCATGTCTTCCTAACCTTGTAACTTACATAGTGAAGATAGAGAACACCTGCATAGCTAATTAATGTCAGATGATTATTCCTGCCATACTTCCTGAAGCAAATGATCTTTTGGAAATACAGTCAGTTTACAAGCAGAGAGATGCCCACATCAGTTTTGAAGAAACAGACAGCTACATGTGTACAGTGGATAGGGAATCGATACCATCTCTTGCACTTCTGATGGCCCAGAGCACTCGCTGTGTCCTCTGAGGTGACTGTCAGGCTTGTAGAGTAATCACTGGTGGATGTGCAAGAAAGGAGGTTCAGATCTGCTCCAGGCTGGTGGGATTAGCAGCAGAATGGCAAATTGTCAGGCTCACTGCTTGTGCCTTTTGTGGTCTGATATTACTGTATCACTCAGCCCTGCCTTTAAGAAAAATATTCATTGGATTGGTTTCCATTTTCGTTTGGGGAACAGGGACAATTTTAACTACAGAACAAAACACCATGTGGCCAAGAAAACTTCTTTGCATATTATAAATGTTAGGACATACCAGGAAGATAAAGGCAAAGAATAGTAAGTACAGTTGATCTGAAAATTCTTGCCATTAAGTAAAAACCAACATCTTGGTGCTGTTCCTGAAGTTTAGGACTTGGGAGTACGAAAGACTACAAACTTTGCTCCTTTTGGAAACATGTTTCAAAATGATTATATGTTCTGCAAAGCAAAAAAATCTGATAGGAATTCAGAGCAGCAGAGCGTGACATACTGACACACAAGCACTAGGTCAGCGGCCACAGTGTGGTCTTTCAGAAGAGCTGGCTGTGGGCATAGTGTCAATGGACAACAGGAATATTAAGAAAACCCTAAAACAAGCCCTCAGAATCATGAAAAGTGGTTGTCTCTGCAAGCACACAAAATGATGTGACTCTCAAAACCAATGCAGAAGCAAATACAGCCTGTTCTATGAGATAGAAAGTCTTTTTACACATATGAGAGAGGCCATCTTTGTCAGCTGATTTCAGTTAACTCCTTTCACTGTATTATTTCCACCTTTTGACTCAGGATGTGTTTCTGACTCTGATCTAATGGTCTCTAGGAGGCAGATGGTTAATACAGATACATGACTAATCCAGAGATCATGCTGTGATGGTTACGAGAAGAGTTTGATTAAAGTCGTTGCCCATATAGTAACTGAGATCTCTGCAGATTAGATAGTGCACCCAAAAGAGTTCTAAACAATTATTTCCATGTGTTAGGAAGGTTGAAAATATTTGCATGGAAAAAAAGAAGGTCTTTCCTTATATGTCATAGATATTGAGAGTATTTTGTTGGTTTCATTCTGGGGAGGATTCTCACAAGTGCATGGAAAGGAATCACCCAAGTGATTAATTCAAAAGTTATTGATTCAAAAGCCATACACTTGCAGACCACATTGCTGTCCTTTCCTAAACAGCTGTCATTGCATCCCAGCTGGCGATGGCCCTGTGCTAGTATTCCTAGCCTATTGCAACATCCATGTTTGTATGTAAGTGTGTGGTGTGAGAGCCCTATGGAAACGTTTTCCTTAATGGCCCTGATCAGCCTCACCTGGAGCCTCCACCCCCCCACACACACATCTGCCTATGGGCCCAGGAGCCTCATTTAAGCTCAGCCTAGGGGCATTGATCTTTTCCTAAGCAACGTGGTAGCAGTTGTCTTTAGCTCTCCCACAGTCCTGCTCTGCTGATCTGGATCCTAGCCCTGAGGCTGATGTGCTGCCTGGCCTGGCCTTGGATGGGCCTTGCACCTGCATTGCTGCTATGGACTTGCCTGGTGATCTGCGGGTGGCTGCACCCCAGCCTGCCCTCCTTTTGCTCATCTCATCATTGGGAACTTAATATTTCAAGGGATGAAGAGGAATATATGGAAAAAGACAAACTCAGGTAGATAAAAAGTTAATGCAACAATTTGAACAACCATAGAAGAGAGAAGATAAGTTAAATCTGTAGCCTGAAAAATCTGTAGCCTGATATAAAAGATGTGAAATATTGAAAAATAGACTGAATGTACTCTAGTGGAGGACGTAAAACTAAAAGGGGCAAAAAATTTACCAATGTCATAATTAATGCAGTTAAATAACACAAGGAAAACAGCCAAAGATACTGTCATAATTTAAAGCTGACACAAAGAAACTTGGCATAATTAATAAAAAAACAAACCCTGCAGGCATTAACCGAGTAAATGGGGAAGGATTTTCAGGTGTTTTGAGCACCTGCATCACCTATATTGACAGCTGGCCCTTGTGAAACAGCTCTTGAGATTACTATATCCTGGACTCATGAAGGTATACTGTGGAGACAAATATTTTTTACTCTGAAAGCAACATATAGTTTTAGGATAATTTTTTCTGGCTTTGAAAATTTGGTCCGTTATTGCTGATGTTTGGTTTGATGCAGGAGATGATTGTACCAGGTCAATGCTGTTAGCACCTAACATGCATGAGACATAATCCCTGGATCTTGGGTCCTAGCTATGGATCTTTTGCCCTTAAGATGTTCCTCACTAGCTTCAGAAAGTTGGAAATGGTCATGGGAGTTGTTGTTTTTTTGTATCAGCTATCAAAATCAAAATGTTGCTGTAAGGTTGTTCTGTGGTAAGTGAGCTGCTCTGGTTTATCAATTGCTTGCAAGGCACTGTCAGACACTTCCCTTGTGTCCGCATGTAGGAGAGAAACTGTATTAGAAGTAGTGGTCATCACATCAGGTGATGGGTGGCTCACCAGTCTGTGGACTAAGGCTGAGCAGCAAAGACCACTGAGAAAAATATTGTCATGAAGTCTTTTATCAGTGAAAGTTTCTTTGTATTTCACTGAAGACTGCTTAGCATCCTCTGAGCAAGTCTTTAAACCTTTTCCCATACAGTTGTTGTCCAAACTAACAAAGCATCATGGAAGACAAATGTCAATTACATGAAAAGCCTCCTGAGCTTGGCCTGTATTATCTCCTTATATTTTCCTGATGACTGTGTGAATCTCTGGCCCTTCTTTGTAAAGGGGTGAACTTTTAATTTTTTTATTTCAACAGCATGCAGTGCAGCAAGGCCATCTGTCATGAGCAGCGCTCCTGGTCTGATCAACTTTGGGCAGGTTACTGAAGAAGGCCTGACAACAACTGTTGTCCCTGGGCTACTAATATAAAATCAAATTCCCTTCATACTTGTGACAGCAATAGCAGGAGAGGAGTCTCGCTCAGTACAAAGCTGCAGGCTGGGGGTTGGCTGCAGGCATCAAGTGAGAGGACGCATGTGTACAGTGAGGCTTAGATCAGTGCAGCAACACAACTGTGAGGTGCTTTGCTGGTGGTAGGTGGATGCTCGTGAAGCCTTCCACAGTAGTCTTTGAAATGCTCTGGATTTAATTTTGGTGTCAGGCTGCTTGTTTCTGCTGAGAACAGTTCATGGCAGAGTTGTGTGTTTACAGAGAGTTGTTAGGCTGCCCTTTAAAGTGTTTAAATAATATTGTATCAACATGGTGCAGACTGATAAGTATCTTAGCAACTGTGTCAAGTTCACCATGGGCTAAAAATCCAAATGGGAATCAAACAATCTGGAGCCTTAGAGCTTAGAAGGCTGAGAATAAGGGAAAAATTACAAGGTTATTCTGGGCCCAGCCAATGCTCTCCTTCAGCTTCACACTGTGCTAATTGTAGGTTAACAAGTACCTTGAAACTATAATTAAAATGAAAGATACACTCAGTATCTCAAAAAATTAATACCATAAAAAAATGGTGTTTCAAGGCAAGAAAAAAACCTCTGAAATAACAGAAGTGCAACTGAAGTTTGAAAGGTGGTAAAGTCTATAATGAAGCAAAATACACTTGCCTGTTTTTATTTACGCTTTACTCATCAGTTGGTTCTTAAGTCTGGAAAACTCTGTATTTGAGAACAAGGCTAAATGTTGCATATTTACCCCAAGTGCTATGTGAGCAAAAATAGAGGTGCAGCTCCCTGTGTAAGCATAAGCAAATACATGTCATCTACTGCGCTGTTACAAAAAGACAATGCAGCTCTGAGCTGTGCAGAAACCAGCGCCATGGAGAGTTTGCAGACCTCCTGTTCTCAGACAGGTTAAGTGAGTCATAAATTGTCCCAGAGCTAGCAACAGTCACCTGGCATCACATTTCGATGATCTACATTCATGGTCACCCTGTTTATTGTGTGACTATTTAGTATTATTCCTGAACATGCTGTGTGAGCAATGCTTTTTGACTTCGAGAGGCTGAACTGGTACTGTCTGCAGTACCTGATATGGGTCTGCAATGTCTCTTACATTAGGGAACGAAGTTTCCTCCTTAAAGCACATTTCGGCTTTCAAAATGTGTCATGCAAGAGTTGTTCAAATTTCCCAGGTACTCATTTATACAAAGATCTATGACTCAACTAATGGTTTGTATGAAGCTGATATTTAAAGGCACTATTAGTTAAGCCTATTAAGTACCCTGAGGATGATTATAGATCTGAGAGTTTCTAGCTGTCAGGACTTTAACTCATCACATGTCTCTGCCAGAATTCTTACAAGGCAGGATTGTGCTTCCTTTGTTCATCTTTTTCCTTTCCCAGAACAGATTTTAGTAGTTCTCGTTGATTCCTACATGAATGGCAAAAATTTTCTGCAAGGAATAGTGTGTACAATGCTCTCAAAGGATCACAGATCCATAAAGTACGTTATTTACCAGGCAATGTCTTAGCTTGGGACTAATTCATTTAGAGTATTCTTTTCAGAGGTGTTTGAGACAAGATAACCATAGTTTCCAAGCAAAGCACATGGCAAACCTGGTGCAGGGTGGACTTTTTCTGGTGTTTGATGTGTTTGGGTTTTTTTTCATTACTTAGCCAAATTAAACTCACATAGAATTGTGGGCATTTATTCTGCATTGACTACTTGGTAAAGTCAGGATAGGTGAGTTTTCAAATGATGCAGTGGACAATGGACTGTCTATTACACAGCAGTTATACTGTGGAATAAGGGAAATAAAGGCATTTTGCATTTTTGTGTTCTTCACCTAGCAAAAGATGACCCATAATGCAGTACTTGCAATGAATCACAAATATTTTTCTGACCAAATCTTTAAAAGCACATTTGTCTAGAGATGTGAGGCTGGTTTGTTTGTTTGCCATGGATTTTATGGAACATTTTCAATACAGTTCTTAAAAAATATACTGAAATAAAAGACAGATCTAAGAGATACTGAAGGAATAATAATGGCCCAAACTGAAACTGATACAGTTTGTTTTAGGTGTGTTGAATGTGCTGGGCATATCACTGCAGTAAGTACCAGGGAGTCTCAACAAAGAGTATGGGTCCATGAGGTTCCAGCTGGGCTTTGGGAAGAGATGCCCTGTGTGAGAATAAAGTGTTTGGTTTGGCACATGGAGTATAGACAATCCGTTTGGTAAGATGGAGCAAGAATACAGAGTTATTAAAGTTAAAAGGATCTTGAATTTAATTCACCATGTGATGCAGAGCAGGCACAAGGGGGTTATGTGGTTATGCTGCTCATTGTACTGTGTGAACCTCTGAAGAGTGGAGGTCCCATCTAATCTTTGGTTACTTTGTCCTTCCCAGTTCTTGTGTCATGTCTGAGATGTGAGATGTTACTGACTGTATGCTCAGTAACTGAATCTCCCAGCTGATGACTTGAACCTTTCACAGGAAACACAATGGACATCTCTGTATTTTAAGACAGAGAGCATTTCACCATATGAGGCTAAGGACTTCTTGAAGTTCCCAACGGCTCCACATGAGCAACTGGAATACTGGAGTATTGGACAGAGCAACAGAGATGAGAAAGAACATTAACTCCAACAGTCAGAAAGGAAGCTTATTTTTAAGAGTTATTCCTTTGGAAGCAGTTCATTTTTACTAAAAATGTAAAGTATGAAGATCTAAGTAGAAAGGCAGTGGAGTGAGTTCTCAAGAGCTAATAATCTGTTCCTAACAAATATTTTAAAAAAATTTACTATGAAATCAATTTTGTCGGATGATAAAATCACATGGGTCTCTTCCATCACACATATTCTCTGAAGTACCCTTCTTGGTGAAACAACTTTTTTTTTTTCCCCCCATGGGAAAATGATGATTTTACAGGAAATAAAATCTTTTTGCCTCAGAAAAACTTTGCCTGAAGAGAGAAAATGAAACTGAGAAGCTTTTTTTCCTCCGAATATCTTACTGGGAGATGAAGATGGTGAGTACCCTGCAGCCTCACTGTCCCTTCAGCAGCCAGCCAAGGGATGCAATATGTATCTGTGAGCTTGTCTTCTCTCTGTCAGCCTAAGATGTTCATGTCAATTTTATTCCTGTGAAATTACTAAGATCCTTTCCAGCAGACAGCAGGAAGAGGAAATTCATTATGGTTCTTCCAAAATAGTGTGGTTTTTTTTCCCTAGAATTCCCTTTTCATAGAGTAAAAACCCACATTTCTAAGTTTTTGCCCCCTCTGAGAAAGGAAGAAAGTTTTCAAAACTCTACCACCTTTTGAAGGAATGGATGTGACTTTCCCAGCTGTTCTACTTGAGACATTCACTGGATGTTTGTCCAATATAAGCAACATATGGTGAGCGCTATGTGATGAGAAGGAGCATTGTGTCTAGTGCAGGTGAAACACTGACATTTCAGTGACCCTGGGCATGGAATCAAAGATGTTTCAGGATGAAGGAGGCTGCCTATGAGGGCTGTAATCTCCACTGAAGCTTCACAAAGAGTAGTGTTAAATTTTGAGAGCTGCCTGGTGAAATTCCTTTTGTTACCCAATCCCTGTTTTTTTTCCAGCTGTTCTCCCCTGCTTGTCTTTTCCTCTGGTTTATCTTCCTTTTCTTTCTGTCACCTTTCTCATTATGTATCACCCCCTACATTTCTTTCCATAGAAATTTCCTTCTTGGGGGTGTGGGACAAGGAATCTGTTGTATTCAATCCTGTTTTCTGCTGATAACAGTATTTTTAACCATCATGATATCTAATGATACTTTCAGCATATGACAGAGGAAAAGAACTAGACAGTGACACCAGTATGCCTTCTGGTGCAGTGAAAAAATGAAATGGCACAGCCTGAATGTTTATGCCAAGGATAATTATAACAACAGCATGCACTGTCTTAATAATAATATTCTCCTCTCCCTGAATGGCAAGGCAGTAATATGAATATGATTCTATGAATTTTTTTTTTCTTTATCTAATATATTGTGGTTTAAGGGCCTTGGTGCTCTTGTTGACTTGCTCCCTATTCTGGAATTAATAGTGTTGATTCCTTTAAATTGATAATTACCCAATACTTTCCAAATGACTAACAAGTTATTGGGCCTGAAATAAGAGTAGATCTGAATTTGCTTGAGAAATTCAGAAAGAATTATGGCACGTACTCATTTGTCTAAGCCTGCCTGCAGTCCTGCTCAGCGGGTACACATTTGCCTGCAATTTTAAATGAAAATTTTTCATTGTTGCCTGTAAAATAACGATTTCCTTAGCAGTATTTCTGTTTCAGCAGAATTTTTTAGTATTTTGTAATAGTTACTTTTTCCATCAGAAAAAAAGTAACCACATCTATTTCCAACCAGGCTGTGTAAGAGGAATGAAAAAAAAAGTAAAAATAGTGTAGTTGGCAATCCTTTCTTCTGCTTTTAGATACTGCTAGTGAGAGAGAGTTGCAGTTTTCTCATTGTAGCCCACAATGCACTAAAATGACTTCAGGGGCTTCAAAGAAATACTAATTCTCATTTCAACACTTGTCTTTGAGCGTAGATCACAGTCCTGAAAGAGCTTTTGTATCTTGCCCCTCAGTTACGCTCCCTGACACTTCATGTACTGCATAGAACTCAGTTATTCTATTACAGGAGAATGTCTATCTTTCTGTCTTTTCTAACCAGTCTCCTTAAGCAAAGTTGGGGTTTGTGTCTTTTTTTTTTTAATTTTTATTTATTTATTTTTAGACTAACGGCATTTTATCTGATTGTTCTTCTCCAAGAAGTCATTTAACATTCAACTTCCATCTTTTGGTTTGAATTGTGCTGTAATGTTCTCATTTATTTTGAGATTAGCTATGGTTACAATATTTGGCTTCAGGTTTTTGAACACTTTGGAGTTAAATAGTATTTAAATCCAAGATTAATCATGTTGGGGTGTGCCATTACAGAAAGAGTTCCATCTGCTAAATTTATAATTACTTTGGGTTGAGTAATTTCAAATATTAACAGCAAAGCATTTAAGCTTGGGCTTGCTTAAATTCATAGAATCATAGAATCGTTTAGGTTGGAAAAGACCTTTAAGATCGAGTCCAACTGTCAACCATGCCCACTTAACCATGTCCTGAAGTGCCTTGTCTACATGCTTTTTGAATACCTCCA
>JAVJGG010000085.1:23733237-23757039 GCA_035590195.1 Aviceda cuculoides
AACTTGGTTGCCCTTCTCTGGACACGCTCCAGCACCTCAATGTCTTTCCTGTAGTGAGGGGCCCAAAACTGAACACAACACTCGAGGTGCGGCCTCACCAGTGCCCAGTACAAGGGAACAATCACCTCCCTGCTGCTGCTGGCCACACTATTTCTGATACAGGCCAGGATGCCATTGGCCTTCTGGGCCACCTGGGCACACTGCTGGCTCATATTCAGCTGGCTGTCAACCAGCCAAAGATATTAAACAGAACTGGCCCCAATACTGAGCCCTGGGGAGCACCACTTGTGACCTGCCACCAACTGGATTTGACTCCATTCACCACAAACCTCTGGGCTCGTCCAGCCAATTCTCTCTATTGTTTGAAGTCAAAACTCTTCTACTTCCTTTACACCTGCTGTCAAATCACAATACAATATTTAGAAGAATGTTTTGTCCAATTCCATTAGTCACAAAGATATAACATGATCACATTCTACTTTTTCATTCAGTACCTGGAAAGTTTTCATTTAAACCTGCCAAAATATATAATTTGTCATTCTTCCTGAAACGTTTCACAATGCAGACAAACATGTAACAACACAGTTCTGCTATCCTGTTGGTTACTACTTTGTCCATGCCTGGTTACTGGATACCCTGTGCTTGAGTAATGGGAAGTGCGTGCTGATAAAACACTTCTGAACCTCCCTCTCACTAGCAGCGCTTGGGCTGATGCTTCAAAACAGAAAATACAATAGGAACACAGACCTCTCTGATTTCATGGAGACTAAGATGTGACTAGATACTGTTCGTCTCCATCTCTTATTTCTACATTGTGGACAAAACCACTGAGGACTTTACCCTGTAAGCACATAAGAAGCCATGCTGAAGCTGGTGACCCTCTTTGTAGAGGCAAAGATGAGCTGTCGTGATTAATGTTCTCAAAAGCTAGCTCTTATTTATTTACTTTATAGGGGCTTATGAGAAAATGACCCTCTTGATTTAATTTTGATTTTTTTTTTTTGTTAAGTGGAAGTTGGATTGGGGTTTCCTGACAAGCAGTTATTTTACAGTGCATTTTGCATCTATTTTCTCTGAAAACAGTAAAATCTGCCTGAAGCAAATTTCTATAAATCATGGTTATGTATTTATTGGGAAAGATTTCCAAGTGTTCCTGCAGAAACTGGAAAACTTCACCTTGAATTAAGTCTATGACCAATCAACGTCTTCTCTGAAAATATCTGTTGAAGGCAGTATTTCAGGAAGGAGAAAGTATGTCGTACAGTACCACTACCTTTTCTTCCTCAACATTAACTTCCCTTGATGTTCTTCTCTCATTCAGTTAGGGGGTTTTAAGTCCCTGCAGTAAGAAATATCCATGACTAGAAGTGTTCCCCCTCCTCCCTTTTTTTTCCATACTTCCCTCAGCATGTAGGTATTTTTTCCTTCTTATCCTAGTTTAAGAATTGTTATTTCACCTCCCCTCTCTCTTTCTTTCCCACATACTGGGGGATTAAAAAAGGAGGGGTAGTAGCTGAATTCCTGACAGCAGAGATTCCAAGAGTGTATTTGATTCCTATAATGCAGAGTACTTTCATCTCCAGTTGAAAGAAATAATGAATGAATCTATTTTAAACAGAAGTTCAGTCACCAAATGATTTAATTTTACCTATGCTACTGTGTTTTAAAATTTTCATACAGCACTGGGTCTAATGGAAATTATCCTCTGAATGACTAGAAACTGAGTCTTAAGATGCTGAAGTTTAAAATAATAAAAAACATAATTAAAAAAAATAATTCAAACTAAGGCATGACTCATGCAAAATTTTCTGCTTCCTTTTAAAAGCTGCTAGTTATTTAGGGAAAAGGTGAAGAAACTTCATTCACTATTGCATAATAACTCTTTCTGTGTCTTATAATGGATTTTTAGCATCTAATATACAAACAGGCAATAAAGTATTGCATTACTTCGACCAATTCAAGAATAACTCAAAATAAATGTGTTTTCTCTGTAGGCTTTAAGCAGTACAAATATGTATATTCATTTTTCTATGCAACAGAGCAAGTGCCAGGACATGCATGGACATAAACTAAGGCAAGCTGGATGAACTATGTGTATCCTCATAAAAAAGAAAAAAGTTAAAAAGCATTAAAAAAAAAAATAAATGCAAAAATTAATCTATTAATCCCTTTCCTTAAGGTCATCTAGTTTTACAGAAACCACTTAAGGCTCTAGTTACAACAATGCTTTTATACCAAATGTGTTATATATCAGCAACAAAAAAATTTAAGGTTACAAGATAGATATTATTACTCAATGAAGACTAATTTTAAGAAAAATACATAGCCACATAATGATTTTAAAGCTAGTAATCAGTTTTGTCTGCCTTCTCAGAATGGATAGGTAGTCTTTGAGTTTAATTATTTGTCTTTTAAAGAGGAATATAGTGCTTTAAAAAGAGAAAAATTATATACAGTGACTTTTACTGTGAGTGTGGGTGTCATAAAGCTTATTTCAGAGGAAAGTAGAGCAAGTGTGAATCTAAACTGTCCCAATGTACTGCAGTGTGACTTGTTGCACCTGCTGGCACTGGTTGAGCAGTATTAGCTTAAAAAAAAAAAAAATAAAAAAAAAAATAAGGATTCAAAGCATTTTAACACTTTTTTTTGCTACTACCAGGCCCAGTAAGTCAAGTCAGAAAGTTGAAGTCCAGATCAGAGAGGCACATGGCCAGGCACAGATGCAAAGCAGCCCGGGTGGGGACAAGGCAGAGGGCTTGAGATTAAAAGCAGCTGCTTGAGCAAAGGGGGAAAGGCTCCAAGTGAAGCATCTCTCAGCTGTCTCACACATATCTTTTCCCACCTATCTGAGATGGCTTACAGCTATCCCATATCAGAGCTGGCCTTGAGCATAGGCAGCAAAACATCTTAGAGGGGTGTAGGATACCTTGCCAATTAGCAAGAAATGATCTCAATAATCATTGATCAGACTGTGACAATATCAGAATATAGCCTATATCACCTTTGTTTCCAAAAGTAAGTTCTTGCTCATGCATACAGTCCCATCAAGGTCCCACCACCTCTGCAGCTCCTAATCTATGACTGAAAAGCTGTGATTGCACCTTTTTTTTTTCCTCCAACCTTAGTGGAAAAATACATATCAGATCACTAGAGCATGCTCTTTGCTTGTTTTTGTGGTTATGTCGTTCCAGACTGTCCCAGGCTTCATAGGTGAAGGCTGTTGATGTGTTAAGAACATTTGTAAATAAACATGGATTACAACAAGTTTTGGCAGATTTGTTGTCACTTGTGCACATACCTTGTTTTGGTAATTGCTGTTGTGTTTTGATTTTCTTTTTTAATCAGGAAGTAGGAAGTATGCTGGCTGTGTGCACAGTTAGGTCTGACTAAGGAGCCTTTTGTATCAGGGAGCAGAAGCTCAAAGAAGAGAATGGCCAGAGGGAATAAGCCTCACTCCAAAGATTTAATTGTTGTGTTTCAGGAGATCTCAGCTTGTTTGTCAGTGGTAAACATGTATATTGAGTGATTTATAGTAAAGGAGCCATTATTAGCAATTGAAGGGATTTATTGTTTTCTGTCCAGTTGCTACTTATTCCAGTCTTCTGTAGGTTATTGAACTTACAATCAAAGAGTCAATTTTGGAGTCCACTTACTTCTTGATTAAAAAAATCATTTCCAGAAGCCTCAATATTAAAATCAAGCCACAGCTAGTTCAGATGTGCTCAAAACCTCTTTTTGCAAGCACCTAACTGTTGCTAGTTCATGAGACCATGTTTTGTCAAAGCAATTTGCAGTAGTTAACTTAATGCCCGCCCCAGTTTCTGGAATGGAAATATAGGAGAATATTTATAAATAAACTACCCCTAACCTCCATTAAGCACTTGGTAAATTAAATCCCAGGTTCACAAGCATATTTAAAGACATAACTCATACTTGCCCAATTCTCTGAGGGAAACTGAAACAAATGGGAGTTAAGTGCCTATTCTGGATCTGGGCCTAAATGAAAAAGGCTTAGCTTAATTTGACTTAGAGCTCTGCTTTTCTAGATCCCATACCAATAACAAGATTATATTTTTAGTGGTCATATGCAGAAATTTGGCACCATGCCATCATCTACTACCGAAGTTTAGTACTGACCAGCGAAGGAAAAGGCAAGTCATTTTGCCATTGGGACTATGTTTGTAGAGTGTAAAACTAAATTTTACATTCTGTTTTGGTTTTGCTCGGGCCTCATCATGCAAGGTGCTTGATGGTCGATAGGAGAATTTGCTTCCTCAAAGTCTTCCAGACCACTGTAAGTCTAACACCCATTAAAATAGGATATAACCAGGAATATAAAAAATACAAATGGAAGTGATGAAAGTGAGATAGCTATCAAGTTAATTTCTTTTTGATAACTAATTTTGTTGTACTTAACAAAAACTATGGGACACTTTCTTATTTTAATTTCACAGCTTTCTGCAATAGGTAGCGTGACCAACAGAATTTGGCTTAGCTGATGAAACAGAACCAGTGCCTTGACCCCCACAATCCAAGAACGACTGAAAAACTGCCATAGGAGGGTGGGAAAGGTTCCCTGATCTGGAACCTTTTCCAGGCAGGCTAAAACCGGTGTGGTCACTTCCCTGCTACACTTTGCATTGCTATTTATGGATGGCTAGGGCACAACTGTCACCACCACCAGTAAAATTTCTCTCTTCAGAGACTGTAGCACTCTTAACTGATCCCAGACTCAGATATAAAGTTGTACATGTATGTGACTGTGATAGGTATGTGTTTGTGTGAAGATGGTGAAGAACTGCCTTTGTTTACCCTTCCTCTTAGTAGTTTTGCTAAACATGCTCTACAAAAGTGGAGCTAGAAAGCCAATATCTCCATTTCTGGGAAACAGTGGCATTGTACCCGTTTGCTTCAGCTTTGGGATGAACTCATTTTACATAGATTAATTATTAGGACAGATTTTATCTCACAGTCATATTTTCATAGATGGTGGATAAAGACAAGGGATACACTACTGAAATATAGTCAAAGCAAACTCTGTAGCAACTGAGATCTGCCTTGGATGCCTTCCACAGTTTGCTTTTCATTGTATTAGAACTGATTGATTGATCCCAGAGTACAGATGGATTCCTGAGCTCTAGAGATTAGTCGCATACCAACACTATCCTGGCATCATATCAGGAAAATAATCAACACTTTAGTTCTTTATATTTATTTCTTAGTAGTCTTTTTCCTGGGTTTGAGATAATCTCTCTTCCATAGCCTTAATTTCTATTGCTTTGTGACTTATCTGAAAAATCTGACTTTTGCATCTTTATGTACCACCTGGCTCACAGGAATGAAACTCAATATGAACCACAACAAAGAAAATATAGTTAGGTTTTTCCACAACAAATCTTTATTATAGATAATACTATTCAGTTCCTCAGGGACTAAGTGAATGTTTCTTCTTGTGGTATACTTATCTTTTATCAAGCTTGGTTTTTTTCTATTATAAACTACTATTCTTATATGTGCTGTTAATAAATTATTTTTAGGGATACTGGAGGGAAGAGAAAAAGGTGAGGACCTAGTATTATTTTTTTCCCTATAAGCCTAAATATTTCTAAAATCATAGAATATAAAGTATTAGCAATTTTAGGTTTTGAATGATTTTACATTCACAGAATACTCAGGATTAAAAATATGCTAACTAAAAATGCTGCATTAAGAGAACTTCACTGCATTGGTATGTGCTCAAAAATCAGGAAATGATAGCATTGTTTTGTGTGTAACTTTAAATGTGTTCCCTTTGTTATGTCATGACAATACATCTTTAGATTGTAATAACAGACTGTATTTAGTGCTGCTGTTATATCTTATGGGCTCATATCTGACAGCATAAAACACACATCTAAACTAGAAAACAAGAGGTTGGTTTGTTTTGGGGGTGTGTGTGTGGGTTTTTTTTTAATATAATCTGGCATTTTCACATTTCACCTTGAATAGTTTGAGAATTTTCAAAATCCTGGGGAAAAATTTAAGCATGACAAAGGAGCCCTTCCTTGGCAAGGTTGGTTTTCTGGCAGTGAAGGCATCCCCTGGCACCTTACCTCTCAGCTGTTGATCAACACTTACATCATGGACCTAAAAAAAATTAAAGTATTGTTGCAATCACCCATGTGCTTCAGGATAAAAAAAAGGTGCTGTTAGAAAAATATTCAGGAATGATCTTTCAGAATTGTCAGTGTTGTATATGGCACCTGCCATTATAACTCCAGCATTTGCCAAAGTTAGCCGCAAAATGTCCAACATAACCATGATTTCTGCCTGCACTTGGAAATGAAAATACCTGTGATAAATGGTTGGTAACAGTTTACGTATGATAAATTTTACTTTATCTTCTATTTCTTATGCTATCAAAGGATCTGTAGAGTTATGTTGTGATAAATCTTGAGCTTTGCGTGTTCAGAGATGACAGACGTTTAAGGCATTATGGGTATTCTGGGCCAGATCTTCGTGGTTATGTTTGCTGTCTCTCGTATAGCTCAAGGGGCAGTCATGGAGTGAAAAAATTCTTTAAGTCACTTCTCCACCATTTTGGTCCAGGGAAAGATGCTGTGTTTAAATTGCCTTTAAACTCTGGCCATTAATGCTGCTACATTGCTGTTCCAGCAGAGGGTCATGGGCTTCTTTCCTTTCTTGTGGCTACATGCGTGTTAGCTGCCAGGGGTCCCTTGGAAAGCACCTACATCCACCTGCTTAGAGCAGCTTTACTTAACCACAAAAAGTCTACCCATATTCACAGTAAGATTTCACTATGCAGTGAGAACAAGCTACTAAATAAATAAATCTGGCTTGTTCATTTACGCAGGCTGTACATAACTCCCTCTTTTACTAAGCACAGATCAGAAGGAAATCACTTAAAACCAGTGAAAACAAGACTATGAAGTAAAATAAAATAGACTTGGGATAGGTCTTGCACAGTACAAAATACACCTTTTTACTACGCACCCTTGGGGGCTGCAGTAAATATGTTAAATTTATGTGGTGTTTTTATGAGCTGAGAGCACAGTCTGCTGGATTTTTTGTCTCTGATCATTTAAGACTGTATCATAACTGAACTTCCACTTTTAATAAGATCTGCTATTATTACTCCAGGGATGTGAGAGCCAAAGAACTGGTTTTATCATAGAGTTCTTTAAAATAAATATTTGGTTTGATGTGCCTGTTTTCTTTTGCCTGACTATTCTTACCAACTGTATAAGATCTTCTCCCATGATAAACCAATTGGTGCCAAATAGTTAATGAGGGGGATGCTGAGTTTTGGGACTGAATGCATTCAGTGACTGCTAAAGATTTTATTGCTGGGAAGAGAGAAATTGCTATTCATGAGAGAAAATCAGGGTCTTAATTCATGGGTGGTGCATGCAATGAAAACCTGGCAATTCTACAGGGGCATACTTGCCACATCCCTGGTGTTCAAAGCTGGCATGTTTATAGCATGTGATGACAGAAGCAGGGGGAGTAACAGGATCTACTGGATTTGCAAGCCAGCATGTGATATCTGTGCAGTACTGGTGAGCAGAAGACAGTGAAAAATGATCTTGTTATAGTAAGTTTATTTGGCAGACTTTCTTCCTCTCCACCTTTCTCGAACCCATTTCACACTCTCCCTCGACTTTGTCTTAATCTCTCATTTCTCCCAGTCTTTGATCTCTTGCATCCATTCTTTCTTCCTATATGAATAGTCAGTCAGTCAAATGGATAATCTGTAGACAGATCATAATCTCTCAATGAAAGCCTAGAAGTGGGAAGTTGAGGTGTGTAGGAAGCAACCTACTGTCCAGAATACCCTCTGGTCAAGATGTGAAAGAGGCTAACAACTGCTGAAATACACATTGCTGCATTTGCTTTTACTGTGTTTAAGCACACTTCTCACATGCATTTTCTTGGCTAGTCCCTAGTTTCCAAAGAACTTCCTGTATGGTTTCAAGCTGTGGGGATAGACACGGTCTCCTTCCATGGGATGGCTCTGCAGAAGCCAGAGCATGTCCAATCACTCTCCAAACAGTGTGGTAGGAGCAGGCTTTCTGAAGGAAGAGTCAACTGTGGCAAAGTAGAATGACTCAGCCATAGTTATAACCACTAAGGATCATGTAGCAACATTTTTTCAGACAAGAAAAATGCTAGAGAGTAAATCAGATGATTTTTTAAACCACATAGCAGAATGAAAGGGATGGTTATGATACAAGCTGTTTTATCACCCTAGCAATTTTCCAGTGGTCTCAACTATAATTTTAGTAAATCCAGCTGTGGCGTATAGTAAAAAAAGAGGTTTGGGGGGTTGGGGTTGTCTTTTTTAGTTTTTGTTTTCTTTAATTGACTGTGTTTCAATATACTGTAAAAGGTCAGGGTGAATGGGAAAAGTTGACTCATTTCTCTCATCTCTACCTGCCTCTTTAAAAACTATATTTTATTGCTACTTTGGCCTGAGGTTGGCAATTTATCTGTAACAATCTCTATCTAAATCAGCCTTACCCCAACATACAGAGGCAGGATTGGCATCTTTGAACTAGAGACATAAAAAGTAGCAAGGTTGTTCTTTTATAATCCCAGGCCATACTTTTTACAAGTCTTCTCTCTAATTGTGGTGAACATGATGGTCACCCTCCCTTCAAAGTACTCTTACAGGGCACACATCTTTTTATTTCTGGCTGGGAAATGAGAGGGATGGCCTGGCAGTGAGCAGCATTGCTGGAGCTCACCCGTTCCTGCCAGCAGTGGCTCCCAGTTGTTTGTAAGATCATTTCTAAAGCCATGATAGCCTAAGATTATAAGGGAGGCAAGGTCTGCGGGCAGAGTTAATAGTTTTTATTAGATTGATAGTCTTGGAAAAAAACAGGCTTTCAGGCACTCGGCCTGTCTTCATGTCTGAAATTGTGTTCTGCACAGCCTGCCATGGGCTGATGGGCTGAGTGCCTGCAAGCTACTTTACTTTTTTTCCAGCTTTTTTCTGTTCTTCTAGACAAGGCTATTACCTCTTCCTACAAATGCTGACTTGACTTTCAGATAATGTTGAGCCTTCAGCAGGTGGCAGAAGCTAAACTAGTCTGGATTACTTCATCACAAACCTGAGGTGGAACAAGTCAGAGGTGGCCCATACTGAAATGGGTGTGTGTATTTCTATTCACTCCAGTAAGTCCATGATCTATTTCTCACTGTATGCTCTGCCTATGATAATGACCCTGCAGGGCTACAGAAAATGAAATTCAAATATGTCATTACGCAATATGAACCTAGAGAGGTTTGCTGACACAATCTTTCTCTGCCTGCATAGTTTTTACGCACTTTCCCCCCCCCTTCCTTGACACTGGACACTGTTCTACAGCAGGTCCCTTAGTCAATTCCTTGCTCAATCACACTGTAGCTGAACAATGATGAAGAGTGTTACAGGAGTAATGACTTGAGCATCCTTCTTTTAAAGCTCCTAACAGTCTAATCAACACTACTAGAAACAATATGCATATTGCCATGACTTCTTAACTTCTGCATATGAATATCAAAACCATTTGACAAGTGCAGACAGTATCATTTTTATTGCCTGTTCTTACTCTATTTTTTTCCATATGATTTTTTTTCTGAACAACAAAATATAATGAAATTAACTTATATTGCTAATGTCTCTAATTTGGCTTTGAAGCAACCTTGTAGTGGCAGTTACCAGGTGTTTCTGCTCATAGTCAGCCTGGGCAGCTGCTCCTCACTCTGGTATATAACCCTTAGGAGATGAGAAGGAAGTTGCCTGGAAGGTATTAGTTTCCTGGGTTCTTGTTTGTGCCTGTTAAAAGGCCTCTCACTAATCAAGAGTCATGCAATCCTGTTGAAGTACAGTTATGCACCTGTAAAACATTCCGCTAGATAAAACAGATTCTCTCAAGTATAACTTAATGTATCAGTGGCAAAGTTAGCGTTGTCTGTGATAGGGTGAAAAAATTTACATCATGTGCAACATTTATTTAAATGCATCCACAGCTTGTCACTAAACTAACCACACCCAGGTGTGATAAAAGTGCCAATCTCAGCACCTGGGTCTCCCTTGGAAACTTGGAGCTAGTCCTGTTAAGGGCAATGAGGCTCAGCTGTTCTGGGAGTGTTGCTTTTGCCCTGTCATGTGCACAGAAGAAGCTGTGGGAGTGCATAAGGTTGCTTTTGGCTTGGTGTGAGAGTGTAGTCAACATGGATGCCTTGGAGGTGAGGAGGTCTATGAAAAGAGCCTGGGAAAGGGTTGTAGTATAACTTAGAAGGGTGGTATTACAGAGGTGCTTCTCTCTAATGTGATAAGTTAAAAATCTCCTGCTGCATTGCTAAGAAAGCCTTCCTCCCCCTTTTAGGGAGGACAGCAGACGTGGACTGAAAACTAAGTCATTTTTACCCAAATGAGGGAGAGTTGCCACAGAGCACCTGCAAAAGTGAGAGTGAAGGTAAGTTAGAGATTCTTTAAAGTGGCTCACTTTAGGCACTCAAGATTCCTATCTAAAAAGCCAGTATTATATATAAATGTACTTTGGATTTGGTGTTCATTGGGGGCCATTTGCGATCAACTTCCTGATGTCTTTTTCTCAGAATATCAGTGATATATTGAAGTCTTCTAGGGAAACAGTTTTTGTTACTATTGCCTGCACTCCTTGGAAGGACCCAGCCTATTTTTATTTTTCTTGCACCTTTCTAGTTGCTTCTCATTTATTTAGGCCCTTCCATACTCAATTCAGAACGCAAAGGACTCTGAAGCTGTATGTTTTCACTTAAGGTGTGTCCATTTAACAATAGATATCACAAATTTAAGAGAAAATGCAGGAAATTCCTGTGCTTGAAAGAAGCGGGGGCAGTAGTGGTGAAAAACACTTATTCTATTGAATGTTCTGATAGAAATGCTCTTATTTTTGGAGGACTAAAACCTTAAGCTTATGTGTCATTAACAGAAATAAGGTCTGAAAAGTAAGGTCTCTAACTGAACCTTCATTATCTAACCATGTGAGTATGACACGGTAATTCAGAAAACTGGTGTTCTTATTCATTTGATGTAGTTGAAGTGAATGACTAATGTTACAGCTGTTTATACCATCAGTGATCTCTCAGCTGTGTGGGTTCTTCCATGGCTCCTTTCATCAAGACTTAATCTGTGATTTATAACTCATAGTAATGAGTCAGAATTTTGGTGGTTTCTACATTGCATCTGGAGGAAGTGTTACTTTGTGAGCTAATACCTTAGTTATTTACAGCATTAGTAAATCCTAAAAGCAACTTAACAATTTTATCCAGTTTAGCATAGGACTAGGACTATCTAGTTGCTGCCAAGTAGCTTCTCATAGTACACATTAATAAGAGGCAAACTCTCTTGTTAAAAAGAAATTTTTACAGAAATTTGAAAGAATTTTTTTGTCATGTCAAGCCTTATATTACTTTGTTTTGTTTATTCTAGCTTTACAGAAGGACTTAATCTTTTGTAGGTTTCTATACATTCTTGCAATTTTTCTAAAAAAAAATGTTATGTAGTTTAAGGGTTTTTTTTTTCACCACTTGGTGTAATTTTTATGGGTCTTGGTTTTAAGCTTTGGGTTAAAGTAATCCAACTTTGCAAAAGTCCTCATTGCAAAATCGGAGCATCTAGTAGTTTTCATGCTATAAGTATCAGTGCAACTTGCACTGAAAGACCTCTAGATAAAGACATGGTTCAGTCTGTTTATGTTCCTGGGCTGCATATCAGTCTAACAGGCAGGAAAAATGAACCCACCTCCTGTCTCCACCAGTAACTCACTCTGCTGCCTCTGCTTTTGAATTTCCCATATGAACGAAATAAAATGGTAAGAATGACACTTTGCCCTGCTTTGTAAAATATCTCAGATAACTGACTGCAAGTCTTCTGTAAGAGCTGAAAGTACTTTCTAATGCTTGATGTGTATAGACATAAGAACCAGCCACTAGTAGTAAAAATAGCTGAATTCTGTAGGATGCAAGACATGGAAACTCAAGAGTCATGCTCTTATGTTTTACTGTTGCCTGGTAAAACTTTCACACAAGTCTGAAGAAGTGATGACTGAATTAACTTCCATTTCAAAACTCCTCAGTAATTCTGGAGAAGACACAAGTTCATTGAGATCCCCACAGCAAAAGAAGCCTGGAACCGCAGAAGTGACAAATGTACAGGCATTATCGGCACAAAATAATTGACTTGAAAGAGATTAACAGAACAAATAGGTAGGATTGAGAACTCTAATATTAGGTCATTTTGAAGGAAGTACTGAAATAACAGATTTGCTTTTTCTAATGAGTGCAGGCCACTTCCAGTTGCCAGGACAAGATTGTACTAATGTGTTTGGCCCTTTTATTTTAAAACAAGTGTGGGGACTGCCAAATGTTGGGTTTGACATGACCACTTTTTTTTTTTTTTTGTGCATGAGTGAATAATAGATTAGGAAATGTGAATGATAAGCCAAGTTCAAAACTACAGCAGAGAAATGAACCATATAGCAGAAGGATAATACAAATGAGATCTCCAACACCTAAATCACTGGCTGGTAGACACAGTTCCTAGTGCTATGCTGACCTCCGCATTAACTTTATGCTTATGTTTCTTCACCCGGAGCAGAGAGGGCCAGAACAAGGGGGGAAGACTATGTCTCTCTTGTACTGGTATCTTACAGTTTCACCTAGATCTCTAATGGGCTGCCAGTAGCGCTGCTGAAACTGTATTTCAGAAAGGCAGAAGCACCTGCTGGAGCAAGTCTTTGCTCTATATATTTCCCAGTCCCAGGTACACAGGATATTCTTTAGCAGAAAGCCAAAATCTATGATAGTTGTGCAATGTGTTAAATATGAAGAAAAGCCTTGCCAACTCTGCTGCCTGAGGCATGGGTTTCATTAAATGTATCATCTTCACAGTGTGCCTAGCTTCTAATTGTTAATGCTAGTAATTAAGTCACTCAGATTTTTAATGAGAGCCTTGAACTTGGTTGCCCTGGATCTTGATCTAGTATTGCTTCAGTCAGAATAGAAATCCCCTAACTCTGTTTGCTTTAGTATTTGCCTTATCAATAAAAGAAGCAACCATCTTGGGTGGCCATGAATCTAAAATGTGATACTATGTTAAGGCTGTAAAGTAGGCAATAAACCAACATGACTTAATGCATATTAGGAGTTTGGATAGCCAAAGCATGCAGAAAAAGTATGTCACATCTCTGTCAAATAACTTTGGATTGTCTGAAGTGATTCTCTAGTGCTGGGTGTTTGGCTTTTTTCCCCCAAATGCAATACAGTCACCTTGCATCCTGAATTCTCTGTTACAAAAAAATAAAGAGCAGCCCAGTGTGAAACAGTTGCTGTTAATCAGACAGCATAAATGTTTTATAAATTTTTAGTTCAACTTTTCTCTGTTCTTATATGAGATGAACGCCTCCTGTGTCCATGAGGTGAGCATACAACTAATTTTTCAGTAGTCACTGAGCCTCACACAGTGTAGTTGGGCACAGTAATTGGCTTGGCCTAGACAGAGAAAGGAAGGCCAAAAGAAGGCTTTCTACATATTCAATACTCCCCCCTCCCCCTTTTTTTTTTAAAAAAAAAAAAAAGCCAGTTCGGCTGGAATAGATATACACACACGTATGTATGTTCATAAATAAATGCATGTATACACACACACGATGCATAATCAGTTCAAGAGAAAGCAGTGAGCTCCACAATAGAAGCAGGGAGAAGAAAAAGTGGAAAGTAGGGTACACAAATCTGTGGGGAGTTGAGAAGTGACTGCTTTCTTCAGTTTCCTGGGGGACATCTTGACACAGAAACAGAAGAGATCCTGGCTCAAGCTGAGGAATGGGTTACGGGGTGCTGTTTGGAGTGCTTGTTCCCATGCATAAACTTTCAGAAGTTTTGAGGCTTATTTAACTGTCTACCACTTCTAAACAGCATCAAGTAGAACTAATTACTTGTTTTTATTTATTTATTTTCCAACAATACAGACCTCACTGGCAAACAACTTCTGAAAACCGACTTTGTAAGTGTGGGTAGAAAATGTCAGAAGTTTGTGGTTTGGTTGTTAGGGGGATTTTTTTAGGGTTCTGGGAACTGAAATACAGCCTAAAGCTAAAAATGACATGCCCAAATATGAAGTTTAGATAAAATCGGACATTCTAAAAATACTTGAATTTGGTCTCGCTTCTGTTAAGTAAAGGGTAGTTACAAGAAGCTCTTGTGTTTGATAACGAACTGAATCCTGACTTCAGTTCTGTCCTGTATTGGGCTTGGGGGCAATATCACTTAATCTTGATAAAGTAAAAATGCAAGAAACTTTTTCTGTACTGAGTTGTGAAAGAAACAAATAAATCTATAATGATACCGAAAAAAAATCAGGCTTCACCATAGATGAAGGCAGTAGGTTAAGCAGCAACTATTAATGCTGCATGTTTTTAAATCCAGGACCAGGTATTTTTCATCCTGCCAGTGGGAATTACATACCAAGATATCCATACGCATCTTTAATTGCTTATATGTTTTTAATTACTCTAACGTTATAAAGCTATTCTATTTAAGTAATTTCTCCTAGTTTCATGAGGGCACAGGGTTGTGATGGTTTGGTCACTAAGCATAAGCATCCACGTAGTAAGAAAGAAACAGTCTTCTTGGAGATGTAGAATTGATGTGGCCCCTTTTGGTATGAAATTTCAGAAAGGTTTCTTAAATATAAGAACAAGTGCAGAGAACTACAAAATTAATTAGAGTACAAGTACATGCTGTATGTTGAAAGATGTCTGCTTGGTCTATTAACTTCTCCAAGTGAAGGTTAAGATGTGACTTATAGTAGTAAAGTGTCTGTAGGGAAAAATAATAGATAGCTCTTACATTCAGCTGGAAAAGGTGTAGAGAAATCCAATAGCGAAAAGCGAAGCTATGTAAATTCAGACTATAGATAAGGCAGTCTCTTATCAGTAAAGGTTATTCATCACTGGAACAACTTACCTAGACATGTAATGGTTTCACCTCCACTTACAGTACTTAAGGTATGACTGAAGATCTTTCTAAAAGAGATGCCATAACTCAAACACAAATTATGGTCTTGAAGCATAAATTATTGGGGGAGGTTCATTGGCCTGTGTTATGCAGGAGGTCAGACTATACTATCATAACGGTCCCTTTTGGCCTTACTATCTTTGACTAAGTAGCTGCCGGCATGATTACGTGGAGGTATAAATCTGTCTTGGATGAATATCCCTATTGAGCTTGATGAATTTTGTATGTATGTTTTATGGATCGGGCAAACGAAATAGTGTCCATGAGCACTTGACTGGCAGTGCGTGTAGGAAAAACTTAGTCTTGTGGATTTTCTAAACCCCTTCTGTAGTCAATCCCAATTCCTCGGAACAGTGATGGTAGGAAAATATCTTCATTGTCAGAGTTGTTTAATTCCCCTGAAATACATAGTGAAATCCTAGTGAGGCCGCTGGCATATTTACAGCTATCTGTGAAACTACTGCAGGATGATGGAATCTGAAGGACAGCTTACGGTATCTGTAAAAACACCAGATGTTATATGCAGACAAATGTAATGAATTAACTGACATCGGTTACAACTGATTGTTACTATAATAGCCCCAACTTGAAGATACTTTAAAAATGGGTAATGCATACATATCCTTACTGAAATCAGTTGGGCTATTCACATTGTCTAGGAACTTCCAGGAGCCTTGTCTCTTATCCTATCTAAAGAACTAAAAGATCAGACCTTATATAAGCTTGTACAGATTTGCATCCCCTTGCTGTATGTTTAACAGCCTATCTCATCAGACTCCTAACACTAGTACAAAAAATTCCAGTACTAGTGGTGATGCTTCTGAAATCAGAGCTCAACTGCATTTGTAATCTATTGTAAACAAGGAGTACAAGGAATACTGCCTCTTAATGCACAATAGAGCAACAGATTTCACCAGCTAAAGATAAAGAGGTCTCTTTAGTGAAAGAATTGTTGGCCTTCAGTGTGACTTTTTAAAAAAGGATCTCAGAGGACATCGTGTTCTCTTCCAAGGTCAAACTGACATGAACAAAAAAAGCCTAGATGAGTTGCAGCAAATAACCTATTGTGCTTCCTGTACAGACTCCTTAAAGGAGCATGCCAGGTTTGACATCATGGAATTGAAAACAAAATCTGACTCTTATTAACTGTAATTAAAATGTTATTTGTGTCAGCTAAGTACATAATGCCCTTAAAAGATCATTATCTTGGGATCTGTCAAGGTCGAACTGTCTCTGTAGCAAAATCTGAGAGCATATTTCAAAACTTATTAAATCCCACTGAAAACCTAATAAATCCTAGTATATCCACCATATCCTGATAGTCAAATTCCACTTAAAATATAAGTATTTATTTCTCTAAAATTATTATAGTCTATCCAGGAGGAGTAGTATGCTCTGCTTTAATTTGTGACTACCTTAACTCTGTATTTGATATTTACATGTAGGATGGTCATACAGGCTACAGAACAGTCTTAGTTTAGTATGTTTCTCTAAGGGTGGATTTAAACAAACTTAGCAAGAAAGCTGTGTGGCCCCAGCTGTCCCCCCTCAGCAGGGTGATGTGAGTGCTGTGGACCCTGTCAGGGTTTGCTCCCTTTTCCGTGGTGCCTGCAAGATGGAACCCAGTGTTGTGAAAGCAGAGACAGCAGCAGTTGCCATTCCCAAGGGTGTGCTGTGAGCCTTTCTGCTGCATCATGCGTGTAGCCGGTACAGTCCTTGATACCTCAGGGCACGGCTGGGGACAAACAAGGTTCAGAGGTGGGTAGGGCCTGCTTTGTGGCTCTAGGGCTGCCTTGGCTGCTGGACATATGCACAGCCTGGATGAGCCCCTGCCAATGCTTGCATTGTGCTCGGGTAACATTTCTTGGCAGGAGAGAGAAACCTGGAGAAACCCAGATGGGCAGCACCAGTAACACCACAGGTGCGATGAGGTATGACAGTGCTTGACAATTGCGTCATGTCTGTGGGTACTCAAGGGTGCATTTGAGCTGTTCTTGTCCTGACTGTTGCAGGTGTGAGTAGCCTCTATCATGGTTCCCATTGTTACTTGGCTTGGTTTTATAAACAAGGGTAAAATTATTTTGTCCTAGATAAATCCTGGTTCTTCAGACTGATCTGTAATCTGGAGCTAATCTCAATCAAAGCTGAGACCAATTTATATCTATTCAAGGCTAATTCTGAGTGCATTCCTAGTACAATTTTCTTTCACTTCCTTCAAGAACCATTGTGAAATTTTCTGTAACTAATTTAAAAGCAATAACTGCATTGCTAGATGGTGTTCAACTGTTCTTGAAAAGCTTGGGAACAGAGACCAATTCCTGCTGCAATGTTAGAACATTGGCCAGGGTTTTTTACTGAAAAACACACTGTATTCTTGGACTGCACTGTGGCATGCTCATTTATTTCATGATGGAATGTGGCATTTGAGAATGGAGACCAGTGCTGCAAAGGACAGGTTTCCTAACTAACCCTTGTCTCTAAACCCTACAGTAGGATCCTAGTCACAGCTTGTGGCAGCACTCTAATGCATAGTTTTGGCATGCTAAAGTTGTCCATGGGAACAGTCAGAAAATTAGTTTTACTCTGGATAAGCCCTTTTGCTGTAGGAAGGAAATGATCTGTAAGTCTCAAGCCAATAAGAAGAATGTACAGGTGGTTTTATGTTCTTAAAGTACTCTCAGGGCACTCTTGAAGTTTTCAATGAAAACTTTTTTAATAATGCACAGTCTTTTTCCTATTTTCTTTTAAAATCCTGGTTAAGCATTGCAAAAATTGTAACAAGTTAAAGGATTGAAATTGTATTTGAAAAGCTGGCTAGTGGGGATTTGATGTCTTTTCATGTAACTAAAATAGTTACCTGCAGATAGTGACAAGTGTTCAGAAATGCAACCTTTATTGAGGCAAATAAAGCATCATTGTGGAATTTGAGGTAAATAGAATGGCATTTGGCATAAATGAGCTATTTCTAGAAAAAGCAATTATTCAGCTTCTCTTTTTCTAATAACTTTTTATTAAACTCATTCTTATACATGGAAATAATCTTTGCGTAGTATATAATCATTTTCAGAAGAGATTATATCACAAGTGTATTTAATAATACTTATTGTTGCATTACGCATTTGGAGGGCAAATGGTCCTTTGTAACGAGTTTCCACAACATCTAGTGCAGCAAGACAGGGCAGATCTGCAATGTTAAAGTAAGCGAAGGTGAAAGACATAATTAAAGAAAAAATTACTTGATCAGTGAGTATATGATCCTTGGTATCACACTTAATTATGTTCACGATCGCTTCCTTGACCTGTTTTATGGAGAGATGGAGGGGAGGAACAATTACATTTTCTCTTCCAAAATGGTTGTCAAGCAGGTAATCATATTACCTCTTGTCACTGTCAAACTTCTGCCATAATGGGGCTCAATGCCCACTTTAAAGAAACAAACCAAATGCATGGGTTAATTTAGCATCTTGAAAGATAAAGGTCCTGACAAAATAAGGACTGAAATGAAATGTAATGAAATCTAGTTTAAGAAACAATCTGTAGAAACAGACTTACAGCCACTGAAGCCAAGGGCAGCATATCGGTTTTACCTCAGCAGAAAGATCAGGCAGCTAGTCCTTAGATGCAAAAGATTAATTTTGCATTACTGTGGTTATGTAGAAATTTGAGAATAAGATAAAGGTTTGGGCTGCCAATTTAAACAGAGCAGATATCCAAAAGATGTCATTGTTACTTTATTTACTACTTTTTTTAAAATAGTTCAACGCTTTGCTTGATGGCTGAGAAGGAATGTTCCCACTTAGCATCCATACCCATGTGTACAATTTATCTTTAGTTTAATTTTGGGAGGAATAAATCTTCTCATTTGAAAGCTTCAATGTAAATTAAGCTAAAAGTAATGATTAAAAAAGTTTCATATTTAGCAAATGTTTTGATGTTGAGTCATGGTGTTGCATAACTGGGCAGTAGGAAGAGCAAAAGTATTACCCACATCTACTTTTATTTAATCTCAAATTTTTTTCCATCAAGAGTGAAACTTGTGGCATTCCTATACAGCCTGAGCAATTTGGCTGCATTGTGCAATCGGAACAGTGTATGGCAGTTACTGGGGCAGAAGGTAATTGCTTATACAGCTTTTAGAGAGGTAGTAAGGGCAAAGAAGGTCTGTCTTTATAGGACTTCCAGAAAGGGACGATAAGACCAAGGAACACAATCTTTTTCTTTAAATATAAATGAAAAAAACCCACATTTAAAGAAATAACACAAGTGAGAATTTTTTTTCTTTTTTAAACTCAATTAGCTATGTAATCTGATTATGAACTTTCAAAAGCTGTTTCATATAGGCATGTGCATCTTAACACTTCAAAATACTAAAGTCTTGCTTTGGGTGATTTGTGTTCCTTGGTTTTTGTCTCCTAAATGCTAAAATCCTGTTTGAAAATAGGACACAGGTATGATGTAGGAATTATCTGCAAATTCTACTTGTGACACTTAAAAGAAAATGGGGGGTTTATTATTCTTTGCATGGTCATTGTTTTTAAAACTAAATTTTGTAACAGCTGGGGAGTGTTGGTTTCTTTCTTTGTCCAGACAGGACATTGTGTGTGCATATCTGTGTATATGTCCCATAAATCATGTCTTCCAACTCTGATATCCCTCTACTTGATATTATCTTTATACAAAAATTATTATTTACCAGAACATCTCCTGGCAGTCTCCTAGTCTCCTAATTATTCTTTAGATGAATTTGAGGGTTGCGTGAATATACACCATGAATTGAAGAACAATTGCTATGGAAAGTTCTTGTGAGCTACTTCAGAAGGAAAGAACATAAGGCAAGAGCTGAAATGTTTTGTATAATTAGGCCAACCAGAAATCAGCATGGGGAGGGAGGAATCTCTGTCATGGTTCCTCACTGTTTGTAATCCTGCAGATCAATACCTTGTAGCTAAACATGCTGTTGTTTTCAGGCCAGTAATGAGCAATTGAACACTGTGTTCTGTAAGGTGAAGTAGAAAACAAGGAATTGGTGTTCAAGCAGTAGAGGAATGAAAGTCTTCACAAGAGTTGGAGAGGAAATATCAATAAGTACCTACCTGAGGTCTAATTTTCAGAACAGCAGCAGAAACACAAGAGGAGTAGCACTAAAAACTCATGTTCTCTATAGGACGTGTTCAATGATCTGCAAGATCCATCCTCCTTTCCCAAGGTGGTATCCGCTGTTTCTGGTTGTGTTTCTTTGCTGTAAAACCTTTCAGTGGAGGCCACTTCGCTCCCTGCTGACTGCCCAGTCCTGCACTTCTGAAGTCTGTCTTTGGACAGCTTTTTCGCATGCTTTTTGTTGTCATTTCCATCAGCTTGAAGCCTTTTAGCCCCTAAATCTATCTACTATGGGAATGGAAAGATTTCTTTTCTTGCCACAGTTCACCATGTCTGTCCTTCAGCTGTGTGGGGGGTTTTCTTGTGTGGTGGTTTTTTTTTGTTTTTGTTTTGTTTTTAAGATTAACAATTCCAGTTCACTCATTCTTTCCTCATATGCTGTATTTTCTAGGCCTTGATTTATTTCTCATTGCTTTCCCCTGCTGCTTCTAATTGTCCTAGATAATTCTTGTAGTCTGCTGGCCACAGTGGAGCTAGTCCTCCCCCCTGTAGCACCTGCATGATCAATAGAGCAAAGGGATTATTTTATGTAATTCATGCTTGCTATCTGCTATAACTCCCTCATTCTTTTCTATAGATCAGCTAGTTGTACAATTCTATGTTGTTAATTCTTTTTGCTTAAGAAGAATAACCAGTCTGTTCACCTATTGACTTGTATCTGTGGTTTTACTTTTGGTTGGTGTTTTGGTTTTTTTTTGTTTAGAATTCAAATTAACTGTGACCATCCAACTTCCAATACAGTGAGTAGTACCAGAACCAGTATGGACTCTTGCAGATCTCTGCTTTGATATACCCTTCTTTCCTGAGAATGAGCAACTGACAGCTGCTCTCTGGATATGATTTTCCAACAACCTTCAAAATCCTTACTAAATTCAGGGTATGACATCTACTGCTTTTCTTCTGTCCATAGCACCTGTTATCTAAAACAAATCATGCCAAATCAATCCAGTTCCCTTCTGTTGCAGGGTAATGTACAATGTGGATGTGTCAATTGCCACGTTATCTTCTAACTATTTCTAAAGGGTTCAAGTATTTTGCTGGATATTGATGTTAAGCAAGCTGGTATGTTTTCTTTCAGCATCCTGACTCTGTTAAAACATCTGTTGATACAACTGAGTACACTTGCAATAGCATTCATGTTAGAAAGTATCTAGAATTTTACAGCTAATGATATGAATCTTTGGACACAGTGATGGATGGTTTTGACAGCAGCATTCACTTACTGTGAGTGACTTACTGTAAGGACAAAGCAGTCCTTACAGCCACTTTCTGTATATAACTTCATGCAAGGGCCTGAACTTACTGGCATCAAGAGGAGAGTTTAACCTTCCTCTGAAGCAGCAGGTGCTAGCTTAGAACTAGGAGGTGTGAAGCAAAGCCTAAGCAATAGTTTAATGTGAGTCAGTAAAAGCCATTTACAGCATGGTAGGTTTTGCTACTGCCTACTGCAAATTTTTGATTGCACAAATAAATCATATCATCTAAGAGTGTTTCTTTAGGGCTTTCTTCTCCACTAACTTTTAGTTTAGTAAGTAAAAATAGTCCAGTATGCTAAACACAAAGTCAAAGGCTACCCATTTTTGAATGAGTTGCTGTGAGTTTCTAAAATAAAGGGCAAAACCATGGTAAGAACTGAAGGCAGAACGTAAATGTTGTCTCCCATATTAAAGTAAAAATACTTTGTTCTTAGATTAAAAATATTGAATTCTACAAACGAACAGGTGTAGCTTATGTTATATACAGACAGTCTGACTGTGTATACTTGTCTAAAAGATTTCCATGTGTTTATGTAGAGTGAGGCGATAGAAGTGCCCAGAAATATATTACCAAGCTATAAGATGAGGGGAATCTAATAACACCACCTAAATGTTCCTACACTTGGCAAATGGGTATTGTATTATATATTAAATTTGCTAGAAAGCTTACATAACTCATGTAATTTGGCTTCCTAATTGAAGTGATTTTAAAAATTGCACTGATGTGTGAAAAGAACTGGATTCTGTTCAGCTACCAAGAATACCATATCAAATAACCTGCTTCACAAAAATCTGAGTTTAAAAACATCAAATCTGAGTAATGTTAAATTCAGTAAAGGTGCTACTAGTTATGTGCACATGTTTGTTAAAAGCTGCCTCTAAAATGGCTTAAGTCATTTAAGGAAAATGAAACAGAAGTAGTCCAAAAAACTAAAAGATATGACAGGCTGCAGGTGAATAGCTAGAGCCAATTCCAATCCTTGGATGTGCTTGTGACTTCCGATCATGCACATTAGGGAGCAGAATTCGGGCCAAATAGTAAGTATTGAACTAGAAAATAGGATATAGAAAGTTATGAAAATAACAAAATAACATCTGGCAAACACATTCTGTAAAACAAATTGAGAATGAAGCTGAAGACAATGCACTTGAACAAAAAAAACCCCAAGTTCTTTGCATTCATTCCTTGAGTCTGTTTTTTAAAGGAAATTTGAGCACAGTGGAAAAATAATATACCTTTAAACACTTTCAGGAGGAGGGTGATGTCATTATTGCCATTCAGCTATATCAGTATAGCTGATTCAAATAGCAAGCTTCCAGGATGTAAAGTGTACTGTAAGAACAGGCTTACAGGAGAGGAAGTTGAGAAGAAATTGGAAATGGAAAACAAAAGTCAGAGATGTAAATGGCTTGCACAGACTATTATAAAAGACTATTATTATAAAAGCAAGCATTCATTGCTTAACAGCAGTAAAATACAGCAGTATTGTTACAAATTGTTGTAGAAGTTATAGGATGAAAAGGAAGATCAGTCAGCTGACAGTGGTATATAAAATGGTTTGAACAATGGTTTTAGGAGAGGTCAGTTATCCTGACAATACTAAAAAGGGAAGAAGAGCCCCGGAGTGAAAAGGATTAGTGCAAAGATGCCCCATTTTTGTCAACCAATGAGGCTACATAAATAATTTATTTTTTGTCACTTTCATAGAGAATTTAGCAGTCAGTGCTTTAGGACAAAATGGAAGATTGTTACTCTTGATTGGCCTCCTTGTGTTCAAAACCTTCTGAAAATCAGAGTAGATCTATGTTTTGATTGCTCTTTCTGTGCTTTTAACCAAGAAGGCAAAATAGCCCCAAGGAAATACAAATATTTGACTGTCATTGATTCTGTACAAAACAAGGTTTGTGCAGAGCAGTAGCATCTCTTATTAGACCAACTTACTCAGTATATAGGGATGTTCTATTCTGAGCAATTTGCAAAGCAAGATTGTTCTGTTGGTCTCCTATGCTTGCGTCCAGTCAACTTGGACATATCACAATAAATTTGTCCTAAAGTCTAGCAACAACTTTGTAAGTGAAAGGAAATTCCGCTTTTCCCTACTTTATTTTCCTGCTTTGGCACACTGAGTGCTAGACATATACCTTCACAGATAATTTGTGCTGATGTCCACATGGCTTATGCAAGGCTTACGTATGTCCCAAGAAAGTCTAGATAACATCTAATCATGTATCAGACTCCTGCCTTCTGCTGACAGTCATTGACTACTCGGGTGTCCTGGTTTCAGCTGGGATAGAGTTAATTGTCTTCCTAGTAGCTGGTACAGTGCTGTGTTTTGAGTTCAGT
>JAVJGG010000085.1:23771503-23782572 GCA_035590195.1 Aviceda cuculoides
GACCCCGTAGGCCAGTTTGGGTCAGCTGCCCTGGGTGAGTCCTGTGCCAGCTTCTTGTGCCCCTCCAGCTTTCTCGCTGGCTGGGATTGAGAAGCTGAAAAGTCCTTGATTTTAGACTAAACACTACTTAGCAACAACTGAAAACATCAGTGCTATCAACATTCTTCTCACACTGAACTCAAAACATAGCACTGTACCAGCTACTAGCAAGAAAATTAACTCTATCCCAGTTGAAACCAGGACAGTAGGATACTTTGCTGCTTCCAATCCAGCAGCATCTCTCAGTGGCTGCTCACCCCCCAGATACTGTGCAGAGCATGGGCTTCACCACCAGTGGCTCGCAACAAGGCTGCTGTGATGCAAGGGCTGAGTCCTGTCCATTCCTTTTGGTTCTGCCCAACCACACCCCTCCTGGAGACATTGTATTGTGTTGTGTGGGGAGGATGAAGCCCTAAATACAAAAATGTGCCCTAAATCAGAAATTAAAAGCATCAATGTTTTTTAATGTGGGGATAGGATTCTGGAGGAGGAAGGACCTAGTCTTTGAAGCAGGGGAGAGACAGTGGGAGAGAAGCTGTGAATATCATGTATAAAAGGATAAAGGTGGTGTCTGTCTGAGCAGGCTTAAAAGGCAGGTGGAAGGAGGCTTATCTGCTGCAATGTAGCTTGTAACAAAAAACCCAACCCTTTGAAATCTCCATGAGCACTTGTGTAACAGTATAGTACGTGGTATTTGTTGGCAAGTCCCAGCAGTGGTTTTTAGCTGGCTGTTGAGTTCGTGTTTCAGTGTGGCTGTCCTTCTGGGGCTCTGTGTGTCTCCACCACATCTGTTGAGTCTCAGCCACCCTGTAATTCATCTCCAGGTCAGACCTCATGTATGTATGAGGTGCTGGCTGCTGTCAGTGGTTTCCCAGAGCCTGCCAGTTCCATTGTGGGTACTTATCACAGTGCTGCTGCAGACAATACGCACCGTGTTAGTTTTGGCTTTGTCTGTGTCTTGGGTACAAAAATACAGTCATCGTCTCATGTCTAGGAGCTTTGCTTGTGTTTCCATCGTGGCCTTCTGTATTATGGCACTTTTGCTAGAGTCCTTTGCTTTGACTCAGACTTGAGTCAAGCTTTGGTCAGCCTTTTGCCTTTCCGTTCTAGTAATTCCCTGAAAGCATCTACATTGTGGGATATCTTACTGTGGTGAGGCTGAGTATGTGTCCTTGGTAAGTGCAGTCATGTCTAAGAACTATGCATGGATCCATGAAGAAACCTAGAGCGATACATGTCTCCTAGAGCACATATATAAACTTTATATGTCGAGGTCTGTAGGGCTACTGATAATTAAACAGAAAGTACATCTAGCCAAGGGAACCTCAATGCACTGGAGACACAGAAATATCAAGGCAGCTTAGTACAGAGTGTGTTATTAAGTAAAGGACTTGTGGCAGCAGACCAGCTAGGGCCACATGAACTCCACGGGAAACGGGCTCCCTGCAAAATGAATTAATGTCTGCTCTAAGGAGGGATGCTTAGTGTAGCCTGAGGTACTAAATCACTTTGAAAACCAGTCTGATGTACGCACCAGCTACTTTAACGCAAGCTAACCACAGTTAGTGGTTCAACAACCCAATGTAGACATGGCCTCAAGCAGTGCAATAAAATTCCCTTCTTTTCCAGGCCATTTGTGGTTGTGTTGGCAGGTAATATAATCTTGGAGGTGGAAAAATTACTGTATTACCAACAGAAATTGGGAGGGGAAGTCAGTTAACAATATTGCTAGCATTTTTATTGCAGAATCGGCAATTACAATACAATTGCCTTGTTCCGGAAAAATCAAAATGTGGACACGTGGCCTCAATCTCAGGAATACGCCATCCCTGAGAGCAAAGAATTTCTTATTGTCAGCATGTGAGACATTTTTGCATAATCCATTTTGCAAAGGGTTGTTCAGACCTATGGGGTGAAGACTTGTGTCCCTTGTTTCTCACTGTATACCTTATTTTTCAACATATTTCAGCGCTAGCTATCTACATTTGGGAGAAATTACTTCATATATTTCAGCACTGTATTTTTACAGGTTCATAAGACTTCTAAGTGGAACTTCAATAACTTATTTCATTTTATGTTATCAGTTTCATGACACCTTCTGCAGGATTGTATTTTTAATTGCTTGTGCAGTTCCCTGACGGGTTCAATGTCAGGGTTGCTTGTCATTACAATAAATCAATTAAATGATTGCTATTAATGACTATATAATGCAAGGGGAAAAGGCATTTCTTAGCCCAGGGCACAGAGGACTAGGGATGTAGATGGTTTTGGTGTGGCAGCTGAAGACTCCTTATTTTGCCAAGATGGAGACAATACATTCTCCTCTACTCCATCTTCAAACAGTAAGGGGGATCATTAGGTTTTGGTGACCTTACAGTATGTACAGGATATTTGCTCTCCTCACCAAGAACCTCCAGATACTTGTGAATATCATAAAAAATAAAGAATTTGGCCTAGGAAAAATAATGCATGTCTTACAAACTTGTGATTTATCATTGTGAGGCAAACACTGAATGCCTTTTGTCTCTTATTTTTACACTTTAAATTTAAAATGAGGATAGCACAGTTTATACCTTTACATGAGTGTAACAACCATGTCCTGCCTGTATAATCTTTCATGTTATCAGCTAACTATTTCTAGAAGACTCCAACGTTTATTTATAATTTTTAATTTCATCTAGTTCAGTTATCTTTGAAAGCCTACACACCAGCAAGTCAAGCAGAGTACCTGCTCTGAAGTGGTCCCTGAAGCATTGATCTAGCTCAGTGCGTTGAGCTATCCCAGCCAAAGTGGCTTGATGTCTAATGCACCCTCTGTAGAAATGGAGCCGTAGAACAGTCTCTCATACTTACAGATATGCAAAATCTTGGCATTGGGCTTGTAGCATCTAAATCCCATTAGTTTTTTTAGAGACTTGAAAGCCTAGTCCAGCAGAACGGTTCACTGACCTTTCAACAAAGTAAAGGCAATTTGGGTAACACCACTGGTCATTTAAACTAAATTTGTTTTCTTAAAAGTGAGATTTGAAGTTGATCAAGGAAAAGGAGAAAAGGAGCAGAGGAGAACCACAGACACCTAAACTAAGTGGTGTGCACGAACTGCCTATCATTCCTACAAAGTTAAAGTGTATGCTGGAGTGAGAAATGAGGGCACATTTTGTTTCAGCTGTGCAGTGGGAAATTATGAGCCTTTCTGTATTTGTGACCAAGACCAACTGTTGCTTCAGTCAGGAAATACTACACTGAGTAAACCTAAGGAAAACATACCACTGTGTTTCGATTTAATTTTATATGAAAATGAAATGTAAAACTTTGCCAGATTCTGCAAGAAATATCTCTAAAATTAAAAAAAAATCTGAGCTGATGGCTGCCTGCCAGTTACTCTTCTTCCATTGATCCATCACTAGAAGACCTTCTGTGGTCACATAAGCTCATCTGCTATTAACATTTCTAACCTGACGTGTTTCATATTAAGTGGTTTCCATAATAACCAAACAGTCTTTGAAGTGATTTCTTAAGAATCCGGGGGGTGGGCCCACTGATAATTACAGTATTTGAGGTTAATTACTTGGGGCTTGCTTCCTTTCAAATGGTATACATTTTGTACTCTCTAAGTATGTGCATAAATGGTGCAGCTTGTGAACTTAACAAAGCTAAGCTCCTTCCTTCTGATTTATATTTTCAATTCACTGTCAGACTCATTTAAAATAAAGGCTGCTAGGCTAGAGGAGAGCCAGAAGAGAATGACTAAAACAAATTAACAAGCAATCAAAAACAAGAGAACAAAAATCCTGCCAGGTTCACAGAGCTGATGGAGAGAAAGGATGGATGAGCCTTAATAGCTTATATGCTGTTCTTTAAACTCTACACTGAGCCTGATGTGGTAATACAGCCTGACATACTGAACATAGTAGTATTTACAATACGGGAAAAATCTTCTTCTGCCAGGGGTCTATTTGTTAAAGGGAGAGGTTGGTTCAAGCTGCCCTATGATCTTTCCATCAGTTCTTTGGGACAGTAGTGAACTTTTTTGGTTTTGGATATTATTTCAAACAAGGGGAGCTCCCAGTATGAATCCTGAGATAGAAGCAGTCTGGTAGAAGTTGGAGGCAGTTGGTTGTGCTTTAGTGTAATATTAATTACAGGTGTGGGAGAAATAAGGTTGAATGGAAAATATAAGCCAAGTCATGGATATGTTTCATTTTATACCCTAAGCTGTATGCAGCTTGTATTACAGAGTTAAGTGGGTGTGCATAGGTTACTCGTGACTGCAGCCTTATCTCTGTTCTAAAGCTTAGCTGTGGTATGTTTACCTGTATGTTACAATAAATTGGATGAGCAAGTTCATCAGGCAATATTAATAGATTCTTTTTCTGGAGTCCATCATCAGCATGGCATTCGGTCTGACCCCTCAGGGCTTTCTTGCCCTTTTTAAAATTCCCTTCTGTATTTTCACATTCAGACCATCTAGTGGTAGTGATTCATTGGTTTAGTAATTCTACAGGTTGCTTTTGAATTGTTTATGTAAGGAATAAGACTATCCAGCACAAAGAAGCATACAGCAAAACTGCAGTGGGAGGCAGCTTCCCATGTGAGATGCTCAACCTGCAGATCAGCTGCACTCTCCTGGCAGACTGCAGCTTTCTGTTCATGTTAGATGTTCTCTGTGATAAGGGACATTGTCTTCAGGACAGAGACATCCCTAGCATTTTAACAAGTCAGAGCAACTTAGGCACCCTTGCATCTGAAATGCCAGAGCGACAGGTGTCAGTGAGCTATGTCCTGGTGCTCACCAGCTATGTCAAAAGAGAAAGCAGTGTACTTCTGTGATTTGGGTGCCCAGCCTGCCCCTCAGGCACTTCCCTGTTACCCAGGGGAAAGTTGAACTGGCTGGGCTGCAAAATCCTGGACCTGCCATGCTTACTAAAGAGCTTCACCCCAGGAGACTGTCTCTTGTTCCTAGCTGGGTGATATATGAATAACATCAGAATTTTACTGCCTGCTGTATTCACAGGACCTTAAGGTAGTGCACAGTTTTAAAGAAAGGTTATGACTCGCAGCCAACAAAATGATGTGATCCTACTCTTACTTTTATGTAGGTGATCAAATTTTAAAATAGGTACATTCAGGCAAGCGACTACAGCAACTAAATGCTTTCTTGCTTGACAAATGTGTGTGGCTTTGAAATGAGATCTCTGGATTTCAGTGACAAAGGGTGCCTGCTGTTTGGTTTTAATCATTGCTTCTGACCAGCCAACTAATGGGAGAACTAAGCTTTTTTCCAGTCATCTATGGATGTTCTGGATGAAGTTCAGATGAAGACTTGTTTTCCTTGATTTACTGGGAGCTGTACATGAAAAGTTATTATTGCATGTCCCATTAGCTGATGAACATCAAGAGGGCAGAATAAGCAATTTTGAAAGAGTTATTGAGTTAAAACAGGAAGCAGACAAGATGGGAGCTTGTTTCCCTGCAGACTGAGCATTTGCATATAGAGGTGAAACAGACCAGAAGCATTGAACCTGTATTATCAGAATTTGACTTTGTTTTACAGCTGCAGGGCTGGATATAGCTGTGAGTGATCTGACTCTAGCTACATTTACATAAGCATACATTCACAGTTCATCCACTGAAATCAAGACTTTAATATAATTTAAATTCAAATCACTGCCAAAGAGATCAGACTCAGGCCCTATGGTTTCTGCATACCTCTACAGAGTCTGGCTGAGCCCATTTTTGCATGGACTTTCACCTCATATAACCCCATTACCTTCACTGGGACCACACAAATGTAATTCAGTGAAAAGCTGGCACCACGTTTCCTGAAATTCAGTCTGTGAACTTGAGTATCTGGGTGGATAGGCACATATTCTAATTCCTTTTCTAAAAATTGCATGTAATTCATCATGAAAACAGAAGACCTCTCTTTTCCTCACTGGTATTTATGATCCTCTGACCCTTTTATACAGGAATATGAGTTTGCCTTGGTGTCACTACTTAAAAACTTTCCTTCCCTACACTGGTATGGACATTTTGTGTCTTCTTAAAAAAAATAGTCAGATGTATTAGCACAACTGAAGAATGCATTCTTTTTATTGTTTTTTTTTTTACTAAAATTACTGTTTGTTGATTCTTCAGAATGTTTGAAACTCTCTTAGGAGATGAAAACTAGATTACCTCAGGTCTAATGGTGATCAAATATATTTGTGCTTCCATTGCCCTACAACTAACAAAACAGTTCAATATTTATTTATCAGGCTTCTGTCATTAAAGTAACGTGCTTATAGTGATTCTAATCCACAAAAAGGTGCTACTTCATAAGGCAGAAATACTGTTCCATAGCTCTGCACAACAAAACAAATAAATTTATTTCAACCAGAACAATATGTATTTGGAAGCAATTATTACAATGTCACAAACAAACATCACTTAGCAGCTGATTACTTGCATATGACTTTTTCCATAGACTAAACGAGGGTATACCCAGCATAATCTATTTTCTCTAATTTTCCTAGCTGAAATCAAGGTCCTACCAGAAAGTACTTCAGACCTTTGCACTGTGGGAAGCCAAATAATTTTACCTTGTCTAGCTACGTAGATTTTTCACAACTGCTCTCCCTTTGTTGCTGTTGCAGGTGCAAAGTTGCACCTGCCTACTTCCCTGCCAAAGAGTGAAGGGGTTTGTTGGGTTTTTTTAACTCTAACTCACCAGTGTGACAGCAGAGTCCTTTGCACTAACCATTGCCTCATCTTGGTGGGCACGGGAAGGAAGTGCTCAGCTGGAGGATCTCCCTCCACACCTGAGGAAGGCAGGTGCTGCTGCTGCCTCCCCAGGCTGGCAGTCAGCGCATAGACCCAGGAACTATCCCAGGATGGTAATGTAACCAGGCTACTCTGGGTGGCAAAAAGAAGCAACCCACAAGAAAATCGGCAAGTGTAGTTAATCCAATGGTAATGGCAAATATGTAAAAAGGTGTTATGTCCCACAAAAATAGACCCTGAAGGTTGCTGAAAGCATGGATAGTCACATCCACTGATAAGAAGTATACGATTGAAAAGAACAGACAAGCAAATATGGCAGTCTGTCATGGACAAAATAAGGCAGAAGAGGCCTTCAAAGGATCTGACTGCATTTTCCTGCATTGTTGCTGCAGACAGTTTCACTAAGGAAAAATTTTGCTTGCACATTGCTGATGCAAGGTGGTAACATCTGCTGGGACCTTCCAGCTTGTTAATGATAGGGAGCCCTTGCATTGCTTGAAAAGCAAAAATTTCAGCAGTCCCTCATACAGGGCTGATTTCCTCTCAGCTTACACACAGTAAGCCTATTTGCCTAAGGTGGCTAGACTTCACATTTGAGAAACGCTTACAAACACACAATTTTTGGTGACTGTTCTCTGCAGCTTTTCAGGGGTTTGGGCAGATATCCAAGCATAGGCAAGGTTGTTCTGAGTGGCTTATAGAAGTGATATATCACAGGATTCTTGGGATCACATGTTTTGGCTACATGACAATAGGTGCATATTTTCCACTTGCATATTTCATTCTTGAAAAGGTTCTATCATATTTGTAGCCCCACAAAATAAAAAGTTTGGAGATGGAAAGAAATGTTGTAGTTTTGTTGTTTCGACTCTAAGCTGCACACAGCCTGTTTCTGTGGTCCTGGTTCAGTTACCTAGGAAACAGCTGTAGGATGGAATTTATTTATTCTGTCTGAATAAGTATCTGTGATATATACAAGAGGCTTATCCTTATTGTGTCTGTAGAAAATCAGTGAATGCTTTTATTACTACTAGGCTGATACCAGGTATCTTCAACTACATGAGGGCAATTATTGGCGCTATTTAAATGGTTAACAAAAATCCTCTCCAATTCCCAAAAGAGAAGGGTGAAAGAAGAACAGTTCAAATATATTATCAAGCATTTATGAAGTTGGGTCAGAGAGGGAAGCCACAGGAGACCACAGCTGTCTGAAGCAAATGGGGACCAGGGTCCAACTGTCCCCTTCCACAGAAGATAGCGGTGTGCATCTAGAGCATGCTGTGAGCCAGCCTGACGGCTGCCCATGGCTCACCAAAGCAGGAGGTGTGGAGAGGAACAGACATGGGGTCAGATCTCCTTGTCCAAATCACAACCCAGTACCCAAGACAGTGAGTTTGTGAACTCGGTCAGCCCTGTCCCTTGGCCCCAGTAAAACACCAGCTCTTACAGGAGAGGATCAGGTAGAAGTCCATGTGCTCTCATATCCTGACTTTGTTAGCTGTTACTGTACAGCACAGGGTAGTGACCCACTCATGGACTGATGTACAGGCAGCCCCCCATCTTTCAGCTTTGTCCGTGCATCCTCACCACCCCCTTCCATGCCTGTGTTTTCAAGCTAGAAGATATTTTCTGATTCATTCCTGATACCAGTGGGAACCATCTCTCTTGTTGTCTCCTTGCCCTCATCCATTTAATTATTTTTTTTTTTGACAAGAACACAATGTTTTCCCAGGGTTGCTATCCCAACATGCCCTGTGAACTTGGGGAAAGGAGAAATCACCAGCTTATTCCTTATCCCCATCTTTCCTTGCTTTCCCAAAGCTCCCAGCCACAACGACCTCCATGTGGACAACCTCCACCCTTGGTGAACCAGCATCGCACACCAGCACTCACACGCAGCGTGTGTCCACCCTGACATACCCTGATGTAGGTTTCACGTTTTATACTACCAGGAAAAGTAAAATGGCAGACAGATTACAGCCCAGGCTTCTTACAGATTTTTTTTTTTTAAATGGTCATTCAGGCACTGTTGGTAGTCCAGGAAGGGCTCTTCCAGCTCCCAAGGGTGACCGTGTGTGTAGCAGAGATATTCACGTGTGGGCTTGGAACAATAACACTAAGTGAGGTTTTTCACTTCTGTTTCCCATTGCAATTGCTGTAATTGGTATGAAGGAAGAGCATCTGTGTCTACTTTTAGTAGTTGGTGTAGCTGTGGCTGCATTGGACACCAGCGGTTTCTAAATCAGGGTAGTCTCGGCTGGATTTGGGACTCTGAGTCCCTGGGGCTGAAGCTACACCTCCCGCTTCCCAGCCTAGGCAGCCCTGCTGACATTGCACCCTGTAATCAGCTGCAAGCACTGGGCCTGCAGTAGAGGTCAGGCTTTTGGCTGCATTACTTTTAGCCAGCATGTTGAGAAGAAAAATCTTGTATTTCAGTAGAGTTCAGTTAGATGGCACAGGGAAATTTTGTGTGAATAGAAATGTTTTCAAAGGAATTTAGCAATTTTAATAGTAAATAAGCCTTTGATGACTACCCACTCTAAACTCTCCTACAGGGTGCACCAGCTGCACCCCTGTTCTAAGATTCCCCCAGCTGTGTTTTTAGACTGGTGACTTTTATCCTCCTCTCATAAGCTGTGTTGTGATGCTGCTACTGCTAAGTGCAAAGAAGGTTGCTTGCTCATCTCTGATTTATGTACCGTGTAGTTCTGATTTTAATAGGATTAAGCAAGAGGGAAGTAAAGGCAAAATGTGGTCATTTGTTGTATTTACTGTGTGTGTATCTTTATTGTAGTGTTTTGGTATTTCATCCAGAGATCATAAAGTGCTTTACAAAGATGGTAAAATTATCAACCATGCTTTATGGGTGGTAAAACTGACTCTGGTTGAGAGAATTTCCCAGTGTCACACAGAGAGTCAAGAGCAGGAAGAGATTCCAAGTTTTTTAACTCTACACTCCCTCCTTTAATTAGTATATTATTTATTATAATTAATATAGGCTTTTCTTGATACTACATTAGCATAAAGCAATCCAAACCACTCTAAGAAGTCATTTTTAAAAGCAGAGGAAACTGTTAAACTCATAGCATGACCATACAGGAAATTAAAGCGTGTAAGAGGTTTATGAATTTAACAGATGGCAATCTCTCAGCTCTTGGTACATATGATGCTACAAGTTTTTTAGGTTATTTATTTGAGAGGAATTCATTACACTACTAGTGAAGAGTATTAAGAAAATCTTGCTTTTGCCTCTAGATGGCTCACCTGGAACTGCCATTGCAAAAATGTTCCCCAAAAAGGAATTCCTACAGTATATTCTCATGCTAGAATGGCTTGCTTTTACAGCAGCAATGGAGAGTCAATCATGTAAATGTATTATATCTGAGTAAAAATATTCTGCCAAATTGTTTTGCCTTTTGTAAGAACAAGAACAACAGATGGATTAGGGACAGAGCAGATTTATGAGTAAAGTAACTTTCTATTAGTCATTATCATGAGTCAGATCCTAAAATATCTTAGGGAGGACTGTCTTCCTTGCAATAGTAAACACTTTCCAGGTACAATCTTTGCTGTGGGGTAGGTGATATGTTAGGCAGTGATCACATTGTCATTTGTCTATTGTATTTCTGCCCTGTAAATAAGAAATGCCATTCTTCTTGGGGGAGTAGGATGCAGACTGCTGCATGTAGTCCTAAGACTTCAAATTATATAGAAAAAATCATAAATAATCTGTGTTTAACCTAGTAGCAAGCAAAAAAATACAAAAGCACTTGGGGAAAGACCTAACAAGTTTTGCTTCTCTTACTAAGCAATATGGTTCATACAGATTTGCAAAAGTCCAGGTTGAAGTATATTTTTCTCATTATGTCCATAATAATTGACAAAGAAATGAAAAAGGATAGCTGGTGGCTGAGAACACAGTAAAACCCACCCAGCTTCCATGAGCAGAATTCAGAAAGGGCAGTCTGCGCACTGAAGCTCACAGGTTTTGTGTTGCGAGAACTGCAGTGTTTAGGGGAGTCCCGTCACAGCCTGCAGACACTGTGAATTTGATTTAGAGTGCTCAAGGGATACAAAACCATACAAGCAACATAGAAATGAGTGTCCTGTTCTTGGGGTTCCTGTATACCTCACTGGAGTGTCAAACAGCTTCCCAATTTTTTTTTTTTTAATATGCTATGCATTTGGGTTGGTTTTTTTTTCAATAGTTTCTTTAGGGTGAGATAAAAATCAACAGGAAAACAATTTGCGTCACACCATTCTTTCGA
>JAVJGG010000085.1:23782589-23810482 GCA_035590195.1 Aviceda cuculoides
CCCCCGCGGAACCGGACCCGGCCCCCCCCCCTTTTTTTGTTTTTTTTCAGCAGTGCCCCGCACCATTCCTGCTTGCGCATTCCACCTTTGTTCTGCAGGAGGAACTCCCCTTGACGTCGATATGTATTCCACACACCAGGCGAGTGCAGAGCCAGCGATCGACAGCCTCTGTGCTGCAGCCTGGGGAGAAGAATATTTCTCCAGATCGTTCCTTGCATTTTAATAGTCCTGAGAAAGTAGAAATCTCCATTTTCTGAAATGGAGAGAGTAAATAAAGGAAAAAAAAGAATGGTCAGGTAATGAAGTAAAGATTAAACTAATTTTTTTTTTTTAATTCTACTATTTAGTCAGACCAGCATATGAGTGATACATTAAATGTTAAGAATGTAGCCTCAGACTGCATAGATGAGACAGAGAGATTCACCAGACACTTTAAGCGAAGAACTGGGACATACAAAAATCATGACACATGCGCAGACTTATAGAGAACTGGGAACAGGACTGCAATGTCTTACAAAGTCTCTCATGCCTTTCTGCATGATTTTTGAGGAGAATTTTTTAATATACAGTCAAAACTGAAAAAAAAATAATCAGAACAATATTGCTCACTGAAACCTGGCTCTATCTGAGCCAAATTGCTTATTTGTTGTAAGCTAGTAATAAAAAGATCATCTCCCAAATTAAGTCTTTAAAAGATGTTAAAAAGAGGTTGTGCCTGAATAGCTGTTATGAGCTTTAATAAATGAGTGTTCTTAGAAACAACATGAATTTCTCAGGGCGGTCCCATAATGTATATCTGTGTGCCTGTGTTGACCTCCTGGTCACAAGTCTTTTTCTACATATGCAGAAATCTCACCTTCTTTCCTCATATTCTGGACTGCTGAGGTCCTCTCTACCCACTGGCATTCACCTCAGAAAAACTTAACTGTCAACTGTGCCTCAACAAAGGGACATTTACACACGTTTCCGCCCAACGCACACATTTCAATCCACAGTCCACGATATGAAAGATGCTAGATTTTTGTGCTTCCCAAATGAGATGCTGAGAAACACCACCCAGAAGTGGCTCTGCTGTGGGTTTAGGTTTTTGGGGTTTTTTTTGGTTTTTTTCTTCTGATAAGAACTCCACTGAGATGTGAACTGTGGAGCCCATTTAATCTTTGTGGTCTTTTCTACTTACTCAGGTCTGTAAGTTACAGTAAGACTGAGATAGGCTCCAACTGGACGAGCGACATGTTTAGGAGAGGCCATTTATTAGAAGAAATTCTACCTCTTCCCCCAGCACACGTCAAACCTGAAATCAACCCAACCCTACTGCTCCTTGAAGAATTCATCCCAGTTCACACACTAGTAAACCCAGCTCAAGAAAAGCGCAGAGCTACATTAAAATGGAAACTAAATATGTGCTCTTGGGTTTTCATGTGGAAGGGAGGGTCCCTTTAGGTCAAGGGCAACAGCTGAGCAGAGATGTGGCTGCCTGCACTGTCGCTACTGTGCCTTTTGTATGTACATAAAACTTCGGTTTCCAGGGGTTTGCAGGCACAAACATCCCCCTGACACCCAAACAAATAATCAGAAATAAATAACTTATGAAGCAGTTGATAATAAAGCTAGAGAATGGCCATTCATAGAAATATGCACTACATCACTCCTCCTGGCTGCATGGTGATTCATCACCATTTCCCTTCTCTCGCCTTTTATTCTTACAATTATCTTTGCTCAGGGATCCCTTAAACACTTTCCACCTAATTTTAGATACGTTTTTGTTTGAAATGCTAGGTCTTGGAAAAAGCCCTTTTCAATAGGAGTATTTCCTATAAGTAGGTCACTGCAGTAAAGGGGTTAGACGTGCAGCCTTTGCTGACAAGATACTTTGCTTTCTAAAGCACTTAATGCTCCTTTACAAAAAAAAAGGAAGGGGGGGGGGGACGCAAGAAAAGATACCCATTTGTTGACCTTTGTCTGGTGCTGGGTAAAGTGTCTTTCTGACCAGCTCAAGAGAGAGAGACATTAAACCAGTGATGTATAGAACTATATTTATACTCTGAATAAATAGACTAAAAATATCCCTTCAAACAGGGTAAGCTGTAATTTTAAATTGTAGCACTTCTAAAGAGCTTTTGCTGATATCAGACACTCCCAGGCTCCAAGCAGCACAGCACTGCATTTTAATCAAATAACTGTGAAACCATTGCCACAAAATTGCAACCAAAATGTTTGTATAATGTTATGTAGCTACGGAAACAAACTTGGGCTTCTAGGATTACCTTATTAACTGGTTCATAGCAATGGGCTCATCGCAGGGTTTTGGCAGGGTTGCACGTTAAGCTGCGCAATGTCTCCCCTCGCCCCAAAGATGAGTAAACCCCACGTAGATTCAAGAATGGGCAGACACAAAGTGATAGCAAGGCCTTATTAACTTTAGATCGATGAAGGACAGAGCAAATTCCCACTTTACTATTAACAGCTGGGACTGGTAAATCAAAGGTTCTTCAATACATGCAAATACCATGTGGTGTTTATAACTGTATTTCTCAATTATTTTATTATATAATCTTTCTTTTCGGACCCACTTCATTTCAGTTCTAGCTACTTTGGGTACAAGTAAAGATACAACCTTTTGGTTACTATGTATTACGCACTTCAGAAAGCATGACACTGAAGTTACTAGATTTTTTCTAAAAAAAAATGAATTACATTTAAAATAATCTATTTACAAAGGCTTATTTGTATTCTTCTCTACTAAGTTCCATTTAGGCTTTGTCAGGAACTACTGATGTCTAGGAGTGTTCAGGGATCAGGAGGTCCCTCCACCCTTTTCCTTCTCCTCCACCCCCTCAAATTTTTGGTGACAAAACACCAAAAATATTTGTGTGGACTGTACTCTCCTGCCTTACAGTCTCCCTAAAACAGGACCGTTTAGTACAGAGTATTCATTTGCTCTGTGAAAAAAAAAGCAAATATTAAAGGAGATACTAATTTTCTGCTGGGGATAACACAGGGCTATATTTTAGATGAAAGACACTCTTTATGTACCAATAAGCAGTTATCAAAGGCTAAATAGTCTATAATTCAGTCATGCTGGAGATGAGTTTCAATATTATTCTGTCATTTTTTCCTCTTTTTTAATCTGACATAAAATGTCATCAGTATCTATTGAAATCTTTCTGTAAGGAGGTGTAAGGCAGAAGAAAATTGCATGTTGGTGACAGAATAATTTTGTATGGTGTTTATTTAATGAATCTGTGTTTGGGATGAAGAATATACAGGCTCTAGAATGGTGGCCATGGTGGTGCTCCCATGGGCACATTTGGAAGGGCAGCAAGGTCCCACCTCTGCCTGGCCGGCTCCCGGGGGGGCTTGTCTTGGCTCAGAGCTGGAGGGGGGTGGCAGCTTTCAATGATCAGGGACTGCCTCTTGTTACTAAGCTTCCCAGAGAAGTACCAAGCATGGGTAACTCTTTCTGGTCACAGAGCAAGCTATGAAACACAAAGCAACCCTCAGGCTTATTTTCAGTCCTCTGTTTTCATTCTCCTTCGGAGGCTTTCTGTTACTTGCAAAGGGCATGGATGTAGCCGGTTGACCTCTCTTTATGACCAACTCACTTTGCGATATAACCTTGCTAAGTCATCTGCTTTCAGCAGACAGAGGTAGTAACAAGCAGAGTCTTTACCACAGATAATTCTTCAGGTAAATGAAGTACTTGAGGGTCACCAAGCTCCACTCTCCACTCCTGCCCTCAGAGGACTGTGTTCATGTCATCCCTTCTGCTGTACCCTTAAGCAAATGCCAGAAAAAAAGTGCTTGGTTATACTTATTGCCTATCTCAAGAGAGCAGAGAGTAGTACAGAAGCTTTCTCTCTTTCTCTCCCAGCAATATGAATATCAAACATTACAGAAAGCCTCTGGAAAGAAGGGCATACTTGGGGAGCTCTGGGGAAAGCAAGCTTCTGCAGAAGCTCTGCAGATGGGGAGGCAGGAGAAACCCTTTGCAGAGGATCACAAAGGGATCCAACAAACTATCTATTAGCTGCAGCCCTAACAATTGCACTCTCAACTCACGTTGTGGGTATCTGACAGATACCATAGTACTTGTCCCTTTACACCTGCCAATCCTGCCAAGGAAGGCAGACTTGGGGAGGGCTGTGAGTGAATCCAACACAGAGGATTAGGCAAGCCTGGTCTGGGACAGGGGCTTGTGGCATGTATTCAACACCCAGCTCTGCCTGCCCTCCCAGCCAGGCTAGAGACGTGCCAGGAAAGCGGGTGCGCTGAGAGGGCATTGCCATTTGTCCACAGGCAGCTGAGAAGGGAGCCATGTAGTGAGAGCTGAAAGCAAAAGTGAGGGCAGCTGCAATAAGACTGGAGATGGCTTTTACCTACCAAAGTTTAAACCTCTGTGCTTTCCTTTCTAAATCTGTTTTTCTCATTTCTGCCAGCAGCAAGAATCAACCACAGTTCATGTTTAAATCTGGAAGAAACTAAATGTTTGCTCTTGGGTGGGAGTCAGAGTAGCTGAAGGTGCAGGTTGCTGTGAACCCAACAAAAGACCTCTCAGCACAGTGCTGATACCAAAGTCCAGCAGTGCTGATAAAGGCCCATCAACTTCAACATGCTTTGAATATGACCGTGCTCTAAATATAAATATTTGCCTCCTTCACTTTAGTCGTGGAAATTCAACAAGTGGGTCAAGATCTAGAAATAGTGTGAGAAAATGAATTGTTCATGATAGTTAGAAAGGACTTGTGTTTATGGTCTTCACAAACTTGTATTAACCAGCCATAAAACTACAGCCCCTAAAAAAATGTGTAAGCCTGCCAATTTCATATGGAAAATATGAAGACTTAGACATTAACATCAATGCTGTTTTGCAAAGCTGAATTTAAGTATTAATGCCAAATCAAAGCGTTCAAATTCTTAGTCAGGTTTCCAAAAAGCATGAGATTGGCTTACAGTCTTTTTTCCTTTTTCTTACTAACATAAAGATTATAGAGGTTGTTGTCTTCTAATTATGGAGTCTAAAATTCAGATTGTCAAGCTTTCTCTGAAACCATGAGAACCAGAAGCTTACCTTTTCAAATGTGTAATCTGAGATTCTCATCATAAATCTAGGATTTTAGACCTTAAAGAAAACATGAAATATTGTCAGGTTTACAATAAAATCACAAGAGCTGGCAGTGCTGCTTAAGCCTGCGTTTTCTCAGCGTTCCTATGAACACAAATTACAGGATGTTCCTAAGGTTTTCCTGGAATGGAGAGCTGTGCCAGGAGAATGCTATGCCATTTACAATGGTAATATTCAGACTGGTTGTTAATTTCAAAATTGGTTGATGGTATCAATAAATAAAATATTTAAAGTCTGATTTTTTGGAAGATTTGAACATCCACAGTTGCCATTGACTTCAGTCAGGGTTTTGGTTGTTGGTGCCTCTAAAAATCACATTCAGACCAACTTTTTTTTTAATAAGGACATCAGAATAACTGTACTGAACCAGACCAAAAGTTTCTCTAGTCCATTTTCTATTTCTGACAGCAGTCAATAACCTCACTGAGACAGAGCAGGGCAGGCATACTTCAGTGATGCACTCTTCCAGCCTTCGGAAACAAGCAGATCAGAAACTTTCTGAGCCACAAGCATCACCAACGCATTTTATAGCCCCTGATGGATTGTTTTTATACCAGAATCCTTGTAAACTTTAAGTATCCTGTATTACACATTGTGTGAAGAACCTGATTTGGTGTTCTGAGTAGGCAAAATATGACCTGTCTCTATCACAGAAGGCATGGTAAGATTCGCAGGTTCCTTTGCTAACTCTCCTGGAGCTATGTGGTGAAGATTGTTTAAGCAGATGCTAATTTTTCACATATGGGTTGGATTCCCTTTGGACCAGAGGATGATTAGAGTTGTGACATTTTCCACATGTTTTTTAAAATCACATCTGTATCTTCAGCAGCCACACTCATCTTCCTTCCCACATGTCTGCCCTCTATTATATTGGCATGTAGAAATGCTTACCAGATGCAAGCACAGTATGTACCAAGAAAGAAAAGAATTACCTAGCAAATTCTGTTAGAGAGAACCAGATGCAATGCTTTCTTGGACTTATGCACCCCAGAAATTCTGGAGACAGATGCCTTAAAGTAAAACTAGGGCACTTCTTACTTATGAAGGAGTAAGTTGTTGGTGTTGTCATCTGTATCACAAATTAGAAAAACTCAAAGAAATTGGAGATAAGCAGCAGCTACCTCTCCCTAGAGATGTTTGAATATTGTTTCCCAGCCTTACAGCCTCTGATGAGTCCCTTCAGCAGGATTTCTTGATAATACCCACTGAAAGTCCAGCTTTTTGGCCATATTCACCCAAGTCTACCAATACATGAAAATATATAAAGACAGCTGGTTACAAAATTAAGTGCCAGGACACACTTTATTCTTAAGAACTTCCATTTCTGAGCAGTGTTAGTCTCTAAGGGAAGCATTCTCTGCTATGCTTGGCCTAGGTGCAAATCTTGCCTGGATCCCACAAAGGGCAGGAGGCGTTTCCTGTGCTCCTGCAGAAGAGCTGCCCTTTTTCCCCGTTCCCTTGGGGACCAGTGACAGCAAGCTGTCATGGTTCACAGCATGGAAACAGCATCCTGAAATGGGGCAGGCACACTGCCCAGAGCTGGGCACATCTCTGTGAAAATTAGTGGATCTCAGTAAAACTACTGAATGGGCCTTGGTAAAAGTTAAGTAGTGTTGCTCCCAGGTGATGGAGGGATGGCATCTCCCAGTGCTGTGCCATCAGCTGTCACCTCCTTTAGGCCTTCTTTTCTTGACAGCTTTCTCTTCAGTCAAAGGCAAGCTGGAATCATCCAGCATGACTGGTGTGGGTAGATTTGCAACACCTCGAATGAAGCATTGATCGTCCTTTGAGGCCTTCTATGTAGTAGAAGAAAGTAGACAGTAGAGAAAAGGAGACACCTCCAAAGGACACCTCAGAGCAGCAGCCTAAGGTTAGGGATACCATTCCCGATACCTGAAGCTCCTTGGTAACAGAAGCCCCCATTTGACTTACTCTTGGCATGAAAAAAGCACAGCTAATCCTATTGAGTAAAAGTAAGAAGCCGTCTTACATCATTAGCGGGCTGTGAGCGTGGTGCTACTGTAACCTACTACAACCCCACCCCTGCACATGTTACAGCCAGCTCAGGAGAACTTGCTTTAAAAATGAGTACAGGCTGTAGGATATAGGCTGAGGAGCCAGGGCTGTATCATTCCCAGATGGCAATACAGCAATTGATGTAAGTTTCAAAATCCTTTTGTAAGAGCTAAAGAGACTAATTTCTGTGAGTAGCTTGACTTCCAGTTTTCATCTGTGCCTGTGAACATAAGGGGTGGGTCTGGGTATTTAACAGATCTTAGTAGCATTTTACTCATGGCAAAGTAAGGGTTTGTAATGTAGATAGACCATACCTTCTAACATAATCACTCTGGGACATTTGCTCACATTATTCTCATTGTTTCTTTATCATTTTGTTCTAGAGGCTGGACTTACTTTATGTGGAGGTGAGAGAAATGGTTGTTTGCAATGAAAGCTTGATTGCTTAGGACTAGAACCCAGGAAGGTCATGGATTTGCATGATAAAGATGCAATTTGCAGCTTCTCTTGGCATTTGTTTACAATAGGATTGTTGCTTCTTTTCCTAGGGTTGTTGAAACTACAAAGTTACCTAAGTTATTACCCTCCCTTTACACCTGCCACACTGTGATTATCTCTTTTGAAAGATTTGAATGAAGAAAATCTTCCAAACAACATTACATGTAGATACTTTTTGCTCTGGGCTTTAGGAAACATCCTGCAGCTCCTCTCTGAGACTGATATGTTTTTAGTATCACATACTGTTTTCAGCAGCCACCACCACGACACTTGTGCACCTAGCAAAATGTAATTACTTAGTCTGTGAATCCTGCATAGGAGTCAAACACTCTGAAGACACTGGCATTTCTTGTACTGTACAGTATCTGAACTTTAAGTACAAACAGAAAATGTCACCAGAGAAGCTGTGTGTCTAGTGTCTCAGCAACCTACATAGGTTACGTGAGATTATTTTTTATTCTTTCTTGAATTTACGCACCCATGCTACCTCTTTTGGAGTGGAGTGTTAACCTTGGTTATGATTCTTAGCCTCAAATTGTAGAGCTTATATTTGTAAAATCTGGAAAACACGTTGAACATATGGTCACAGGCAAGCTGCTGGTTGTTGGTCCCACACTAAATCTACACCATATAGCACCCCTGTGGGTCAGTATCAATGATTCATACCCACAAGCCCTGGACTGCGCTGCTGAATAGCTATAAGTTGAAAGTTGTTTACTTAAACTGTTCCTCTCTCATCTGTGGCAAAAATGTTCAGCCCAAGAGACATGGAATGGGGAAACCTTCTTATTCTCTTGTGGATGAGCTACAACACCATGTAGTATTGTATATCAGCTGTGAGGACTAGTAGTGATCCTGGAGTTCATGGTTTATTAAAGATTGCCAAAGAAAATGCCTGAAGTGCTGCTTATCTGCCATAAATTATTTCAAGCACTTTTACTAGTGCTGTAGTATTAATGTTCTATGTAATATTTTTTATATAAATATTGTATTTATTGCTAGGAGCTTGAATAGAAGCAATGCATTCAAAAATTCTGGAACTCTTACAAAGGTAGCTTTTATTTCAGGACTCTATTTAATTGATTCATTTAAAGTGTTTGGTATAGATATATTTAAGTATGATTTAGATGTCTGTAAATGGATAACAAAGAAGCAAAGTCTGCTACTGAAATTAAATTTTTAAATGCAGTGGCGAGGAACAATTTTTTTACAGCACTTATTCCTCCTCATCAGGCCTCTGTTAGAAAAGACACAAAATGCACAGGGAGAAATTCTGTTCTAGCGATTTCACAGAAAAAGTATAAAACACCAGAAGAGCAATGAATTATTTATTAAAAACAAAATTGAATTTTCAGTTCCTGCAATTTTCAGCAAAAGATAAGATAGAACATGGTATCATTCTTAGGAGGAAAAAAAAAAAAAAAGCTGATGTGTATTAACCAGCTTTTTTCTTTCAATATTGACACCTGCCTTAGGCACAGATCCTCTAAACACTTATTGTGATTATAACTTCAAGCATAAAACCAGTCACGAAATCTCTCTAATGGGATTATTCACATGCTTACAGTTAGGAACACAAATATATTTCCAGACTTGTTCATCTTCTGAAAAAGAGAATTCCAGGCCTTAAATCAAGACTATATCTCCTCCTGTATGGCTGAAGCAATCAGTGCTAGATTGCTGTTCTGGGAAAACCGTCTATAGAATTATTTCCAACGTCATTCAAATTGTAGGTCTTATTTTGCTTGTTCTGTGGTCCTTCATGAATATTACCATATGATAAGTATTGCACATAAATGTCAGTAAGAAAATGATATGGCGATAAAAATTAGTTTTTGCTTGTCTCCAGCTCTGTGCTGCACAAAAAGCACATCCATCTCATTAGTGCATAAGAAAGCGGTAACTTAGACATTGTCCAAGAGCAATTCTAAATACCATTTTTCAGTTTTTGCCAATCGGGTGGTTAATAGTGTCAGAACTGTAAATCAGCACAAAATGTTATTTCCAGTGAGAAATACTTAGAAAGTCTCTCGGTTATGACTGCTTTGAGGCTACTCACTAGTGAGTGCGAACACTGCCAAATTAAAAAGAGACTGAATTAAAGAGGGAGGCTTTACTTCTCACTTGAGAGCCAGCACTCAGTTTGGGAGTTGCTCTATATTGGGGTTCCAATCGAGAGACCCCAAAGCTTAGGTTTAAGACCCACATGGTGCCATCATGCATGATGAAGTTCTTGGCAGAATATTTCCACAGTTCCTGAATTTCTACATAGTGTGTAGTGTCTTCCAGCACAATTTCTGCTTTTGAAGGGCAAAAAGTAAAGATACCTAGAAGCTAATGTTGTCAAGTAAAAGTCAGTCACGATCTTTCCTTGTGGGTGAGAGGAACTCACAATATCATCGGTTGGCTTACCGTTTATACTAAGTTGCAAAAGTTGGAAAGTTGCAGGGTTACAGTGATACTAGAAAAGGACACCAATGTGACCTAAGGAGTATTTTTGTCACCCACAGCTTGCTTCAAGAAATTGCCATCAAAGAAGGGAAAGCTGAAATTGCCACTGCTTTTTAGCGGAGAGCACCGGCCTGTAAACTTGTACTTGAAAGGCAGTTAAATAAGCCTTTTCCCCGGGCTTTTTGTCTATATTGCTTCCTTCTGGTTGTGCAAGGCAGCTCCCTGCCTGGGCTCCGCATCCCATCAGAGATGCCTGCGCTCCCACACGCACTGTGGGCAGCCCAGCAGTGAGGCGTGGGGTTTGGTCCCTGTGGGGAGGAGGGAATCTGGACAGCTCTTTGGTGACAGTGTCCATGTATTTTGCTGAGAGCCCCTACATATTTTTTTCATTACCTTTTTCTTAGATGAGTGCCCTAAGCACATTAGAAAATTTGTTGTCCTGGAAAAAAAATCTACAGGATTGAAAGAGTTTTCTTTATATTGGAGCTGGAATGGAAGAAATTTCTTAATTCTTGCCCATTTAAAGTATTCAAAAGTCTCTCTGAATATTTTACTTTCAGTCATAGCAATACAAATGATAGGTCCTATTTCTCAGATCACCGGTTAAATATATAAGCATAATAGTTTGATTGGATCACTTTTTGCCATTTATCACATAACATTTGATTATTAATTACCTATAACTTACTTTCACTGAAAGTAAATTAATTGAGTTAATATTTGTTAATAACTACAACTGGGATAAAAACCATTATTTTGGATTTTAGATAAGTGTTGAGTATTTTATACATACCCACTGAGGCTTGACACAGTGCATGTAGAGCAATATTTCATATTCTACGATGGGACTGGTCAGTTTAGGAAAGGACAGAGAACAACAGAGTGGTTCTTTCCCTATCCTCCCCATGAAGGCTTCTATTTAAGCTCTAAATTTCTTCCTTTTTGTATTTCTTCTAAATGATTCTCTGAATCAAAAGTTTCATTACTCTGATAAATGTTTTTTTTCCACCTGAGGAAGGTTTTTCCTCTTCCAGTCTGCATTTTATGTGGTTGGTTGTTACTGAGACCTACACAATGACTTAATCAATACAAAGTACCCTCAAGGCAATGCGAGACCACAAGAAAGTGCAGCATCATTAAACTGAATTACAGACAAGCACTTAAGGAGACAAATAAGTATTTTGTTACTATAAAGCTTCACTTTTTTATAGCTATGATGATTGAAAATGTTTACAAAGCATGCATGGTACAGTGGTGGCAGAGGAAGAAGGCTGAGGAAAGTGCTCTAGCTGAATGGCAGGAAACTTCTGCTGCATATTGAAAAATGGTTTGGGAGCTGAAAACCAGAGCTCTCCTCCTGGTGTGTCCGGAGAGCCACTGAGACACAGCCAGCTCACAGAGCTCTCCTGACAAGCAGTCCCAGCTTGGGGCCGAGGAGGAAGCAGTTGCTCTAACACTGAACAAGAAATGCAATTCCCCTCTGATGTGAAAATGTTAGGGTAAATTCACAGATGAGAAATTGAATGTTGGTCACCAAGGAGAAGTGCACAGATCCCCAGGGACACCTTACAGACAGATAAGTAATTTCTACTCTACACAGTTGCTGCCTTCTGTTTTCTCTGTTTTTAAAGAGCTCTTACTTAGCTATTGAGTATTAATAGCTGTGATAATTTCTATTGAAGTAATTTGAAAAAGTCATCAACCCTTCTGTAAAAAGTTGCTTGTCTGATTTCCAACATCCTCCTAATCAAGTTTTCCTTTCCTGTTACTTAAAAAAAAATATTAGACAAATCGTGCAGTTCATCTAAAATTCCCATGACAGAGCATGCATGTATCATCCTTCCTCATCTGTCCTTCTGCCAGGATTGCATATGAACACCTTCCTTATAAAATTGAGGAGCAATACTGAAATCCCTATTTCAGTTGATGTAGTCTTTGGCTCATCTCCCTTTGTGGGAGATTAGCCTTCTACTCAGGCTAGGATCATATATTTAATCTTTATGGTTTGCAGCTGGCATAATTATTTAGAGCAACAAAATACTGAGTAACTTTCAAGATAATCTTAAACAAAGCACAAAAATTTTCTGTGAACTAGAGCCTTCTTTTGTCTTTAAGCTGAAGAAGAAAGATGTCTTCATAAACAAGAAAAGTCACTTAACAAAAATTGTTTTATTCTAGCCCTCTTCCCCTCTGCAAAAATATGTGGGTAATGGCTTATATATGTGCTGAGCACACACTTGAATTCCTCATGTAAAGAAATCTAATGTCTGTTTGTGAAAGGATCAGGGATGTGTCCATTTTGCTAACTGCATGTAAACCACTCTGTCCTGTTTGTGCAGAGAGAGCAATTGCATGTTGCAACTGCATATCTGCATTGCTTGTGAATTTATACAGGCAGATCCTTAATGGGAACTGAATGGCTGGATAAGATTTTTGGGTGAGTTTTTCAAAACTGCTTAGCATTGGCTTAACTTTGCTTCAGTTGACAGAAATCCAAGAATTCATTATTGACTTACAGGAGACCAAATTAGGCTTGTGATGAATGCTTTGGAAAACAGTTTTTTTCTTGGTCATCACACACATTCAAATTGTGATCCAAAACCAACTAGTAGCCTAAAGTGTGTTGAAAGATGTAGCTATGCACATGGGTCTGGACCCTCCTCTTTACTTCTGCTGATTATACTGCATTATGATTAGCTACAAAATTTTTCTTCTCATCAGTTAATGACCGTACACCACACTCCCAGTTCCTTTCAATCTCCCTTCCTGGTGAAGGAGCAATCACCGATATGAAGTCTGGGCAAACCTACAAAAGCACGGATTCATTAGGGGAGGAGTGGACCTAAATGGGTTTTGTCCCCTTATTAGCACTGGTGTAATACCTACTCCTGGGAAAACCCATCTACACATTTATTTACTCCTAGCTTAGAACTAGAGCTAGTCAGGGAATGTGCTGGACATTTCCCAGATGCAGAAATCTTACACACCGTTTGTAAAGAGCTGCACAAAGCAAATCCTGCTGCCTGCGTAGCTGCCTGTGCCCTGGATCTTGCAGGCCCCAGTCTAAATGATTACAAGGCTCTGGCTATAATTGAACATTTGCCTACACACACAGCCATATACTTTAGAAGACATATACCTAAATACTTTTTTGATTGTAAGGAACTTGGTATAAACAACTGTAGTTGCTGTATTACTGGTAGTTAACCAACAGGGAGAAGTGACCTGTGTTGGTCTCCCATGACACAAGAGATGGCCCATAAAACAAACTGTTAAGATACAGTTCTTGCTGTGAAAATGTTTGGTTGCTCCCTGACTAGAGAATGCAGCACAGGAAGGAATGAAATACACTTTGTGTTTAAATGCAAGCACAATTGTCATTACCTATCAGCCTCTCAGGTTATGGCATCTGTCTTTTTTCAGCTTGATTTGTAAAAGTGAGTTGGCTTAACAATATGATCTGAAGGATCTACAATGTATTAGAGCTGTCGACATTGCTAAATATCAGAATTATAATGAAATAACTTCATTTCCTTAAATTATGAAGGCAGGGAGGCCCCAAGAGGGTTTTTGTTATTAAAAAAATTCTCCTTTTTCTCTGAACTTTGGTTTTCTATTCTGTTTCTGCCACTTTGACATGGGTGAGGCATAGTAAGAAAGAGGACAGGACAGGTCCCATTCAAGTAGGCACTTTGCTGGTCAATGCAAATTGGAATTTGTGTCAAGGTCATGGGAAAGGTCAATGACCTAATTTGTTTTCCTGCTTTCAGCAGAGCACTTCATGCGCTCCAGAAAGAGGGGAGAAAAAGGTTCAGCTCTTATGGGCAATGTCCTAGCACTATGAATGAAGTGCTCAGTGTCATCCACCAAACCATTTTCTACAGCTATGAATACAAGAAGCCCTCAGATCTCACTGCAGCCATTACCATTAATCTCTCACAAGCAGTATGATATGCAGAAAGATTATGGTTCCATATGGAAGCTTGGTACAACAAAATTCTTGTTTAGCAACATACTTTCTCAGTATGTTATTCATATCTGGATATGACTTAATCTAGGTAAAGTGGGGCAGGGCAACACTATGAAAACACCTCTCAATTCTAGAGGAATTTGCTGGCATTTAGATTGAGGAAGAGAGAGAACGCCTCAAGGGTCTCCTAAAATTCTCTAGAATTTGTACATGTGCCTCCTGTAAATCTAGACTGATGTAAGCAAAAGTGGCTCAGTCCGTAACTCGGTAGTTCTGCAGATTTAATATCAGTTGCACACAGCAGCTAAAAAGAAGGCTTAGCACTGTCAGCCCCTCAGATACTCAAGACACCAGGATTAACCCTCAGGCACTGACTTATACTCCCATGCCTGAATAGCATTAGAGTGAGGTAAAAAGTAAGGAAATTCCCAAATCCTCCAGTATTCAGGTAGTAGGCAACATTTTTGCCTGCCTCTGAGATGGTGTTATTGCTTTCCCAGTACGTTGTCCCATAGGAAGGAGTCTGGATTTAGCACCATCCTGCATCCATACACCCCCTGAAATGCACAAGGGTGGGAGAAGAGGAGATCACAGAAAGCGTAAAACCCCCCTTTCTGTGCTTTAGAGCAGATTATGGCAACTTTTTGGTGCTGGTTGGCCAGACTGTGATTCCCCTTCCCAGTTCAGGGACTGAACCTACCAGCAGAAAGCCAGTGGGAGCTAGGAGATGCTGCTCCTCAGTGGGTGCGTGGGCACTCACTGTGCCACAAGGAGGGAGCTGCCCACCCACACCAGCTCGGGGTGCCCATCTGGGGATGCCCAGCTCCCAGCCTTGCCACAAGGCACCTGCGGCAGGCGTTGCTGACCCCTGCGCCAGAGCCCTGCCCGCCTCCTAGGGTGCCTGTCTCTCCTCCTTTCCCTTGCACAGCAGTCACACCTGATCCCACTCCCAGGGAGACAGCTTTGGAAGCAGGAGCTGCCTCAGGAAGCAGAGAAGGTTTATTTTAAATATACAATGAAAGAAAAACTAGCAGTATTTTTTCTAGCGTAGGAATAAATGTCTTAAGGAAAGACGTTTTGTTGTCTGCAAAAGCATTGCCCTATCTCCCTCTAAGTCTTGGCTGGCATCAGACAGAGGTGCCATGGGTAAGGAATTGAGGTGGTTCATCTCAACCCCAATAGAAAGTAGATCCTATTCATTTATCTTTTTTTGATCTACATGAAATTGGTTCAGCTTATCCAGTTTGATAAACCAGACTTAGCAAAGAAACTTAGCAAGGACTTAGCTAAAAAGTGACACTTTCAGTTCAATGAAGTCTTGAGTATGCTGGTGCAGCAAGCCTGGTTGTATGTTTCTTTATGCTCAAACATTTCAAGATCTTTCTTTTTCCCTTTTGGTTGGTGTTTCTTCCTCCAGTTAGATATATCTTCACAGATTTATTGTCCTAGGACCATCACTCATAGCATTGTACAGAAGTTTGTTTTTAAACTTCTTTAAACAAACTTGCATAGAAGCATTGTTTTTTAAAGTCAGTCATTTCCATAGGTATCAGAAAGCTGACTGAGAAACCATTAGCATCAGGCACTTAAAATAACCTTTCTTTACTGCACTCATTAAGCCTTCAGTTCTTTTAATTGTATATATTATATTAGCAAGTGAATGTGTGGCTGTGCCCTTCATTTCTTCATGAACTTTTTGGTTAACTCTGTGGTTTTTATTTCCTTGTTCCTCTTGGAAGGAAAATAGTAAGCTGCAAAGAAGTGGTACGAAATAGAATAAAATGCCTCCTCACATCAAGGGAATGCATCAAATCCTGCATGCAGTTTGGTTTTAGTTTTCCAAACGCATAGTTACTAGAGTGTTCCCTAAGTATTAGGTAGCGTTGAACAGGATTGAGCTAAAACAATTCAAGGTGGCAAGTATCTGGTCTTGAAACATATGGCTGAAGGCAATGAAGCTCCTTGAGGGTCAATTCTACCATTAGTCCTGGAAGGCCTGGGAGTCAGAAAGGCTCAAGACTGCCAGCCCTGAAAGGAGGAGGGCTGGGTGTCTTCAGGAACTGCCCACGTTGTGGAAGGTTCGTTGCTTACCAGGCTGCAGACCCTTGGCAGGGATTGCTCAGTAGCCCCTGGTGTGCACAAAGGGAGGGAAGAGCGCCTTCCATCACAGAGTGGGCCACAGACCTGGGAAAACCAGCTAGCAGTTCAAGGCAGTTCTTTGGCCACTCAGGCTAATTAGGAACGTGGTGTATTGACTTTGCTGTTAGACACCCTAGCTTTTGCCATTTTAGGGACATGCTTTTCCCTAGTATCAGTATTGCTCACAGTCTGTTTCTTAAATCTGGGGCTGTTTGCCATCTGTGAGATTACATATTTATGTAGATAGATTAAATAGCTCACTCTGACACACTCCTTCCATTTCTATTGTGCTAGTTTATAAATTTACATGGTTACAACATTCTCTAATTCAGTGTTAAGAATAACATCTTTAGACACAGATGTTAGTAACATTAACTCCTGCCTCCCCAAGTATGGCAAGCAACTATTAGTAGCATTAGTATTCTATTAGCAGACATTTCACACAGAATGAAATTCACTTAAATTAGAGCTGACTGAAAAAGGTAATACATGCATTAAATATTAATATAGTTTTCTCATGAAAATATTCAGAGGACACATCAGAATTGTCATTTAGCTTTCCCTTCTGTTTGTGGAATATCTGTGATCATAGTTTTCTTCCATTCATTCCTTATTTAATGAATTGATTATGAATATTTGAAAGTCAAGCTGTGCTGCTCAGTTGTTATTCATCAGAGAAGTCACACAGTACTTTTTACATATTCAAGCATTTATGAAGCAGATCCTCACATGTGCCGGTTCGAAATTTTGTTTCCACAAATTCCCTGCAATGCAGCTTTGAAACTTCTGTTTTAAAAGCTGTTGAACACAAATGATTTCTAAAACTCATGGGAATTGTGCATTTGAGGGTGAATTCAGCAACACAGGTTCTATCAGATGCAAGTGTCCACATGCAGGACTGACCCAGTAAGACAGTAATAGAAATGCCTATCTTCCAAAGTGGCTGCTTGTGTTTAAAAGTAGAATTATATTCTGGTTTTTAGCAAATCTAGGGAGAGAGTTATTTCAAATAACTGTAGCACTTCCAAAGGACTATTTATTGCACCCTCTCTTAGGCATCTCTGGATCTATCAGTCTCTTTACAGCGAGTAGTGAGGCAGCACAGACAAGCATCTTAGGCCCTTTCTTGATAGCTAATGCTGGGTGAAATCAATGTATTGGAACAGTGCAAGTCTCAGATGTTGCACTGGTTGGTTGTTGCATCCCTTGTAACCCAAAAGTGAAGACAGTTATGAAGAGTACTGCTTAACATAATTACCAGCACCTGCTTCTCTGTTTTTTTGTGTTAAATTGGAGGTCTTGGGGAGTTTGTTTGTTTATTAACTGAGGTTTTCAAGTTCAAATGAAGCCATTTCTGTGTACTCTCTAATTTAATTCTGTGTGGTACTAAACGCTGCTTATTGCACTTGCTCAGGCTATTCCAGCCTCATTATCTAAAACTAGTGGAATGACTTGCAAAATTTGAACCTACAGAAAAAATAGTGTGCTGCTTTTTTTTGCCTTTGAAAAAAATCTGAACTTGCTATATATTCAAACTGAGTAACAGGGCTTCTGACTTGACTAAGCAACTCCAAATTCAAGATATGTTAAAATCTCATAGAGCCTCTCATGAACTCTGGAAGGAGAAACAAATAATATTTAATCAAAACTGAAAGAGATATAATGGGAAGTAAGCTCTACAACATCTCGGAATATTGTTGTATGAGGTTTTCAAGCACTTGAAATATTCATGTATTTAGGCAATTGATAATTCTGGAGTGCTTCCCAAAATAATATTGGATTTTTCATTTAAGGCTTTTCAAAGCAGCACAGAGTACTCACTCCCAGAACATCCAACATCTGTAAGGCAATTTAGACTAACAACCCAAAAATGGAGGCACCGCTAGCTAATATTAAAAATGTAGATCTTAGCTACATTGCAAGGAATCTGATGGATTGTAGCACGGCACACACCAAGATGCCAACCACTGATCCCTTTTTTTTAGAACAGATGTAGCCTCATGCTGTTGAATCTTCATATTCAAATAGACACATGAGAAATGCATAGCATTTAGCACATTCCTTCAGAGCAGTAACTCCAAGGGCGAGTTAAAATAACTAGCATTATTTCTCTGACTGTTAACAAAAATAAATTCATACTGCATATCTTTGTCTATCTCTCAGTACAGTGTAACACATTTATAGGGCCTTTCTGCTTGTTTCATTCAAAGAACATGCAGTAAAATGCTTTCACTTGCAGTGTGGGCAATTGCAAGGATTGTTCACCTGCAGATCAGGGATTCTCTGTGCTGTACAAACAAGGCACAAGGACATGCTGCCTAAATGGGATGAAGGAGATAAGGAGATAAGGCACTGTGTTTGAGCTTCACAATACTGTTCCTTTTAATAAGCTTTTAATTTTCTGTACAGCAGTGGAATCTGCAACTTGGCTTTAATAGTAACAGAGCTGAAAATGTGACAAGGACTTTACAGACATTAGCAAGATGCATCCTGGGTTCCAAAGGGCTTTCAGCTTCACTAGCCAATATAGCAGCTTCAGGATAAGCACTGAAAGAAAGGCATCCAGCCTGTCATCTATCCTGACCATGACTCTGTTTTGTTGAACTCTGTATTCTGATTCATTCCTTGTGTTTAAATTGGGAAATTGTACTAACAGTTATTGCCACTTTCTTCACTGATTTTGATGCCTTCTTTTAAAGACAAGCCAATACTGAAGGGTTGGCCAGCTGGTGAACTAGGTGATGATAACTCCTCCAGAAATAATGATTTCATGAGCTGCAGAAACAGTGTGGAAGTTCTCTTCAGAAATATGAAAATGTTTAAAAGGGATCGTCTTGCAATTTTTTCCATTTAAAAAAGTCTCTAGCTTTCAGCATTAGACAGCCAAACTGTAAAAATTAATCTGATAAATTCCAGGTCTCTATTTATTGCAGAGCTAGAAGAGACATTGGCTTTTGTAGAATTTATCAACTATTCACAAGTGTTAATGTTTGCAAAGTTGCTAGGTTGGGCTATGCATCTGCACAGCTATTTGGAGAGAGATAAAGGCAACTTTAAAAAAAAATAACAAAAAAAGCCCTATCTCTCTACTATGATATTATTAGATGCTCTATGGGTGGGTTCTTGCTTGTCTAAGGTTATTCCATTCCAAAGATCTTATGTGTTGTCCTTCAGATACTACTGTCCTTGGAATCAGAGATGACAGCAGACTATTATTTTACTGAATTAAACATACATTAATGTTTCTCAGATCCCTATGCCCCTCTCTTTCTTTACATCTCTCATTTCCGAGGGCATTTCACGTAACTTCAAGTCTGCGTAATATAATTGGCCAGAGAACAACAGTTCCATTCTGTGATAACTTAAAAAGTCTCAAAATTCTTTTTGTTCCACCCTGAAACACACAAAATATGGTCTTTGGAAAATATCACAAAACAGAACTGATGCATTTGACTATTTTAAATTGGAAAAAAAAAATCACATTTTTTAAGTCACTGTTTTTCCCTTTTCTCTCTCTGGTTGGAAGTGATCTGCACCACAGGGATACTCATATTTAAAGCTTGTTGAATCTGTACTACTTCAGATTTTTTTATGCTTTGACAATGCAGACTAATCCATGGAAATATATTTAGTCAGAAATTTCTGTCCATTTAGTTTGTTTCAACATTGGGGAAGGTCTGGTTATAGGGAAGGACTTCTGATATTTGCTGATGCATCTGCCAAGTGTGATCTCTCTCTCTGATTTATTCATCAATTTTTACTGCAAAGTCGTCATGCCATGGATGATTATATCATCCTGCCACTTAAGGCAGTCCAGGACTCTTCAGGAAGAGCCTTTCCCTAGAAGTTAATTAGGAAAGTGTTAGTCTATTCATTTGTCCTGCTGTATGCTAGCACATGCTACTCCTCACCAGATTAAAATGAGAAATGAGATTAGAACTTTCTCAGAACTCACAGTATTCTGTGATTTCTCTCCTGTTTGCTGCCTGAACGTGGGCTCTCCAGGCCATGTACTTGATTGTCCCACTTGTGCAGACTCCTGGCTCTGTGTGGGGTCTGTGCACTCCCCAAGGGCATCCGAGTGCTGCTGGCTTTGTGATACCACCAGAGCTGTTGGAGCAGGTGTCCTCCTCCAGCTGTTTCAGCCCCCATGTTTTCTGTTCCAAAAGCTGGCCACACCTTGCTCCTTCCACTTCACCAGACACCCCCCAACCACCCCCCAGCAGCACAAATGGCTCATCAGCCCCTCATACACAAGTCGGCTTGCAGAAGGGACCTTTACTGCTGCTGTCTGCCGTTCTCAACCCAAGCAGCAGTCCCAGGACTCAGACTGACAGGGGAGCCAAAGGGTCAACATGTTAACACAGTTGTACTCTGTGCTGAGATACGACCCTGCCTTTTCATTTGCCAGCATCTTCATTCTGACCTTTCCATTGCTGGCACATCTCATGGGCGCAAACTAGCTCCCCGGACAGGTGGTCTAAATGCTACTCACAACTTATTTCTCTATGTGTGGTTGTAAGGCTTTTGTTTGCACGTTTGCTTAGAGCTAACATTAGAAAAGGTTGGAAAGGCAACTTCTAAAATAAATCTTTCTGAGTGTATTTACTATGCATGGCAAATTTACATACATCCACATAACGAGGTGTCGGATCTTCGCAGCACTTCACTAGGACACATAAGCTCTGCCTCAAAATGGTGACATGCATAAATAAACGTATGCTTATAAAACTGCATTGATACTCATTGATCCTGTTACACCAAAGATTTACATGGCAGCCTACTGTGTTTCTGTCCTGGTGGTTGTAATTCTTGCAGAAGGTCTGCCAGTCACCTGACCTCAGCGTTTCAGTCTTGCTTGAAAAAGGGGTGGGAACTTGGCCTCATTGTTGTCAATGGTAAAACCTTCATTAATTTCACCAAGAGAAGATTTTTGCAGCCTTTTTATAAAGCTCTAAATGAGGGGTTTGTGTCTGTGTCTTCAGCAAAGCAGGCTTTTGCGTCTCTAAAGAGCGCTGTGTTGCAAAGACAGCACAATGAGAGACGCTACCCACTGTAAATTACATAAGGGGACTAAAAGGCGATGGCACAGAGGCTTCTAAAGAGAGGCAAAGCCTGAGGGCTGTTGTGTTGAAGTTCGTAGCACATATGGAGTTCAGCCCAGGGCCTGACTACACAGCTTTCTCCCTGCTTGTGTGAATGATGTTCACCAACAGCAGGAGTGTCTAATCAGGTCTTTGCTAAGGTCATTGATTTCAAAGAATGCAGTTAATGCAACTCTGATGGTTTCCTGAGAGATCCTGGGTGGCAGATTTATTGACTGATATTAATTGTGCAAATTCACAAATGCTATAAACAAATGCAAACCTCTCCTCTGCTGCACAGAGTATAATGCAACCAAAAGCTTAGTTCTTCTCTAGTACAGGGTCTTCAGACACAACAAATGTGTCTTTTGGTTTTAGCTGTGAATGCTAGTCTTCCCACCAGGCCCTGTTGCCTAAAACACACTGCCCTGCAAGCAAGACGAGGGATTAGGCAAACATAACTGTGGTAAACAGGTCTGTAACTGCAGACCCTACCTTGCAGACTTGAGAAGAAGCTAACAAATGAATGCTGCAGGAAGCCTTTTATGTGGCTAGTGCATCAACATAAATACCTGACATCTTTCTTATTCATCATTGGGTTATTCCTACATGGTGTCAGTAAGAAGTTGGTCTAAATTACCTAGAAAGTGCAAGAGATGAAGAATTTACTACGCATTCACTGTGAAAAAAGAAAAGATGGCACTGAACTGTTTGATAATAGACAAAAAAGAAGACAACATCTGTGACTCCTCATTACAAGAAATGGCTTTGATCTGTGGTATATTTTGGGAGGGTATTTACCTTTGTCCTATGTTCCACTTTGGATGACTAAGAGAGAAAAATAACCAAATGTTCAACCACGGATGATGTTCTTTGTGGCAGAACCCAGTCCTATAGAAATAATGAGAACATGTGACCAAGTTAAAAATATTTATTCCTACCCTTCATGTCACTGGAGTTTCTCTAATATCACTAGAACAATTGAAAAGTAGGTGACAATTACGGTTTAATATGTAGAATATGTTCTTGCTGCAGAGATGTATTTTGCTTAGACACATTATTTAACTAAATTGGCAAGCAATTGCATTATGGAAATACTGTGACCGAATGGCTACGGATACTCAATGTATTTGCTGCTTTGTCTTCAGTTATCTGTATGCAATTTAACTGCAAGACCTTTCAAGCTTGATAGAACAAAAGCCGTTACTTGGAGGCACAGCCAAAGGGAACTGTGGAGTCCTAAAATTTTCTAACCATACTTTGAGGTCCTCAAGCTTTAGCTACAGTAGATGGAATTCAGCTCAGAGGCAAATGTGTGCAGAAGTGTACAGGCTCTGTAGTTTGCACCAGGCCCTCTCTGAAGAGGTTTACTGCAAGAGACAACACAACTCACGGCAGCAAGATGTCAGGGTTCTCCCTCACATATACAGGCAAACAACCATGAATTTTCTTTTTATACCTTTAATGTTAGGTAATAACAAGCAGTCAAGAAATCTTCTTAAACAGATCCTACTGAGGGATTTTCCTGATGCAGAGGCCATGCCCCATGCACACACTTTGTCAGTGCAGCCTGGTCTGACTCCAAAGGACTGACCTTTGTGGGGAAGAGCTGGAGAGGCAGCGGGGGCCCAGGGCCTGTCTGCGTGGCCACAGCCAAAAGCAGCTCACAATTCACTGCCTACTCTGAGCGCTCAGAGAACATTAGGTCTAAAGGCATCCTTCAGTTAATCTTACACTGAGCCATGTATCTTGCAGGGTCTGTAGTGGTTTCCTTAAGAGAACAGAGGCTGAAGGGCCAAACTTTTTGCACCTATGGATTTTTAACCCAATCTTGACAGATAAAACCTCATAGTTAAGGGCTTACTAGCTGCCTGTTTTAGAAGAGCTTCTGGAAATTTTAATAGATGTAATTGCTCCCCAGAACTGTTAGAAGCAGCTCTGTAGACTACAAAACACAGTTCTGCATTGCCTAAGGCTGGAGGTAGCTGCCACAGGTACTTCAGCTAGCTGGGAGATGAAAGACATAGCCCACAGCATCAGTCAGTGCTATAAAGGGTTGCCCCAAACTTAAAAGCATAGGAAATACATGAAAAATATAAATAGAACTAAAATTTAGCTATCAGTAGTATGTGAGGATGATTGCTCAACTGATTATGAAATGCTATAACTTCTTAACCTCAAGAGTTGCTTAATAAAGACTTAATGGGGGGAAAATTCTGTTTTCAGAAATTAGTTTTGCTGAATTGTTTTGTACAATGTGTGTTAAAAGCCAAAAATATTGACAAGCATCACTGGGGTAAGGCAGAGTATCAAAAAACACTGCAGGAAATAAACACTTGGAAGATGATGGGAAATATATTTGGACCAATTTGCTTTTTATTTATAACAGTAAATTTAGGGGTTAAACTCCAATCAATACTGGCATTAGAATTATAAAGACAGGAAACTAATGGGAGATAAATGAATTGATGGAAGCTTTTATGCCTGCTTTTCCTGATGCAGGAAGGTAAAAAGAAAACAAGTTTTCAGAAATGAAAATAGAAATATGAAATTATGATATAGATTAGAATCCAGAGAAGATTGGCCAGAAAAATAGTAGACTTAAATGAGCATTAAAACAGCACCAGCTTGTTCCTGGGGATCTCATGCTATTTATTGCATGGTTTGCTAATGAAAGGTGCCAGACTCACTGTTCTTGCTGTACAACAACACACCAAGGGGTTCTGGATAGAATACAGGATGATACTAGGGTGTCTCAGAAGCATAGGCAAAGCCAAATGATGCCATCTGGTAGCCAGGTTTTAGTGAGTAAATGCAAAAGCTGGTGGAAGGTTATGACAAGCACACCAAAGCTTAATAATGCAGAGACATTAATCCTTTCTCCCCTGCCTGATTACCCCAGCAGAAAGTCTGCACCAGCCTGTTCCCTGTAAATGATTCAATTTTCCTTTTTTTTGCTTGATCATGCTTGTGCATCATTTAGCATGTTTTCAGCATTGCCCAAATAAATTAAAAAGCAAATAGAAAAAAAACCCAGTCTATTACCTCAAACTCTATCTTCCCCAGGTACAATCTGTGCCTAGAATTAATTTTATGTGGGAAAGCTGTACTCTTAATCAAAAAGAAGAAAAAAAACCCTGTCTCCTCTGATTAGTTTCACCAGATATAAATATGGCATAAATAGGTATGGTTTTCCTTGTGGTCATTTGGTGCAGTTCACTCCTTGTGTACAGGATTATCAAAAAGTTTTACGTAAGTCTTTGCACTCCGACATGCCTGAAGGCTGGTGGAAAGGCAGGGATACTTGCAGATGCCTGCTCCCAGAAGATGCTAACCAAGTACTTTGAATCCTAGGATCTCTTATCATGCCCTTTGCTGGGTCACTCCCATCACCAAAGGTTCCTCACAGCATCAAGATCAGGGTGAAGATAGTTTGTGCAGTTGCTCATCCTACTCTAAGGGCATCACCTTGTGCCTGACATAGGAGGGTTGGGACAGGGTTTCTTTCCAAAGGAGCTGTGGGAGAACAAGATCTGTTTGACTCTGGTGCAAATAGTACAGAATATTGGCTGCGATAAAGGATCTACTAACCGTCTTGCTCCAAACCATCCATGCCATCCAGGGCTGACCCTGAGCATATGGCACCTGTAGTGCTACAGAGAGCCCACAATCCCTTCCCCTCTTCATTCAAGCCCATCTTGCTTCCCATGCACTGGCTGCATTCCACTTGCCAAGCTGCCCCTCTGCTCTCAGCTGCCATTTGGCTGATAACTGCTGTCTCCAAGCTGCCTGACATGCATAGCCAGGGCAGGGACTAACCTGAGCTGAAAGGCAGGTGATCCTCCCAAAGACGGCTCATCCTCCAGGGATGGAGAGTCGTGGTGAACCAGTCTGTGTTTTGCAAAGAATAAAAGCATGTTTTAACATGCACTGGGAATGAAGGAAAAAAATGAGCATGCTGTGGGTTGAAGAGCTATTCTGGCCTCTGTTGATGAGCAGATAAGATGCAGTAGTTTTAGATGGAAACCTAAATCCATAGTGGTTGGCTCTGAAACTGGCTGTGGCCCGTGCCAGGGAGAGCTCTGCCGGGGAGACACCTGCATGTTGTTCTCCATCAATGGCTGCTGGAGGAGACTGACCCCTCAAGGGAACAACTACATTCTCAAGATTCACCCCTCTGGAGCATGAACCCATTTCTTGTACACAAGAAATGTAGATCCCTAGCAGAGACACCATCTGCTGCACTTTTTTTAAGGATCAAACTGTCTTTGTAGATTCCTAATGAACTCTTTGGTAGATGCGGAGGTATCAAAGCTGGTGGGCAGGCTGTGAGATTATGTGATGGAAAACTGGGAGACAGGTCATGAATTGTTCAGTGTATAGAGGTGGTGCCTACCTATGGCAAACTTATTACCCTTGCCTCTGCAGCCTGTAGAAGCCTGAACAAATAAATATAAATTGTCCACAGTATCCACAGAGCAATGAAAATAGGCAATGGAATAGTGATATACATACTAGGATAGCTATATGTCCTTTAAATGTTCCCTCTGGCTTGCTGGATAATGCCCTTATGAATACTTGCAATTAATGGTAAGAATTGAGCTGAATACTTCCTAGCGATAGAAAATCATTTTGAGCTAGGCCCTGCTTTTTAAAAAAGGAAAGTCTGATGCACCTGCCTATAGTATGTGTTCTTGACTTGGGCACATGCAGTGGGCAGAGCAAGCCAGGTGGGTGCCCATCCCAAGGGCTGGGGGTCCAATTTTGGGATGTGCCCAGCAGCTGTGAGCTGGCCCTTGCTTTGGCCACTCACCCTGAGGGCTCCGAGTGCTTGGCAGGGTTCAGGACGTGTTGCTCTGCTAACAAGGATCACACTTGGTGCGTTGGAAAGTTCATCACCCAGGCCTGCAATTCTGTGTATGGAGGTAAGATGCTTGGTAAAGAGAACTCTAGAATAGGAAACTCTAACAATTTTGTACAAAATATGCCTTTTCAGCCAGCAACAAGCTGAGCCAATGTCCATGGCCCAGTGCTTATTAATGCAATCCTCTGAGTTAGGTTAGCACAAAATAACTTTTTTCTGCATCACTCTGTCAAGCTTATCTAAAGCAAACAGCACCTCTGCAACTTCTTGCAGGTCGTGGTCATTGTTGGTTGTGAAGTTACTTGAAATGAGAACACCCTCAATGTTTTTCATCGTGGGAAAAATTTTACAGAGAAGTGCCCAAGCAAGGCCAGTTTTGGACCTTGCAACTGACTTGGCTAGAATGTCACTGATTTTGAGGGTAGCTACCCCAGTTGCCATTAAAAGGCCACGGGAAGTAAGGTTGAAAACTCAGTTTCAGTTGATCACATGGAGCAGTGAGCTGAAGTCTGAAAAAAAGCTCAGGTGTTAAAGGCTCAGAGGCACGAAGCGGACTTTGGTTTGAAAAAGCCTATGTCAGATTTCAAGAGGTGGTACCATAGTGTTCGACTTGGAAATCATGCAACATTGAACATCTCTCTCAGAAAACACACATCATTCAAATATTTCTGGCATTTTTACTGATAACCTGTAATACAAATAAGCTTGTTCTGGAGTGTCTTAAGGTATTCAATAGGTGCTGACTCGATTGCATTCCAGAGGAACTGCTCTGAGGCATGGAGAAGGATGTTGACTGTAACTATCATTCTCATGGTGGAAAACAAGTCATTATATTTCCAACAAGCCTATGCACTTCCATATTAGGGAAGAGTTGCTGGCCATGCCATATCAACCTCTCATTTCCTGCCAGAATACTGGAGGGACTTTTTCATGTGTAAGTTTCCTTGGCACATATTTTTTAATCCATCTAGCACAATATACGCAAACCTGCCCATCTAGGATATTCTTCCTCCTCTCCATACTTACTCTCCTGTTCAAAGCAGGGAGTGCTCCTGCAGTGGCCCGTTTGTCAGTAAGTTAAGCTCTGCAGTGTAAACCCCTGTAGACTCACGAAGACAAGTACAGCTTTCACTCTTCTGTCCTCCCTTTGGGCCTCCATCCGGCTTCCCTTGTCCTTTTGTGCCTATTTCATCCAACCGTCTTAAGTGTGACAGAGACTCTTGACATATATCCTGACCAGTGCCCTGGTCATATGTTGCTCTGAAAACACTGAAGTGGGTATTGGATGGTCAAGGCACCTTCAGCTCAGCAGAAACTCTGGAGCCCTCCAGGAAATATTTCAGTGAAGCTGAGGTGATGGGTGGAAAAAGGCAGCAAGGCTGGGGAGGGAAGACAGGCATATTTTTTGTTATTTTAAACACACGTACTTGTCTTGAATCATAATGGGAATTTGGATGGAAGCACAGCTGGGAGGACAGAGGGAGAGGCTTATTTTTATTATGAAAATATATGCTAATTGTGGCTCAAAGCAGGGAGGGAGGTTGGGACAGTATATCATGGACAAGCCACCTGCAGTAGAGGTGGGGAAGGAAGAGAAAAAGTGCAAGAGGATGTCGCGGTCGAGACGGACAAACGACATGTACGCATTCTATGGTACAAGCAAAGAAGTTTATGGTAGCCTCTTTTTTTTTTTTTTTCTACTACAACCCAGCAAATTTATACCCATTATACTTGTTACCTTAAAAA
>JAVJGG010000085.1:23810582-23836464 GCA_035590195.1 Aviceda cuculoides
TCTCTCAAGGGAACACTGTAATCTTGTCAAGGTCAATATCCTCCCCAGGCCCCTCGGTCCAGCCGAGGTCCTCCACAAGAGGATACTACTTTTTTCCTTTCTGTCAATTGAAAACATATTTATTTCTTCTCTAGTGACTGAACACCAGCTAGCCATGCAGCCTCAGAGCACTGAGTAACTCAGATTCAGCTGTGCTTCTGGTAATAGCTTTTATGGCTTGGTTCTAGCACCTTTTATTTTGACTTGTGTGAACAATTGTTTTGGGGTGGAACGAACAGTTTCAGATGACCCAAAACTGGCATTTGTTTTCATTGAGTCTTCTAAAAAGCATATTCTTTCCCTTTCAGGCATCAATTTGTATTATGTTTGTGTTTGTTTAAAGCCAAGTAGTGGAAATGCAGAGGGGCATGATTTATATATGCAAGAAATTGGAAAAAGTTCTCTTCTTTCTCAGCAATGAAAGATCCAGGAATGTCCACATCACTCTCCCATGTTGTAAGAGAACTCTGAGCATTTTACTTTCTGAGAAACTTTCAACCCCTAGGGTATGGGTGATTCTGAGCAGCAGGGTATCTGGCCAGGACTCTGTATTAAATGCCTGACTATGTATTGGTATTGATGCTGATAAGAAGTCAGGCACCCAGTTGCTCCACACATTGGGTAAATGTCCAAATGCTCTTTTTCTCAATGGTTACGGTAGAGCTCCATACAAAATAAAATAGCTTCATCAGGAGAGAACCACAGCATGGTGTTAACTAACCTCAAACTATTTGGCAGAGAGAGTTCAGGGAGCAACTCAAAGAGCATTATTTGAATTAATAGACTAATTGCTGCTGATCTGAGTTTTTTGGAGCCTTACTTTATTTTTATTAATACCCAGCATGTAAATGTGGGTCCCTAGCACAATGTTACCTGGGGGCCTCAGATGCAATCTTGTTGAGATGTGCTGGAGGGGTTCTACCAAAAGTGCCAGGACATACATCTTGTTCTGCAGTAAACCATATAAAACTCTAATGGGCCCAGTACCTCTTCTGAAACAGTAAAAGAAGCTCCACTGCTTCCAATTACTATTCTAGTTTCCTCTTAACCTAAATGATTCAGCCCTGCTCCTCTGGAAATGGCTCTTGAGCCAGTGACCCTCAAGAGGAAATACAGCAGGATTTTTTTTCGTTACTTTTAAGTCTTGTGGGCAGCTAAAAAAGCAGAAGAGCTCATAATTCCCACTGAGTACCTTCTGCTTTCACCTTTGAAAAATCCCGCTGTGATCCTAACTGCATTGTTTAGGTGTCTAATACCTCTGAAATCTACTCCTAAACCACTTCATCCTTTATGCAGCAAACTGCACTATTTTATGGCTGGCTGAATGAGAAAAAGGCACGTTAAGAAGCAGATGAAAAGTAAAATTTGGGTTGTTATGCTCTCAGTTCCAAGAACCAAGAGGGAATTTTGGTGAGGGAGGAAAGAAGGAAAGGAAAAATGTTAGGGATAACTGACATACTCTGAGTCTATGGTCAAGTTTTTCCTACTCTCCCACTCGCACCAGACAATGAGAACTTGTTTTTTATGTGAATTATCATTAACCACAACTTGACTGCTCTATTCTGCTTACCCAGTAAGCACACTTAACAGCCTCTGACAACACTCATAACTTGCCTATGTTTACTGGGATAATTTCAGTATGAAAAACACTACATAAAAATCAAACTCTTCTCCAGCTCTTTTGACACAATTTGTCACGAAAATACAGTAAGCAGATAGATATAGGTAGGATTAATACATGAAGTCTCACAGACAAAACATTTTTCTTAGGCACCACAAAATGTTCTGCTAATTTTTTTTGCTCTTCACACCCAAAAGTTGGCCAGGAGGTGCTCTTGAGAAGAGCTTTACAGTGAGCTTCATTGAGCTCTGCAGTGAAAAAAAAGCTCCTAGGGGACCATGCATGAAGCAATATAGAGGGTGAGTCAATTAGAAAATCATCCGTGTCACGTGATGCAGGAAGTTCTGTGGCTGGTATATATACTACAGTTTTCCCATAAATAGAAGTGAGGAAATTGTTGCTCTAAAACTTGAATGTGTAGCTAATTTGAGCGTGATCTCACAGAGGGTTGTTGTGGAGTTCCTATTTGTTATTATTTGGTGATTAAGCATAGCTTGTACATCTGAAACTCTTTGTCTATTCATTCCGCTTTTAGACTTGTAGCAGCAGATGCCATACCAATTCACAACAGAAGATGATTCAAGCAGAGATTTCTCTCTATTTTGGGGATTTGCAAATGCTTCCTCAGCCCTCATAATTCTGCTCATTAATTCCTTGACTGCTGTCATAAATCTTGTATTTTGATAACTCGCTCATTAGCCCAGACAAACAACATGCAACCCTTGGCAGAGCTCAGGACCCATCTTCTATATAGCAGATAGAAAGCAACAAAATATCTGTCTTCTTCACTGGAAATTTAAGCCCAGTACATCTGCACTTTGCTTTTCACTGCCCAGAAAGATATGTTCATGCTTGGATTTCCTAGGGTCAGGTCTTTTTTTCAGTTAGGCTGCATTTTACCCTGGTATACTTTCATTTCACTTAATGAGAACTACTGTTTTCCAGTGAATAGAGAATCATCAATCATACATTGTCTTCAAACAAAATCCACAGACACTTTTCCTACTCTAAAGGAAACCCCTCCCTCCTTCTCTGAAGTCCCATATTTCACAGAAGGTTTCCCACTATTCGGAGACTAACCAGTGACTGGAAATCTGTGTCTCCAAAGGCCATGGACTCAATAAAAAAAATAATTAGACTGCCACCAGCTGTTTAAGTTAAAAGTGATGTAACTGTTGAGATTTGTGCTTCTATACACACAAACAAGATAAGCAATGGTCAGGAAGGAGTTTTTCCTAAGTACTAAATTATCTGACATAGTTAAATAAGAAGTTTTAGTCAAGAAAACACACATACAAAAAATATTTTCCAGCATGAATAAATGTTAAAAGTTTGATCTTTGATGTATAATCTGTAGCAGATATACAGAAACTGGTAGGAATTTATGAGGTTATTTCATTTTAAATTGTAATTCATGTAAGATGAGAATATGGTTAACTGGGAACACTAATAGAATCAGTAAAGGCCAGCTCTTTTACAGTACTGACAAGCAAGTGCTAACCTATTTGTCTACTACTTTGCAATCAAATTTCAACAGCAAAACTGCACAATCTTTTTCTGGAATCTTGACATTACCATGAACTTATTTTTCTCTTATCTATTCAGAGAGAAAACAAAAATAGGATTCTGTAAGTCCTAACATCCCTGAAAGTCTTCCTAAATCTCAAAGTCACTGTCCAAAAGGACTGATTTTAAAGGGGCACACAGTGAGTAAGGCCTTCATTGTCAAGCTGCAAGTGAACAAGTTATTTGCATGTTACCAGTTATATGGGATTGTCAGTTTTGCCATTCACTGTGACAAGGAACATGCTTTGATTTGGACACTTCGGGTCTGGGCCACAGCCATATTATCTATTCCACTGGTGTTAACGTATGTAGCTAAATGATTGCTATAGCACCAAAATTTTTAACCTTGATAATAAAATACTATTCTATTTTAGGTCAAGTGAAAGTATTGGGAACAACCTGTTTTCTTGATAGACATTATATGAATCCCCTGCCTTCCTAGGGCTTTTTCCATGTCTTAGATTTCATGATTGACAAAATAATGACAGCTGCATCCTTTCTAATTTCTTAAAGGAATGCAGCTAACACTACCCAGAAGGACAAACAGACAGGGTTGACGGGAGCTGGGAAGGGAGAGACCTTGCATGGTTCAGGAAAACAAGCAGTGTAAAAGCTTCCAGAAAACATTCAACTAAAATATAATTACTAAAACCGCTTTGAAAGGAGAGAGTTAAATTAATGAGTGTGGCTGTGATCATTCTCCTAGTTTAAATTACTCTGGTATAAATGAAATTAAATAGGACCCGGACTCTGCTAATTAACTACCCTACCCACAGGTGATCACAATATGTGCCATGTAAGATCCCTGCAAAAGCAAAATTTTTACACCTAGAAACGACAAGTGTGCATATTAAAACCATTTTTGCAGTTTACAAGAACAGTGAAGTCCTTTGATAGCTAACAAGAAAAATTAGGGGGGGGGCATTGCATGGAAGAAATTCTGCATACATTTAGAAGTAGTGATTTAGACAACATTTCTCTTGAATTAGTTCATTTTAAAAGAGAACAAAGGGTTTGTCCTGCTGGGTAGCTTTTCAGCAGGGATGCCCTGCCTGCCTTATTTCAGATATGCAACATTATGTGGTTTCAATTAGTGGTAGCACTTGCAAAACTAGTAACACAGACATTTTGGCATGAAATCTGACTCCAAGGCGGTGAAGGGTACTTAAGATCTACTCAGGGATGGGTGGAGAAATACAGTATATTTGAAACAGTGTTGATCATTTGTCATAATGGTGTCACTTCTAAAAACCTCGCTGTATTTTTATAGGCTTGGCTTTTCATTTCTTCTTTGCCTCCCTGTTTAGAATTTGCTTTCTGCTTATCTAGCATCCCTGTTTCCTGTCTCTTTTGTCACCTGGCTACTTACTAGGCCCTCAGTTAAGTTCCTCTTCAGGCTTTTAGGGCAGCTAAGTGTCCTAGCTAAACATGCTCAAAATACTACAGTCCTTACAATGCTTAACATTTACAGAGTCCTCTTCATCTTCAAAGTCCTTTGCAAACGCTAGTTACAATAAGAACAATCCTGCATTGTCAGGGACTGACTGGTTTAATAGTCTGTCCTTCCCCTTAATGTTGTGAAGCAATTACTAAAATATCCTTTCAAGGGAAATGTTAATTCCTTTAACTTTGCAGTCAAGAAAACTGATTTCTGTTGCTATTCCACATCACCACAAGTGCCTCTTGTAATACATGAGCTGGCAGAAAAAAGCCTGTGCATGATTCAATGAAGTTTCCCAGTCCTGCTTATCCTAGATAGCTTGATAGGCAGGTGACATTTTGATGAGCAAAATAACAAATGTCACTGCTGTGGTGATAGACATATACAATATTCCAAATATCCACTGAAAGAGAAGTGTTTAATACAGGAATGAAAAAGGCAACTGCTTGACAGGATTTGAACATGTATAACTATAATATTTTTAGCAATAAAGTCAATAATTTGTCTCACTGTCACATCTATCATGGTGTTAAAGTAGTTTTTACCAAGACTTTCCTATATGCAACTCTAGTATGGTGACTGTCAACAAACATAGCATAGCTGAAAGGAGACTACAGCACAGATATGAGGACTTTTTTTTCCCACGTGTTGCATTCCTAGTCTCCACTAAAGGACTTAGATTTGTTTTGGTGGTACTGAAGGTTGGAGAGCAAAAAGAACCCTAAAGATTGTCACCATGTATTTGTTTTGATAGCCTAATGCTGGTAATAGACTTTATAAAAAAAAAAATCTTGCTTTAAAATCACCATGTATTTGGCAATGTTTCATTCTGATACTTATGGTTGCTCTCAAGCTGAAACAAAATTTAGGAGCTGCGAGTGGAAATGAAATGGAAGTGTGGAAAATGCTGCTCATGCGAAAGCCCACAGTATTCATTTGCTGAGTTATTCACGTGTCTGGTCAACAGCATTTATTTTTATCAGTGTCTACCTTGACCTTGCTTGCACAGCCGTTTAGCCTTACTCTCACTCATGCTAGGAAGCAGCAACCTGAACTGAGGAGTGGAGGAGGGAGCAAAAGCATGAGATGTGGTAAGACTTTCTGATCCACTTAACAGAAATGAGAATACAAATGAGCACTTAGGACACTGTGATCGAACTCATATGCAGTGTAGTTCAACTGATTTAGAGCTAGAATACCAAATCTACCCCACACTTCTTCCAAGTCTCTGCAATGTGAGCATCTTATTTTGGTATCAGTCTTTCTTTTTACATGACAAGTAATCCATGATGATCCACATCATACAAGCAGGCTTTTTCCAATTTCATTGAGGCTGCTTAACAGCTTTATTGCAATTCTAGGAATAAAGATGATCACATTTCACTGACTTAAGAGAGTAGGTTTAATGCACTGTACCATTTGCCACCATCCTGACGGGCCTTTTTTGTGTGTGTGATTAATACATGTATTAATGCTAATAAAACACTTACAGAGTTTCCCAGATGTAGACATGGCCCCTTAATCCTTCCCTGTTCTGCTGGGGATAATCATTTTTACAACATGAGATCACTTGCACCAGTGAAGTGCATTTTAACACCTTTTGCTGTTATCTATATGAACTGATGATCCTAACAGAATCCCAGCAGTGCATTTAAACTTTATTTCCTAGGTTAATCAGACTAAAAGACAGTTAACTAACTTTCCCGAAGGGGGCCTTCTTTACATTAAAAAAAAAAAAAAAAAAAAGATGCTACTGGAATTCTTCATCACCAGAAATTTTGCTCATTGAGAAAAGAAAGGCAGCAACACTACAAAAAGAAAGGGTGTTTTTGTCTTATAGCGGACAGCATGGCGCACACACACAAAAAAAGAGAAATATTTTCTGAACAAAGAAGTCAGGCCAGTCCCCCTCTTTTTTTGATCTTTAATCCCTTCTCTCCCAAGTAGAATGGCAAAGGAGCCCTTCTCTCTTTCTAATAAATAGCTAGCAAAGGAAGGTATTCAATGCTATGTCCCTTTGATCAGCACAAAGCTGTCAGCTCCTGCCGCTTTTTTTTTCTACCAGCTCTTGTTCCTGGTTAAAAGTGGAAGTAATACCCGCTGAAAGAAATACCCTAGGTGTCCTGCAAATCATCAATCCTATTTTTTTCCTTGTTGTTTTTCAGTGGCCCACCCTCCTGGCCTGAGCAACCTCCTTACTAACAACCCTCTTCCTCTTTCCACCCTTTTTCCAGAATACCAGTTTCATTTGATACGCAATTCAGTGTGCCAGTCTGACCTACTGGGACCTTGCTGTCTGAGACTCTACCACTGCGCAGACAGGGGAAACCTTCCTTCTAGCAATAAACAATGTTTGCTTCCATACATTTATCTTCCTGTAAAGGAATTAAAAAATACTTCATAGACACAGCAAAGGGATTTTTGGAAATTAGCTTTTAATAATTTATAATACAGCTCTAACTTTAAAAAAAGCACAACCCAAACAACAAATAAAAAAATTACAGGTTGTGCTTGACCAAGTGTGAGATCCCATTTTGCTCCAATCTTCAGGCTGCTGCATTTCAGACGACATCATTGCATCTCAGCAGTAAACAGTTTGCAAATATTGCTGCTTTCAGACAGGTCACTCTGCGCATTTTAAAGCAGGCTCCTTGTTTACTGCTCATATTATCCGCAATCTGCATTTCTGCTCTTCACAGTGTCAGGACCTGATACACAGTTTGCAAATATTGTGCAAAGGAAATAATTCACAAAGGCAAACAATCACAATCGAGTGTAGAACATGAGACTGGCTGGTAATGGGAGAGAAGGGCAGAGGCTTTGGTGTCTGCGTGTATGTGTGTAAAGGGTTGGCGGGGGGAGGAATGGGGGGAGTAAGGAAAAGCAACTGTATAAAAGAGCATTATTACTAGACAATGTCATATCCTTAGTGACATGTAATGATGTTTAAGTACCTTTGCTATTTCCCCCTGGTGATTGCTGCACTGGGTTCGTTCTGTGTGCCTATAGAGATACATTTTTCAAAAATCAGGATGGAGTGAATGCCGCTCGTTGTTCTGGCTGCAAAATGTCAAACTGCAGTGGAAAGAAATACAGCATTGCAGTGGTGGTGCACTGAGGCCCCCGGTAGGAAAGCAGGAGCTATTAAGTGGAAAATTCCTGCAGAGGACGTGTTTCCATTTCTAATGCGAAGAAAGAGGGTGTTGTTTGAGGCTGGCAGGTCTGTGGAAAATACAGAAAACACAGGGAAGATGAGAAAATGACCTCATTGAACTCTGAGAACTTAAGCAAACAAACAGCTTCAGCCAACATACCACATTCTTGCAGCCCTTCTGCCCAAACAACAAATTGACCTATAAGTTATATAATCACCCACAAGCCCCCATGCCCCATGTAAAGGGGGGGGGGGGGAGAAGGGGTTTTTCACGGGGCAGGGGCAGCACAAGCAGTAAAACCTGCTGCATTAGGAAAGACTCTATGGGGGTGAGCTGCCTGTCCTCCCACCAGCACCACCTGCCCACCCAAAGTGGAGTACTCACATGAGGTTCAGGCTTAATTGCACTCTGAATACCAGCAGAATGATGGCACTAGTTGTTTATTATAGTATGAACTATTTCAGTACAGCATAAATTTTCCGTTTCAAAGGATCCCAAATGCCTGCAGGGAAGGGACTAGGTTTTGTGAGCAGAGGGTGGCCTCTGTAAAAGTTGGTGGGGGTTTCATCTTATGGATGGTTAAAACTGCATTCTTTGAACTTGATTGGGGGGCTCTGGGGAGCATGTTTAGGGTCTGTGTTTCCCCCTATAGAGGCCCCTTGTAGTCTTGGGTTGGACTGCCTGAGTTACCATTTTATATCAGCTGAACAAATCCTAGTGTAAAAATGCAGGGGCTGGTTAGCCATGGGTTCTTCTGTGGTGGTTGTTCTACATAGCTACAGCCTGGCAGAAAGGGAATATGTATGCCAGCATCCCCAGCGTCCGATTGTGCTGAAAAGTTTGATTTCATTGTACAAATGCTTGCCTCTGTGTTATTTCCAATAACTAATTAATTGAACATAATGGAAAGGAAGTTATTAATTGGTAGAACAGCAGATAAACCGTAATTAATAATTTACAATAATATTACTTACAAATCAGAAAAGGGCTTTTCTGTTAACTAATAGTACATTTGCTGTGGTAACATGTTCTCTGCTACCATGTAGTTCTAATGTGCACTTTTAATGGGTAGGGTTGTTTTTTTTTTTTTCCTTGTTTACGGTATTAAAATTCCATTGTCTCCCAGTTGCAGGTGATTTGATGCACAACCAAAACCTGCTCTGCCATCCAGCATTTTGCATGGACTTTCCCTGTGATAGGCATGTTAGTTTTGAAAGGCCCTTGCAACTTTAAAGACTGCATGATGCTTTGAAGGAGAAGCATAACTATGAGCAAATAAAGCATTTGATTTTGAAGGTGCATCTTTAAAGCATATGCATAGGAATGGGCAAGGTTCAAATATTAGCAGCAAAGAAAATGCAGCTGACATGACTGACAAACTACAGATGCACATTCGAATTTTATGTAAGCTGCCATTTAGATCCAATGGTTTGATCCATTCTGTCATTAGATTAGGGACCACTAGCCATAAATGCACTGAGGTATAATTCAGAAAACCCCAAGAGCTGTAAGGAGCTGACTAGATTCAGTGCTCAGCTTCCCTCACCAAAACATTTTAGAGCACGACGAAGTGAATTAAAGATGGGTGCTGAGAAGAAAGTGAGACCATACCAAACTTGATCCAAAGATGCAATGCTTGCCTCTTTCAGGGTTTGAAAAATGGGATTAAATCATCATTTTTTCCTTTCCAGCAGTTTGACATGTCCTTCAATACCTGGAACACAAGGAAAAAAAATGACAGAATTGCATACTACAAAAAATCTGTACATACCAGACTTTCAGCATTACTTTGTAGGTATATATTAAGTTGTTTGGACAAAGATCAAAAAAGGTGGATGAAGACTGGGGCATGTGGCTAAATCAAACTGAAATTCTCTCATAGCTGTTAAGTATTGCTTTTCAAGGCTCCAGATGCCAGTTATTTCAGGTATGGAGGAGATAGTGTTGTAGTAATACAAGGAAGAAATAATTCTCATCTATGTAGCTCAGATCTAAAAACCAATTTGCCCAGAATACAGCACTGTTTCAGTTTAACCCTAAATGCCTGGATCCTCTGCAGCACAATGGCCAAAAGACATTCAAGAGCTCCACAGCATTGTTATTCCCTTTCTGGGAATGTTTAACCAGGGCAAACTATATAGTGCAGCATTTCTGCACGATGCCATGGATTCTGTTTCTCTTTTCCTTGTGCTATGTAACTAAGGGGCACTGTAAGGGGCACATAACTTACAGAGGAGAACAGCTTTCTCCTCTGCGCTCTGACAGGAAATAAAAAGCTCCCCAAAAAACTCGAGAGAAAAACAAACTTTGTGAATGACAAAAAGAAGTATTGCCAAAACTCAAGAGTTTCCTGTACCTAATAAAAGGAAAAAGGCAGATTATTGCTCATCCTTACTTTGTGGCTGCAAATGGCAAGAAAAAGAAAGACATAAGGAGTGCCCCGTGTATCATTGGGGCTCTGGAGTTTAGCACCCATTGCAGGATGAACTCTTCTGAAGAGTGGGGGCTTTTGGTTACACTTTCCGTCTGCTCTTTATAAGTTCTCTTTTATATAGCAGACTTGGCTCATATCAGAGCTTCTGTTTTGTGTTCACTTTAGAAGACTTTAGATATCTAAAGAGACTTCTAAGAAACTGTTTTAAATAAAAACTTAGATAAATCTGGTGATGAAGTACAAACCTAAGCCAAGGAGATTGCAGGAAAGCCATGTTGAGCTCAATCATTCATGCACCTTGGTCCAGCCCATTACGCTTTCAGAAGTGTGCAGAAATGCCTGGTCAAACTAACCTGTGCAGGAGTTTCATGAAGCACAAAAATAGGTAATAGAATAAACCAAAAAATGCAGTTTTATGAGTTGCCCTTCTTTGCGTCACAGTATCAAAAGAAATGGAGTAAAAGAGCCACAGAAATCATTGATCGAGATCTGGCCTTTAGTTCTTTGTTCTTTTATTTTAAATCATCAGATTCACCACAGTTGGGAAATGTGAGCTGTCAGCATGCCCAGGCTAGCTTCAGGACTATCTGCTTGTTCTGGCCATAGTGGAAATAGGACACTTGGCCTCTGACCACTGATGGAAGCACTGAATCCCCAGGACTTTACCATCACTGATCATATGGGTCTGGTTTCCTACCTTTTATGAATCTAAGTGCTTGAAAGATGTTTTGAGATCATTGTGCCGAGTGTGAATCAATCTCTTTCCTTGTTTTGCAGTTCAGATGACTCCCAGTTTGGACAACTGGAGGATGAGGACCCCAGGACATGCTGAAGAGTAAGGTTACTGTTTTATCTGGATGCGGAAAGCAAGCCTGTTGGTCAGTGGTTTTATACTGAGGCAGGAATAAAAAAGGAAATTTCACAGTAGAATGTATACACAGGACTTTCATGGATAAAAATGGGTGTAACCTGCCCCAGCACTGACAAGATGGAGACCTTTATCTGTCTCAGGAGTCATAGCTCAAGATGTGGGTCCTGCTTAGGAGCCGTAGAAGGCAACAAGAATCATCAGGTGTTTAGAAACCATGTCTTGGGACAGCATTGGGATTTCAAGTGCTTGAAGGGCAGCTGCAAAGGAGGAGGTAATCTGTGTTTTCCATGTCCATTGGAACGTGAATTAGCTCAAATTATATTAAGACAGAATTACCATGGACTGTATTAAAAAGCTAATGTTGAGTGATAGAAGGAGGTACAAGAGCAAAATTGAAAGCATTCTGCTGAATGCAGATCCCCCCATGTACCAGAAGAAATAGATAAGTCAGTCAAAGTGTGGGTCAGTTTATGCTTGGAAAAAGGTTTGACTCAACCAGGGGTGGAGTGCTCTCAGCTAGTTTTGACTCAGCTGGATGCTGCCAGCTGCTCATGAAGAAAGCATGGTGGTAGAACAGGCCCAGTGTTTGAGAGTTACAGCATGATGGAAGGCTTTGGGAGGGCTTGGACCTTGTTGTTTTTACCAGCTTCTTGAAAGACCTAAGTCACAGTTGACCTCTACGGATGTATGTATATATGTATTTTTCTTACAGCAATTGATCTGGCAATGAGGAGTGCTTGATTAGACTTTCTGCAGGCAGATCTGTTTGCAGTGCAAGAGCCTAACCATTAGAATCAAAACAAGCGTAAATTTGCCTCCTCTGTTGCAACAGTTTCAATAGAACTTCCTCCAGTTTTACAGTAGTGAAGCTAAGTTAAATCGCATGTGAGGCAAGACAGTACGGATACTAAATATCTGAGTCAAGATCAATCAGCCTCATGATTTCTCTCACCCAAGTCTTAAGGAGAGCTCTTTGGAGATCATTAGTTTCTATAATGTGGACTATTAAAAGAAGTCCATGGGGTTTGGGGAGAAGCAATAAGGGAGGCTTTTAATATACTCCCTTTTCTGCTTTTAGTTGTGATTCACATGATTAATGAGTACGATGCTAAACTCACTCCATCCAGCATGGTGGGAATGTTATGTAGTGTCACTAGCAAGTATTTAGTCCAATTCAGCCCTATAAGCCCCCCACCTCACAGAAGCTAATTGCGAGGATTAGGGCACACCAAGACACTCAAGCTCCACTCCTGTGGGTTTGGGGAGAAACAACATATTTAAACATTCCAGCTACAGCTCCCTTGGCAATGTACATAACAACAAATCAGTAAAACCATGGGTTTCTGTTTTCTTAGCCCTTCGGGACATTGACTGAATGAATACTTCCTTGAGGAAACAGTTCAGTCATCCAGATATACTCAAACACTTTTAAATCCAGCAGGCCTTTTCTCTGTACAAAACCAGCAGCAGTTGAATTCCATGTCAAACTGATCTCCCCTAGCATTAAAGGGTTTAATTCAAACACACACATGTACGATTAGGAAACCCTTCATAGAAGTCTGCATGAAAAAAAGACAGGAAAAACCAATCCCAAAATGTGAAGGTTTCATATCATTATAAAGTTCCTGTAGCTCAGAGGACACAGAGAAGAATACACAAGACATTCTATAAAGCTTCTATAAAGTATTCTATAAATACATAAGTACTCTTAAAAAAAAGTACTCTTAAAAAAACCCCCAAACAATATCAGCATTTGCATAGGTTATAGAACACAATATTGTTCCTGTCAGTTATAGCAATAACAATATCTATAGCAACTTTATAATGATTCCTCTGGGAATTTAAAATACTTTATAAATATTAACTAATACTATGAAATAATATTTGCACCACTTTGTGAAATACATGAGATCTGCCCCCAAGTTTATTCCACTGCCCAATGAACTGCAGCTTCTTGTGACGTTAAGCACATCTGTCTTTAGCAGTGGCCGTTCCTATTGCACAGAAGTTTGGAAGAGGAACCTCCGTCTGAATGCATGTGCAGGGTGGTGGAAATCACCAGTCCTCACCTGTACCTCAAAAAGAGCTGGTGTAGATTTTGGGCTGTCATTAGTAGGCAGAATTAATGAACATGCTCACAAGGCCTCAGTAGCTGCAACAGCAATGGTATTCTGCAGGTTTATTTAAGGCAATGGTCTGTCCCCTACTGTCTTCTTCAGAAGTTTAGGTTTATGAAAGCATTAAAACCTATACTCTAGGGACCCTAGGCTGGGCTCATCAAATGATGTGTAGTGATTGTCTGAAGAGAACTTACCTTGCTTCCTCAGCAGACAAGTGACCTGATCTAGCTTTTTAGGAAAGCAAGAAAAACTATCAGTACCTATGATAAAACCTATAACTATTCCTTAACTACTAGGGCACTGATGCATGCTTACATACACAAAGGAAGAGAATGAAGCTACAAAAGTAAATCAGGGATCAAACAGACGTTGGTGCAGTCTAAAGCAATTACAGTTCATAACCCAGCTTTTCCCCCTTTCTCTCTGTAAGCTTTAATTTTTGTTATTTTCAAAAGGAGCCTGCACGATCTTCCCTTAGATCTTCCATCCTGTGATGGTGAGGCACCTTGTTGCATTTTGTAGCTTCAAGCAGATACAAGAAGGAGTAAGTACACCTGCAAAATTGTTGAAGGCTCTTTAGCTTTAAACATCTAAGGCTCCATCACTCCAGTGTTGCTCTCCATTGCTGGAGAGTGCTCACCTTCTCCTCTGCAGCAGCTAGTATGTAAATCTCCAGCAAGCAGACCCCCCCTCCACCCTCAGCCTTAGCTCACAACAGTTTGTTAAAGATTATTCAGCATCCTCACTAACGCTTGGTTGCCAAGGCATCCTTGTTCCCTAGCCAACTACTATACTAAGGCTTTTCTGGCAGCCATCCAGCTGTGCTTCATTTAGGAACCTCTGCAGCAGTAAAGGATGTGTTTTCCTAATTTACTGGAGAAATCAGTTTGTTGCTTGTCTCCTAAAGACCCTAAGCATTTGGGGAAGCAGTAACTTTTCACAGAGGACCTGTAAGACAAGGAGCCTCTCCTCTCCTTGTTCTCTACAAACCAGAATTTAAATCTTACTGCAGAGAGCTTGGATTTTGCCTTAACCCAGCTAGTGTGGTTCCTAGACACATCAGTGTGGCACTGTGCGCAGACCAGTACAGGCACAGAGCCACAGATGGTGGTACCTTCCACAACTGGGCTGATAACTCTTGGGTTTTTTTCTGTGCTATATGGCAGTATTGTCTTGCTTGGGAAGAGAGAGGGTAACTTAGCATGTGCTGCTGTTTCTACATATCCTATTTCACTAAAGATTTCACAGCATCACAAATCCTAGTTAACATTGCTTTTAATGTCAAGTTTTCTTGGGCCAACTGCATTTAAGATGGAAGGGGTATGATGGCACTAGATAGCTATGAAAGGGCCTTGTTTGCTGTTTCAGTTAGCATTGGTGACACCCAAAGATGTAGCAATGCTATGGCCGATTCCAGGCTGGACTTTTGCCCAACGGCTTGAATGGGCTTTGGTTACAGAAGCTGATTGCAGGATATGTGGTGCCAGCAGCAGGCACAAACTGTTGCCATCATGGTAGTACATGTCCAGAGAGAGCCCAAGGCCAGTGCCCAGACTGAATGAAAAGCCAGAGGGAGGGTCACACCAAGAGGACAGCTTGACAGGTTTTTATTGCTCATGCCATGATTCTTCTGTCTATTAGAGCCTCCAGGGTGTCACTGCTCTTTAATTTCTCATTGCTAGAACAATTAATGAGGTGCATTTGTGCCCTTAGTGCAGTCTCATGCTAACTTTATAGTAGCATTCATGCAATAAGTGCCACATAAAGAAAGGAGGGGGGCATCCAGATGGAGATAGGATTTACTGGGTTATATATTCCGGCTGTCCCCAAACTAGAACAGGGTTCCACACACTGAGGAAAGGATAATTTACACTGAAAAAAATCAATAAAATGCAGATGCTGCCATCAGTTCAGCTGTCACTCGTACACCTAACAACTGCTGCCCATATGTCAGTCCTTTATCTGAGATTAATCCAACCTAAACTACAGGTACCCTGGAACAGGTAAGTGGAATGGGCAAGGAAAGTTTCCTTTTTCAATCTCTTTATTTTGAAAAGGCAAGAAATAGACCCCTGTGTTTAAGGTCAGGAAAGCTGCACAAATTTAAGTTTTGCAGGTCTCTTTACAACCTTAGGCAGTTTGTTATAGTAGCATCTGTACAATTTTGCTAATTCGGGCAGCAGTTTACAGTCAAATCCTGGCACCCTTTTTAGCCATACTACTTATGTGTTAGCTTACACTCTGCTTTAGCCTGGGAGAAACCAACCAGGTTCTCTAGATAGGGGAAGTCAAGACAAATTAAACACCAGATCACATTTAAGGTTTCTCCCTGCAGGATGAGTAAGCCTCAGTTAAATCACTATTCTGAGACTGCAAGCACAGCTACTGATGCCAGATGCAAGCCAGGTCTAGTTCCCAAAGTGCAGAGTGGATTAAAAGGTATGATTGCAGATCTAGTTAGGGAGACTTTAACATAGTTTCTAGCAGAGGACCTAAGAATGATATGCATTACTAGCACAAAAGTAGATATTTTTGCACTCTAAGGCTGCCTGAGCTATCACTTAAATGTGCTATATAATAAAAGTGGCTGATGCCAAAGACATACATCAGACTAGTTAACGGACTAAGGCGCATTGGCAGTGGACTACATTTTATATATATATATATATACACAAAAAAAATACATAAGAATTATACATATATGTGTAGTGCTTCTGATTGATAGTACCTGAACAATTTATACTCTAGTCTTGCTAGGGGAAAGGACATTGTATTTGCAATCCATTAGATCTCCAAAGAAATAGTAAACACTGTATCTATCTGTGCTACTAAGTAAATATATAAGAGGCCAGAAAAGCAATGTAATAGCAAACAAAAAGATGGCAGATGAATTACAGAGCTACATTAAGCCTTATCCTGATACCACCCAAGAAGGCCTGATCATCAGTATTCAGCCCTCAGTATTGCACCTATAGCTTTAGCATTTCAGACCTAAGGGATGAGGGGGGAAGCAAGAATTTGGCTTTTGTTCACCGTGTGAAAGGGGAGTGTGTAGCTCCTCATAGAGTCCCACAGGACATGCAGAATTCAGTGACTCACTCTATACAACCTTTCACTGGATGATTGTGCAGGCAGCAAAAGTATTTGTGATACTAATTAAAGATTAGAAAATCCTCATTTAGGAAAATGCCCCTTGGCAGAGTATTTCAAAATAAACTAAACATATTTCTGTCCAAAGTAATGGAAAGGGCTGTATTTCTCAACTTAGAGAAAAGGGGATTGAAAATGGACACTGGTTGGGGTGAAATGGCTTATAAAAAATGAGGCATAAAATGTTTTACTTCAGTGCCAACAAAGGTCCAAACTAAATAATGGTCCTTTAGTCTAAGGACTTAAAAATAACAGACATCTAGCTAGAATAAAGTCTCATTTAATAAACAAGCTATGCAAAAAATTGGTAGCCCTCTTACTAAAAATAAAGCAATGAAAAAGTGTCACTCTTTTTGTCACAAACAACAAAAAAAGTAATAATGTCATAACCAATATTATGGCTCAGTGGAACACAGCTTATGGCTGCAGCACCAAATTTTACCAAGAGAAAGACTTTTAAAACTCAGAGAATATTTTGAGACCATATGGTACCCAAATCTAAAACTTGGGACATTTTGACCAACTTAATTTCATATGGACCTTTTCAGATTAGCAAAAACATCAAATTAATAGGGTACCTGGAAAGACTTGCATAGTGTCCAGTTTTGCTGATGAAAAGTAATGCACATAGCATGAACTGATGTTAATATGTGTAAAAAATAATGTATTATCCCTCACGGTATATGTAAGTGTTGGCTATAGTTATGGGGTTTTTGGAAGTACGGTTGTCATGGTTACCATTCAGCTGTCTGTATGTTTTAATATGCCCTGTTTTGTAAGGTTGAGGTGCAATTCAAGTTCATATGAAGCAACTCAACTGAAGTTTTCAGATGTGGTCTCTAATTTAATGTGCATTGTTTTCTGAGGCCAACTTGAAATACTTCGGGCATGATTTTAAGAGATGTCAGGCACCTTCAGATACAGTAGAAGTCAATGCCTTATATGAATTGACCAAGTCATGAATAATCTGCCAGACAGCATGGTCCATAACAGTCTTATTTTAAAAAGCTATAAACCTGTTTCAGTTCATATAAGGAATGTTTCTGTACTCCTACAGTCTGAACCTACCACTGTTAGACACTAAACGAACAACATGTCATTCTTTCAGTAGCGTTTATTTATTTGTCTGAAGCTGTAGGAATGCTTGACTGTAAAGTGGTAAAATATAAACTTAATTTCTATGTGTAACATCAATAATCCAACACTTTTGATCCACTGAAATGGAAAAACGCCATTTCCCCTTTCCTTATGCAAATTTCCTCATGTTCAAATGTTGCAGGGGGGGGAACAAAAGGCATTTTGCCTTTTGTGGTTCATCAAAAAGCTTGAGGTTCAAACCAAAATACCTAGACTCAATAATAAACTAAAAACCTCCTAGCCAGGATAATTGAGAATTGGCTCAGGTAACTCTGTGTGGTGTTTGCATTGTCCTCTGCAGGTGTAACCAAAGAGTCAAACTGACATGCAAGTCCTTTTTTGCTTTTCTATGGAAACAGATGAACCTGCTCTTCAAAGTAGCCTCTTTCTTTATGTTATTAGCTTTAAGATAATCCTTTTCACCACCTCCAACAAGCCACTTGGAACAGCATAATACTCCAGGAATGGCTCTTTCTTTGCTTTCCCTTTTCTCAATTTAGTGTTAGCTGAGCAATGTGGCAAGGAGGTGTTGATCTTTTTTTTGTAGTGCAGTGTGTAGAAGGGGAGCCTGATTGGAGGGAAAGGAAGCTTTTTGGTAAAGTTTCAGTATAGCTGACTTCTTCCCTATGAGTGTATAACATCCAATTTAGAATTAATTTTAATATCTCCTACTTCCTTTTTGGTATAAAAATGGGAAAGAAAAGTGTATGGGAGAAGGCAAGTTCTAGATCAGTGTCGCTGTATTCAATATTCAGCTCTTGCATAGTCTTTCAGCTTTTAGTATTTCTAGGTCTTGACTCCTGTTCTCTCAAGGGTGGACACAGGCAAGCTAGCTGCATCCACTGTGTTCCTCATGGCAGGTCTTCCTCTGGCTTTATCACTCATATCCTCCTAGAAGTATTCAAAGACTTTGGTTTCTTTTCCTCTTGATTGCTGGGCTGATGGTTTCTCTGGTTTGCTGTGTTTCCTTGATGAAATGGTCCTTGGGAGACATCCCTCTGCACTGGGGTGAGCCAGAAGCATCTCTTTTTATATTGTCTCTACTCAGTCATACCTCTCATAAGTGCATAGGATGCAATTGGCAAAAAAAGTCTTGCCCCTACCAACAGCTCCAGAAAATTTCTGAGGCACTTAGTCAAAAAGGAAAATTCAAAGTGTAGGACAGAAAATGCAGCATAAACCACAAAGAAAACCAAGTCAGTGTTTGTGTTGTATGCATATATACATGATCACCTGTGTACCTATGTGCACATGCACAGTTATGTGTGTGTATGTATGTCGCATGTGGTGGTAATGTCACAGAGACACATAATAAATGTTATCATGGACTTTAGAAAACACACTCCCACCCCCCCACCTGCACATTGTTTATTCAGTTTATTAATTTATTCACTCTTCTATCTTTTGGGGACCCATTCAGACATGTAAGGAGGGTTGATATGTCTCTGTGTGGGTGTGTGTATTTGTAATCAGAGATACTCAATTGTATTCTTTTTTAATCAAACATCTCAACATTATTTCATGATTTGATTTCACAATGTGCATTCTTTATGGCTGTTCACCTATTTGGATACTAAATGGGCCAGTAATTTATAAGCTTTATCTCCTCAACCCTAAAGTATCAACAGAGAGCTGAAGATGGGTTGTAAGCAAATTGGATTGAAGGAGGCCTCTTCGGCCCCTGTTTCCAATTCTAGTGTATGTTCAGATGAGTGGAAAATGTTTGCTGCTAACCTCAATGCAGAGCTTCCAGTTCATTGCACAAGTGATACACTTCCATACACTTGATGATGTGGTCTGTGATCTATGGAAAGAGGAAGAGAGCTCTGAGATGAACTCCAGATGCACCTATTCATTATGCTGTGGGCTCTGGAGGCCTGGAACCATGCAAAACAGCATTTCAAAAGTCATTTTCTAGGTCATAGCATGAGATGGTAGGGATAACATCTCTAAACAGGCTGCCTTTGCAGAGAAAGGGTCACCTGCTTTTGCACCATGTTAAACACTGAACAGATGAAGAGACTGTCTGGCATTGCAGGGTAAGCCTTCTCTTCTAGTGAGTGGGTTTACAGTATAAATGTGTGAGAATATTTTTATCACGAGCCCATGCTTTTAAACAGGTTATGAGCAAAGTACCAGCAGGGGGCCAGAAAAATGAAGACTATGTTTTGATTTGTTCATTAAAATCAAATAGTTATTTAGACCCTAACTGATCAACCTCTGTACTTTAAAAAGAAACAAAAAACAACCTAGTCCTCATTCTGCCTGCTTGATGTTAAATGGTAAAATAGCACAGGGGTGAAAGTATCCTGGAGCCCTGTAGCATCTTCATTATCTTCACTGGTGAAGTGAGTGAGTGAGTGGAGGTGTGAAATTCCAACAGAGAGGAACATGCTGTTTTAAGAGGAAGTGCTGACATGCAGGCTACAATTAGACAAAAAATGGCTGCTGACATTTAGAAATCATTACAGAGAGGAAATTGTGAGTGTAATCATGTCATCATTGACACTGTTCAAGTGTGCTGATGCATTTTTGCTGATCAAAATCAAGTGTTTATATTTGTAAATAGAATGCACTTAGCAACTCTATCAATGGAAATGTTCTAGCCAAGAACTAAGGAAAATGCAGCCAAGTCACTTTGACAAAAACTTTTTTCCTTTTTGCTGATTTTCAGTATTTTGTTTTCAGGATCATTTCTTGTTAACAAAATTGTGTCTTGTTATTTAGTATTTTGGATGACTGACTGATTGAGTTTTGTTTGTAGGGGTTTTTTTGCATAGAACAATATGAATGGCCATTCTGGACCAAGCCAAAGATGTTTTGCCAATATCTGTCCTGCATCCAACAGTGGCCAACAGTAGATGCCTACAGAAGGATATAAGAGAACAGTAAGTATATAATGATATTAGCTACAGCGGCCTACCAGCTTCCAAAATGTGCTGCTCAGGGACTTCACAGACTTCTCAAAACCATCAGACTAATGAAGTCTTTCTGACTAGCTTTAGAAATAGTCTGATACTGGAGTCAGTGCAAATGGAGACATGATGTCAGCAGGTGGCAAAATATGTAAATGTTATCATTTACTTGGAGAAGAGGAGTTTGTTGACTGTGCTAATACTGAATTCTTGGCACTGCATTGTATAACAAAGTTCTGCCTTAAGGCCTGCCATAAGTCCTTTACCTAGGACATATCACTCAATGACAGGGAAAAGCGACCAATCTATGATATGTAAAAATGCTCAGTTTAGAATGGACAAAATATGTGAAAGGGTATATTTCTAGCTGATTCCAAAACCAGATTTTTTTATTTTTTTTTTATCTTGGAGACTTAGGAGATTTTACATAAAGTCCACTTTATAAATGTGAAAGCAGAAGTGTTTACAAAGGCTCTTGAGGGAAGTAAGAAAAGGTCTTGGCTTCTGCAATGAAATGTCCACAACAAAAAATGTCTACAAATGCTACCTCCTGAGAATGGCATTTTGTTCACAGTATTCTCAAAAATGTTTATGGTGGAAATTAAGAAAAGGACTAAAAGTGTGGACAAGATAAAGGATGCTTAATAATGAGGTGCTCCACATATCAACACAGTTATTCTTGAAGGCTGTGGCAGAAACAGAAATATGTATATTGAATGTCAACTATTCAGGTTGAAACTAACTACTCTTCAGCCTGCATCTACTGAGCTCTAAAATTCCCTTCAGTACCTCTTTGTTATTTTTATAAGAAAGTAGTATAAAAATTGGTTTGTCTTTGCCTTTTTTTCTGGTTTTGGTTTGGTTTTTTTTTTTTTTCAGTCCTCTGTTTATTAACTTTTCCCTTTGGGAATGGGTTTTTTTACAATCCATCTATTAATTTTCTGGGTGTCCTCCTGCAGCCAGATTTTCTTCTTTTGACATGGAGTCCATCAGTTTCCATCAGTGTCCCTGTTTCCTGGATGTCAAAATGAATATCCAGTCAAATTGTGTTACTAGAATAATGTCAAGCAACTCTGTAGTCACCACATCAGCAAAAGAGCTGCTTTCATAATGTCATTTTATGATTGGATGAATACTGTAATTCATTTTTAGAGTGATAAAGATTTCCATGTCAAAACACGGAATTCTTTGTGCCATTAAAATAATAGAAATCAGTATTTAGGGAACAACCCACAGTGGGTGTCTTGGGAGCGGCCAGTCCCACAGGTGTTTCAGATGACTGCTTATTGCAGCAGGGAATACTGAAGAACCCATGAAAGAGTAGGCTATTACAAAAAATAGGTAATAAGGCTTTACTACCATATAAAAATACGACAGAAAGAATAGTATGTTACTGTGTTTTATATTATAACATTTACTTATAAGGCTACTTTCATCTTTATCTCCCTTTTCACTAACTCATACCTTTCTAGATTTATTTTCTCTTTGGAATCAGAGTTTTCCATATGTTATCTTAGTGGAAAGCTTATTTAATTACTGCCTGTAACAAGCTAAAGAAAAAATGTTTTTCCTGTTCTCTGCTTGTTTTTGACAGACATTGAAAAAATTAATCTTTCTCTGCACAGTAAACTGGTGCCACACACTTAGTCTTTTTAAACACATCATTCCAGAAGAGCTGAACTTTGAAACTTGGCAACATCTAATAATTATTTTTTTTTTTTATAATCTATCTCTAAGTGTATTTGAAAGAAATTACTTTGTCTGAAATTTTAATAAACACAAGATTGACAGGGTATTGATGAGTATCAGGACTGTCAAGTAGTTAAAGCCCCATTCCTACAAAAGTGAGGTGAACACAAATCAGTAGCAATGGAGAGCCCTGCATAGTCTACTCAAATGCAAGGAATTGAGCACCAGTTCAAGACTGACCCCAAAAGCAGCATTGGAAAGGGCTGTGAGAGGTCCTCTGATGAATCCTCAGTGAAGAGTCAAATTTACATGTTGTCTTTGCTTTTAGCTTAATGATGATTGTGTTTTGTGGGAGATTTTATTTTTATTTTATTTATTATTTTTAATTTTATTTTTTTGTTAAGACCATGATGGGTATTCCACAACTTCCCCAATAAAATGTACCCATCTTCACTTCTAGATATCTTTACCTAAATTTTAACCTGAATCTTCCTTGAAATTACCTCTTTGAATACCTACCATGCAATTCTTTTTGTAGGATGAATCTTTCAGTCTTTGAGGTTAGCCCCTAAGCAAGCTTCTAGTCTCTGTAACACGGCAGCCTGCATTTTCTTTACTTCACTTGACAAGCACAAGTGGTGTGGGTCTCAGAGTATTGGTGGGTGCTTTGTATGAGGCAGAAGGAAAAAAAAAAACCACTTCCCGAAATGAAACACTGCATCAGCACTGAAATTAGAAAAAATATTGTAAGTGATAAAAGCCCTTGGAGACTGAACGGTGTCTCCTTATATTGTCTGAATTCCACAATATTCTGTATAATTTATGCTTTCATTGCAAAACAATTTGTCAGTCTCTCATTTGCCAAGACATTGTCAATATAACATAATGCAAGTCATGAGCTGCTGCTCTGATAGCCCAATCCTGTAAGCTGTCTCCATTTAAGCATAAAGCCCCTTTAACAACAAAAATAAGCCTGTTTTGCCAGTCTTTCCTCAGATCACTCACCACAGTGAAGTGAGCTTCAGAAGCTATGTGAAGATGCATAAATGCTAATAATGAAAGACACCTGCAGTATTGTTTTCTTGCACTGTGTACTATTAACAAAGCCAGTGCAAGTAGCAAGTGTAGTCACAGTGTTCAGAAGAGTGATTCTACTGAAGGACTTTGGGTATAACAGTAGGAGAGACTATATAGTAGTTATAGTAATCAATGCAATTTCATACCAGTTTTGATGACATGGAATGATCTACCCTGTCAGCTTTCAGACAGACCAAATTTTAAGCCCTTTAATTTCTATTGTGAATAATTATCTATCCAAGTTGTCTTTTCTCATCACCATACCAAGGCAGGGGATTTACTAGTACAGCTAAACAAACCAGTATAATCATTAAAACAATAGAGCTCTACTTCCTGATGCTACTACTATATAAATGTTAAATAGTAGTAACAGAAAAGGGGGTTGCCTGATTTTAGTAAAACATACTGCAAGAAGAATAATTATTCCTTGATCCAGTCCAGTTTGAAAGGCTTCAGCTGAGCCTGCAACTAAGTTAAACTATCAAAAAATGAGACTATAGCAGTCTCAAAACCTCTTATATCTTTCAATTCCATGAATATAATATGCTATTTCTGCTGTACAGTGAATTAAATTAATATATAACCAAGGTGTAGATAAAAACATGCAGCAGCAAGTCTGAGGGCCATGCTGGATAAAATAAGAACAATTTACAATGGAATAATATGATTTATCAACTGAAGATTTTCAGCTATAAAACAACCCCTCCATTCTCTTCCCCCCAGTCAAGTACAACCAAAAAGAAGACCAGGAAATCTGTAAATGTGGGACCAAAATAACAATCCAGCAAAGAATGGTAAGAAAGGAAAAAACGTTAAGATAGTATCCAAATTTGATTGATGAAACATTTTTGCTTCTGAAATACTGCAAATTAGCACTATTTACTCAGGTTTCATTAGTTAAATTTCAGTTGCTATATGTGTGAAATAAATTATATAACCTGTAAATCTTAATTACATTGTTAATTGGGATAACTTTATGATCATTTTGTGATGTCTCAAATCAGTGAGACAAGTTTTTTTATTTTAGAGTTGATCAGAGCTGGTGGCTCTTTGAATATAACGCACTGCTGGTACGTTTTGATAGAATTGAAATCATTAATTATAATCTTTTGGTTACTGAGTTTTAAATACTACAATCCATAAACCAAAAAATACAGCAGTTTTTGGATGTAATATGATTTTAATACTTCATGCAGCGATTGCTTCTAGTCAAATAATTAGTATTAATTATGCAAGCATGAATCATTCATACATTAGGTTTTTATGTCCATCACAACAGTGAAGCAGGTTTAGATTTAGACACAGATGCAGTTGGCAAAATCAGCACTTGTAGTGAGACAGATGAGGAGGCTTGGATATTTTGATGCCAGGGCATTTGTAAACCTGGTAGGTTCACCATGCTTAGATAACATAAGGCAGTATAGTTTGTAGACATTAAGACGCTGAATCAGTTTATGCCAGCTGAATGTCTGGCTTCTCTTAGCATCAGTTTATCCTCTTTGCTTTTAATTGAAAGCAGACATTGGCATCCCTGGTGAAAGTGGTCCTACCAGAGGGACTAAAAGAACCATAAATCAGCCATGTGACAAGATACTGAGCACTGATAAGGCTTCAACTTAAGTATCAGGTCCAGTGATGAGCACATGACTTCCAGAAAGTTGTTAAGTGACAGGAGAGAGTGCGGTTAGATGAGAGCTCTGAGAAGAACCAAAAAATCTAGAATATACAACTTAAAAGGTAAGGTTGAATAATTGGAGATAATTAGCATTGCAGAAGAGATGACTGGGATAACGGTCTGCACACACAGAAAAGGCTGGTATAAAATGAAGAAATGTGCTTAGCAGTTAGGAAGAAAAGTGAGAACAACATAATTGGTGGCAAGAAAGACTCATACTGGACATTAGGAAAAGCCTTCTAATGCTAAGAACCATCTCAGAAACAGCTTACTTTTGGGGAAACTAGGGACATGGTCCATCACAGAAGTTTTAAGAACAGGCTGGACTAATGTCAATCAGAAATGAAATGGATGCAGCTGGGCCTACCCTGGGGCAGTCCTTAAATGACCTCTTATGTTCTCAGCAACTTAAGCTTTCTCGGATGCAGAAAGTGCTCCAGACTCCTGCTAATCTAGAAGTTCTAGCAAGAACTGGCATTCAGTAATTCCCTGCTGCTCTGCACCCTAGAAAGAGGTGGTACTTCTGTTAGGACAATACACAGCTCCCTAACAAGCATACTAAATTGAGGTGCTTCCTTGGCCAGTGTGCTGCTGCCTGATATCTGTGCCCAGCAAACAGCTCTGGATTATACTATTAAGCAAGGCTGTAGTACTGACCTTTTAAACACCTAAATCTTAATTATGCTTAGTCCTTACCCACAACATGTAAGCCAGAACTTAAACATACCAAAAGTTATTCATCTGTTGGCTTCAGTAATATCTTCAACAAAAATTGAAGTACTTCCCAACTGACTGAGGTGTGAGAAAGCTGGATTGCCCTCTCCTCACAGAAAGATAACTCACAAGTGATTCCATACAAAGGCATACAGTCTTAGAATCATAGAATCATTTAGGTTGGAAAAGACTTTTAAGATCATCGAGTCCAACTGTCAACCATGCCCACTTAACCATGTCCTGAAGTGCCTTGTCTACATGCTTTTTGAATACCTCCA
>JAVJGG010000085.1:23845492-23881916 GCA_035590195.1 Aviceda cuculoides
GGGGGGAATATCCTTGGGAAGGTGGTTAGCATGTTCCCTGTGCTTTTCTTCTACAGTAACACTTTACTGGCATCAACTACAGACACTGACGTCACAACTTAAAAAAATAAAAAGCAATAATGGATTGGTCCTTTTAAAAATCTTTTAGCTTCTCTTTGACACTTGAAATATAAGTGTCAAATATTGTCCAGACATTTCATTTTGCTCGTGTTTTGAGACGCTCTTTCCTGTTCAAGACTGGGCACTTTTCCAAAAGCTACACTCCAGCTTGTGGCATGAATAATTTTTGTGAATTGATGTGTCCCATTTTACTCACAGGGTCAGAGCAAATGATTATAGTCATCTCTTCTGGTCTTAAAAGCTAAACAACCCTATGCTAGCCAAGAAATCATGTTTCAAGTGGTGGAATTCTTTTTAATGAAACATCTCTGTAGTCTGTAATTTTCCTAACATGTCAATGACAGTCAAAACCTAATGGAAGTTCCCTCTGTTTCTTCTTAAAGAACAACCCCTCTAATAATGTATTTTGTATCAAGGCAGACATGTTTTCCCTCAGGACGCAGAGTTTCCAACTGGAGTGTCATGAGTCATATTGCTTTTCTTTCTTTTGTATAATTTAATTATTTCAGAGGATTTTTTTTTTCTTCAACTGGGTAAGTTTTTGACACATTTTCATTTCCATTTTCAAGATGTGGGGAATCACACTTAGAAATTAAAATCAATTAATTCTATCTGTTGATTGTGGGTTTTTATGATTCAAGTGTCCATTTTTTCCAGACCATTTTTTCAGCTTACCACATAAAACCCAGCACTTCTTCCAATAAACCTTTCCTTGTTTCTATCCATAGACCTTTGCATTTGTAACATAACTAAAATTTGCAACATTGAGATTTTAAACCACGAAAAATGCAGAATTTAACAAACATGAATTCTGTGTTACCTAGTCAAACCCAAATCTTCTGAAGCAATTTAATGATGGAATGGAACATAATAGGATAGAATGAGCTATATTTTTCATGTTATTTCACACCAACCAATTAGCATTCTGGATTCTAATATCAATTTAAAAAAGCACAAATTCTTATTTTTCATCTCTTTAGAACATACAATCAGAAAAAAAATCTGTATATGCAGGAAAATAAGATAAGATTGAATTCTGCTGAGTCTAACTCTTCAGTCTGTGAATAATTTTGAAACTAGAGGGATTAATTAAAAAGTAATTCCTTCATGACACACATTCAAAATGCATTTCCTCTTTCTTCAGGTGAAATGAGGTAGTTTTCATTGGCTACAATACTAGTGAAGCTAAAAAATTATGAATACAGAATAAAAAGAAGGCTGCTTCCAGAAAAAAAATGGGCAATCATTTACATGCATAAGCATATCTATATAAATGCCACATACAAGAAGAGAGATGGGATTGTACAGAGAAACCAAGAAAAAGTATAAATCCATTTTCTCTATGACGGCTCAAATACAGCTGGTGAAATTCCTGCATTTCTTTTCCAGGGAAAAATTGCAGCATTTTGAAATCTTCTTTCATTCTAAATCAGCATTGGACCACAAATTTCAAAATGTCCTTCAGCATAGAAACTTTTAAAAAATCCATGTTAGGTAATACTGAAATGAGTTCTGAAATTAACAAAGTATAATTAAAAATAAGAGAATAAAGTGAAAGCATTTAGCTTTTTGAATCTACTGATGTGAAAAATCTAGATCCTTTTTTGTATTTGTTAAATCAGTACATTAGAGTGAAACTTTTCTAGGCCGATACAAAATTATTTAATATATATTGATCTAGCCATGATATATTTGCACATATAATTGAAAGTCCTTCTGCTAGAACATTTTAAAATGGATTTACTTGAAAGGCAGTGTTTACAGATCACACATTTGATCTCAGAAACTAATCCTCTTTTACTGGGACAATGATGTGACTAAAACTACAGTCCAAAATAATATGAGTATAGGAGAACCAAGCTTTGGCAGTATAAACACATTCCTCCACCTCCAGACTATCAGGAACTTGAGAACAAGTGGATGTATATGTTCTTGTATTTTTTCTCTGGAGCAACTGGGAAGGACGCAAAAAAGGGTAGAGAAGAGATAATTTTGATAATAAAACACCACTCAGCTACTCGGTAGGGCAAGGGAGCTCATGGGTCCAAGCAGCTGAGCTAGCAATAATGAGTTTTAATCTGCTGCTAATGTACAACTGCGGTGGGAGAAACAGAAGAGCCATGTGTGGGCTGTTTCTTCTGAGCTGCAATAGCAACACTGCTCCCATCACTGCCAGCACATTTCCTGGACTAGTAGTAGAGTTTACACACTGTCCTTCCTTTAGATTTGTGCTTTGAAGTACAAGCTTAGTAAAGTAAATTTTCATTCTGCTACAGCAGTATATTGCTGTAAATTAGGAAGTCGCCAGTGAGCAACCAGAGCTGATCTTCCTAAAGCCTTTTGTAACTTACCCTGTAACATCGTTTATGCAGAAGCTAGATTTCTATTCTTCTTTTGTCTATCTAAGAGCTACTAGAAATAAACTCACAATGAAGGAAATACTATCACAATTTCTGATAGCTTTTCCTCCTGGGCAATACAAGAGATGTTTTTGATTTGTTCTGGGATATGTAAGACTCTGGATCTCACAGGTCTATCAGCTGTTATAGTTGCTTGCTGCAGGTTTCCCCAATACTGCAGAGACGTCTCATTTTTAGAGCATAGTTTAAAATTGTGCTTTATCTAGCAAGGCAGGTTTGGTCAGGTAAGGTGGTCATCTTTTGGTTAATCAACAGATATGTATCATAGCATCCAAGAATGGGAAAGAAAGAGAAGTTTCTCACTCCAACAGCCATTAGTACACAGCCCAAATCTCTCCTGACACTATCGAGGCACAAGACCGGAGTGTTGTTAGAATATAAAGAGAGCCATAGTGGATCACACCAAATGTCCACGGAGCCCAGGATTTGTCTCCAGCAAAGTTCATAAGAGGCTGAGCAGGGAAAAGTGGAAAGAGAGCATGTACATATGACAGTCCTCTACAGGTTCTCCCACATAACTATTTTTTAGCTGCAGGGGTTTTCTGAGTGGATGCAGTTTCTGCAATTTAATAGTTCTTAATGAATTTCTCACCCATAGATTTGTGCGATCTCTCCTTGAACCCATGTAAACTTCCAGCAGCCCCCATGTCCTTTGGAAAAAGTTACACATCGACTGCCTGTTGCATGAAGAAACCAAACTTCCTTTAGTTTCTTCTGAACTTGGCTCCTACTAGCGTCATCTGATGGTCCTTGGTTTTTGCATTGGAAGAGACAATGAAGAGCCAATTCTTACCCACTTTGTCCATTCTGCTCATCAGTTTGTAAGTCTATCACGTCCCTTCTAAACTGAATGTTCCCAGCATATGCTGCCCATTCCTGCTATGGAAGTCATTCCACCCTTGCGCTTCTGCAAACATCTCCCAGTTGTACCATGTCCTATTTGAGATGAAAGGAGTGGAACCGCGTACACTATTCAATACATGGGTGAACACTGTTTCATAGAGTTGTCCTCTAGTCTTTTTTCTCACTTAACATTTGGTTAACTTTTTGGCTCCTACTCAGCACTGAGACAATGTTTTCATGGAACTAACTATTATAATCCCAAGACTGTGATCCTGAATCATAATGGCCAGGCTCAGAGCCTATAATTTTGTATGTGAATTTAGGATTGCTTTTTCCCACATGCATCAGTTTAGATTTATGCGTACTAAATTTCACTTGCCCATACAGTCTCCTGAGGTACTTCTGTGTTTCCTCATAGGTGGTCTTCATGTTTACTAACATGAATAACTAACTTCCTATCATCCTCAAACTTTCTCACCTCTTCTCTGTTCATCTGTTTGTCCCAGCAGTTTATGGTATGTTTACCAGGACAGACTCCAGCACAGATTCTGCAGAACTCCATTAATGTGATCCATGGTGTATTTTCCTGGTTTCCCTTAAAAGTCTTTGGCACAGGACTTCACCAAAAGCCTTTCAAAAATACAATTATAGCAACTAGCTTACCTTATTCACTTCCTTATCGAACCCTTCAAAGACCTCCAATAGATTTATAAAGCATGGTTTATGTGACATGAAAATTAGCGATGGTATGAATACTTTTCATTCAAAATTTCCTTTTAATTTTAGTCAATATAATCAGACAACAGTTAATGGATCACAATCGGCCTAAATGTAAGTGGAAGCATCTCTACTTATTTAACAGATTGTGCTCATTTCAATCAAGACAAGACTGGGCCATTGAAGTCCGAGCTGCTTACGGGTTTCTGCTGAATCTGATTTGCTCACTAGGAATCTGTAGGTATGGCCATAGGGATCCTGAGAGCTACAGCTTACTGTGTGAGAGTAACTGTCATTGAAAATGAAAGATAGGGTGCCAAAAAGGGCCTAAAGAGGGTTAGAAGCTCATTTGCAACCCCTAGTTCCCTAAGTTTCCCTAGAAATCTCAACCGGATTAGTTATAGATAGGAGATACTAAATTGGGATCACACACTGACATGTGCTGGATTTCCTACAACCATCATGTCGTTCTTTCGGGGAGATGTCATAACCTGCTGCTCTCAACAAGCACACTAGCAAGGGCAAAAATGACAGAACAACCCATATTTCTGTTATTCAAGGAATATTTGCCACTGTCCTCTATGTAAGTTCTGTAAACATCTAGCCATGACAAGGAAGAAGAAAAAGTAACCTCCAGTCTTCATAGCTGAAAGAGCTTTCAGTCACAATTGGGCATTTCTGTATATTCCCTTCTCTATTGCTAAGTAAATGCCAAAGAAAAAAATTAGCGTTTTCTAGCCCTCCCCGCGTCTGCCATGCAATGATGTATATGTTAATTTATAATAACATGGAAGAAAATGGATGCAAAAGTTTAAGTAAGAGAGAAACAGGAGAACAGATCTTGCAGAACAGGAGCTTAGTGAGCAGGAATGTGATATCTGTAATTCACTATTCTGAGAACATGAACATTAAATGGAAAAAATACTTCTAGGAATAAGTCAGAGGCTGTGCTGGTATCAATCATGTTCCCTTGCTGTGAAATACAGGTACAATGCAAAGAGCACTGCACAGAGCAGTAAACAGATGGGCTTCCACTCCACTGCATATTTTACTGAGTATTTGCACGCTCATATAATCAAAAAAGAGAAAAAAAGTCTTTTGCTCTATTTTTACCAGTGTACCATTTTATAGAATGGGATTTGTCTCTCTTTGCCCTTCTGTTTTACAGGGGGGTAGATTCCTTTACGGATTATGAAAAGGAATAAACAAAAAGAAGCATGAAAGCAAATGTGGCTAAATACCCTGATTTTCTAAAATTTTATTATTATCAGCAAATACCTCCCTTTTAAGAGTAGCCCTAATTGGCTATTAACAACAGTAGCTAACAATTTCAAGGTAATTAATAATATTTTAAAATAATTTGATGGCTAATATATTACATTAGATCATACAGTAAGCACAAGTCTTGCTAATTGTATATATTATTCTCCCTACTTGGCTTAATGAAGGTGTCTGGCTTTTAGATTAATTAATTCTTGCTCTATTTTTTATTTTTTTTTAATCAGTGTAACTAATCCTCCAACACACTATTGTAGCATAAAAGCAGAAAGATATGGATGAAGCAGTGAAAGAAACACAAAAAGAACATTAGAATGAAGATTTAGTTCCAAGTTTCAGAAGCAGTTGCACAAAGTAAATTAAGATGTGGGAAATTAGAGAGAAAATGCAGAAGCCTGAGTCAACATTTAACACCTTCTGCCTAATGCTGAAAACATAAATCTCTACACAGAGGTAATCTCACCCAGATCATTTTGATTTTCAGAACAAAGCAATTCTTCTGGCAAAATATTACCACTCCGTACCTTAAGTGATTGTTTTTTCTGTTTTGTCCAAAAACAGAGAGAGGAGGGGGCCTTAGATAAAGGGAGATTTGTTCCAAACTGGGAGCTAATCTTTCAGGAAAGAATAGCAATGAATAAATTGTTTACAGTCAAAATCTTCTCATTTTTATTAGCCTTAATGACATTTCACTCAAACATTTGAGTGTGTCTGTGTGCTCAGCAACTGTCTGCTGCTGTGAGTGCACAAGTGAATTACCTTCACTGAAAGCCAGAGTATACAAATTCTCCTGCCCTGTGTACCAGAAACATACTATATCTTGCATTTTTACCCCTCAGCTCAAGAAACAATTCCGAACTCCCTGGGAAAATGATCCCTGTTTTGCGGAGAGGGAGGTGGAAGATGCACCTCCTTTGGCATTTGCCTACAAGACAATGGGCATTCCCACGTCCCAGGCTCAGCCCTGCACATTCGCACGCCCAATACACAAACACACACCGAGCACACAGCCCCACACGCCACGGCTCAGGGCCTCTGCCCCAGCTCTGAGAAAACCATTCTCCAATTTCTCAGTGAAGCCTGAGCAGTACTGACTGACCAAAATGTCTTAACAGCCTGAGGAAACGTGAGGTCAACCTATCAACTTAATTACCCTACTGCTCTCCTACCTATACGTAATCTTCTTTAGGATTTAGTAGGAGCTGTTAATCATCACAAAAACCAGCTGCTCAGTAAACAGGACAAAATCACAAAAGGAACTGTTTCAGTGCAGTGAATGTCTCTAAAATATCAGACCAAGGTCATATTTTAGCTGTGAGCTTGCTGTTGACATGTACGAATAGTATAGTGATAAAAGTTGTTTGTGCTATGAAATATAGAGTCTTTACACTAACAATGCCTTATTAGGTTTGTGTATTTGAGACACAAAAAAGCACAGTAAATGACCATGCCTGTTAAATAAGTATATTCATTTGTAAACATTCAGAAGATGTGCACGCTCACCCCAAAACCAGTATGCCCCTTAATTAAGCATACACCAGTAAGTATGGATTTCCAGACAAGCAAGCAGTTATGCACCCAGCAATAGCTCACGCACTTACAGCTTACCACTGGTACACGCTCACTGACTTTTGTCTTAGGATCATGCCAATCAGACACACAGAGTGACTTTTGGTCCTACATTTGCACCATGTTTACAAGGAAGCAGACTTTTTCCAAGACATCTCAAAATACTGTTCTACCACTTTTGTTTTTCATATTGTAACCACGACAATGGATGTTGGCTCTTGGGAACCAAGACCCAGTCAGGGCCATATGAGGCAAGTTAATAATAAATGAGTACATAAACGCATCCTGATTCTCTGAACATTATTTTGTTTTATTTCTGTGGTAACTAGTGCACACACAGATACAGTATATTGAGGTTCTCCCACTTTTGAAAAATCTTTGCATTCACATTTTAAGTTGCTCAAAGTATTTTTTCATGTAGTGCTATGTAGCAGATGACCAATTCCTTTTCTCGCCAGAAATCCAAGGGATAGTAAAAAATACTGCGAAAGACATCTAAAAGTAAAATTTTCTAGTAAATTCCCTTCTAAGCTCTGTAGTAGTTTCTCCTGGGTACTAATTCGTATAAGACTTTTTTCGTGTTATTTCTATTTAAGTCACTGGGGAACGCAAGACTAACACAAGACATGTAACACACGTATCCACTTATCAAAAAATAAATATATTACCAGTTTGTTGGAATATGTTGCAGTACATACCCTGCAGCAGAGATAAAGACTAACCTTGGCCCACAGATCACAGGATAGCTCAACAAACTGTTGCTTTGTACCTTATCTATCTTTGGTACCCACACGTGGTCTCTCAGCTTCAAGCCAGCTTCCTAACTTTTCAACCATTACAGAAAAAAAGAGCAGTACAGGCTTGAGGCAAGTGCTCAATGCTCATTAGACTCAGCACCAGCTCCTTCCAGTCGCCCCACACACATGCTTTAATTTTCAGTCTAATTATGGTTCTTTGAGACTGATGTGACAATGGGAAAGAGGATAAAAGAGCTTAGATATATCTTTATAGATATATTATACACACACACTTGCATATAGGATATCAGTCTATCTCTACATCCTACTCACAAAATGGGCAGAATCCAGTGAAGATGATAAAAGATGGAAAAAAATGGCCTTTCTGGTGTCTCCCATCACTTGGCAAATGCTCATTATTGAGCTGCCAGCAGAGAACAGAGACCTCATCCCCACGCCAGCCACAAGGACTGACATGGGGCAGTGATGCTGCCAGCTTCACTTTAAGCAAAACCTGAGAGAAGCATTTTATGCCATGCCCTGAGAAAAAGGCACCAGGGAAGGAACGCAGACTTCCTTGCAGGCACAGAAGCCTCTTTTTGAAACACGCAGAGGAAAAGCCAGGTTCAGGGTTGCCAAGTACCTGATTTCAGGGTTCATTCTGTTACTGAATATAAATTTCTCTGGTGTGTGTTTGGCACGACATGTTATCCTAGACTGATCATATGTTCACAGATTGCGGAGAGTGTGTGAAAGCCTTTTTTGCTGTAGTTATTGGGCGAAGTCACGTCTGTTACCTGGTACTCATGCAGAGAAATCTGTAATCTGGGAACAGATGGTCTGACTGAGAGAGAGAGAGACACGCTGTCTGGAAGACTGCAGAGTTTTTCACTCAGAGGAGATGAAAGAGGAATGAACAAACCCACCACAGCATGATAAAAACACGAAAATGTAGAAGAATGTCAGTCCTGAAGGTCATTCCTTTAGAATTCTCCAACTGTCTATGCACCATATGTGCATATCAACACACCAAAAAGAGCCCATTATCCTGTTGCACAGAGCGGGAGGTAGCTTTGACAGCCAAAAATTGCGGGATTGTAAACTTACCATTTAGAAAAATGAGATGCTCCATAGCCTAAGCGTACAGTCTGAAAGGAATCTGGAAAAATATATAGAAACTTCTGCTCTGGATTTTTTACAAAATTTGATAGCAATAGACCGGAACAGAAAAATTCACATGCTAGTCTTCAAGCACTGCCTTTACGGGATATGTTTGGACCTGAGACTTTTTCAGCAACTTGAGAGATGCAGAGCAAGCCTGGTTTTGGACTCCAGGTGCTTCTGGAGCTGGTGACATCTGCCACCAGAACAAGCCCATCCTTCCCAAACAGTTACATGAAACTGGCTATCGTTACCAAAATACAGCACTGCATTACTTCTAAATAAAATTACTCGGATCTAACCTATCATAAAAGCTTATTCAGCCTTCTTGACAGTGGGAATTTTGGTAATCAACAGCCTAACCAAAGCTATGAGGTGCTGCCCTGCTCAGGTGAGCACCCGCCTTGCTGGCCTGAGAGCCCATGTCCCCAGGTGGGGGGAGCTCTGATGGCCTGAGGCCGCTGTAGCTCCCCCCCGGGGACAGGAGCACACCCAGCTAACACAGGCACAGATCACGTTGTAGCTATGACAGAACAGAAGTCGCCAAGGTGCAAAAAAACTCAGCTGAGGGTCTAACAGTGTCCTAAGGCAGCAGAGTCCTTGTGATCCCTGTGTGGCCCTGAATACACCCCTGTCATCACCCACACCAGACAGTTTAGTGCATCTCTGCTCCCTCCCCACAGCTGCCGTCGCATCTTTGGCCATAGAAGACACATACCCTGAAAAATAAACAGGCCTCTTGCGTTCAAGTGAAAACTCATGACCATCCCAAGCCCCGTGTTCCCAAAGACATTGTTTGGGATATTTCAGCCAGAGTGAAAACAGACAAAACCCTTCCCGAGAAAGCAGTGTCACAGCAATGGCAGCAAGAGGCCTGGGGGAGGTGTGGGCCTGCCTGACACAGCTGCAGGCCCCTGGGGTGGCAGGGCTGTGCAGGGCAGACGGGGCGGGAGGAGCAGAGGCATCAGCCGAGCGACGTTTTGCTCCCAGAACCAAAACGCCTCTGTGTGACAGGTATTTAGGGAAAGCTGGACCTAGTGACAAAAACCCTCCAGCCCTGTGAATTACACACTGCAGCATAGGCCCTTCTAAAAGCTTCTCACATAAAACCTGCCCACAGGAGCAGGAAAGAGGAGAATCAAGACATTTCCCTGGTGTAACTCACTGGATGAAATCAGTGGTATTACCCTCACATAAAACTGATTTGAAAAGAAAATCAAGCCCTAATCGAAGAGGATGATTTCACCAGAAAGGTGAGGGGTTGCAATCTCACCAACTTATTGTCTGAATGAGACTGAATTTTTAGCCCTTTCATCCTACAGCTGAAAACTCTACTTGTAACACATCAGAGAAGCCAATTTTAAGAACACTTCAGTTTTTAGCCAGCACAAGATTTTACATTTGGGTGCTATCCAGTACTTCAAACAATTTTTCACAAGAAATCCACATTGTCAGATATAGACAAGCAATGCTGTATTTTACTATTTATTCTTCCAGCAATGTGTCAGTCAATTTACAGAGTTAACTTCCAAGTGGGACCAACAGTTTTTTGCATCTTGATAGAACTAAGTGACTTCACCGGAACACTCAAAGGCAAAATTCCTCTTCCTTCTCCTCTTTCTGTCCACCTGAATAGCAGCAGAGGCAGAGTAGAGTAACAAGACCCAGGATTAAACATGTTGCCAATGGAGTGAAAAAATCCATTCTTTGACAGTGACAAAGTGATCTATCATAACTCATGCCTAAGCTACTACAGAAGACAACATCCTTTTGGTCAGTCTCAGTTATTAAAAGTAATTGCTTGGAGCCAAACGCTGGCTAAGACACTCTGGAAAAGCATAAAGTATCTTACGAGAGAAATGAAATACAATATCTCATTGTGCAATACAAAACAAAGGTTTTGACTACAGCTTTATGTGTTTGCCAACTCAATTATGTAGATGGTGATCCTGCAAACATGCAAAAAGGGCAAATATCAACTTAAAAGCCCAGAACAAGCACCTCTGCTCTCCCTCTCACTTGCGTATTTTTACGCCTTTCTGAGGCAGGATGAATTCATACTACATGGGTATTACAAAGGCTGTGATACCTTTCTTTGCCTTCTCCATAGCTGTACAAGAGATAGCTCTGTCTTTAAAGGAACTAGTTTCCCAACCTCTAAAAATCTAGTTAGGGTGCAGTAAAGTTTTTGTTACACACAACCAAGTGGAATTGGACACAGACCAAGACAGATCTCTTGGAAGAAGTTTTAAACACTGCACAGCATCACTGAACAGCACATGGTACTGAGAGTAAAAGCTATATTGGTTGTCTTCTAACTGGGAGAATTGAGCTTCTGAAGCTTCACAGGAGCTGAAGCTTTCAGAAGATGAGAAAATGGCTATGAGTTTACACCTTAAGGATATTCACATACCTCTCTAATGGCTCCCACTATCCCCTAAGCTCTTTAGGCCCTTAATTCAGACAATTGTGTGATGTTCACCTTCTACCTGCAAGCAGTGGGTGTCAGCAAACAGAAAACAGTCAGATGACAGAACTATGCAGGGAAAGAGTTGATTCAGAAGCACTGTAATGTTCTTGGTAATTTACTGTTAATTAGGCAGTGGGATTACAGACATCTGAGTATTGCACACTGCACAAAAATGAAACATAAAAAAAAGCTCTGTATTTAAAGAAAAGAACAAGGAAGCAGAAGAGACATCCTTCAGCTAAAGCTGAACAGTGAGTCTCAGTACCTGCTAAAAGATGAACTGGTGACTGGGATCTAGGAAAAGACACTTGGAGAGAAAGAACAAAAAGACCCCAATTAACTCTTGATACACTATCACAATTTGACAGACAGCAGTCCCCCAGCCTGGGCCAAAGCTATGAAGAGTACACAGAGGTGTGCCACTAAGGATGTGACAAAGAGTACTTAAAGACAACATAGGACAGAGAGGAAGGAGAACAGCCCTCCAGGCACGTGTTTGGACTGCAAGTGCAAACGCAAGCACAGGCCAGGACAAGGCCAGACTGGGAATGGTGTCACTTGAGAGGAGTTTGTACTTGCCAGCAGAGTGGGCACAGACATAGGGCCAGTGGACATCTCTGCTACAGAAGATGAATGTGCTATCAGCCTGAAAGCAGATGGCACATTTGCTACTTTTAAGTTGGACACTGGTGTAAAAGCCAGCAGGTTTCAATTATGAGAATGAAAAAGCACTGGGAGTAAGTAAGTAAAATGCAGTCTTTTTACAAAGTGTGTCTTGGGTGTATCCTCTATCAAGAAAGGAAAGTTAAAGGCATCTCATACCACTGTTGTGATGGAGGTGAAACATATTCTGGAATAGCAAGGGGACTGAAAAAATGGGTAGGAAGTCTGACATAGGAACACAGAAGTTTAGTGAGAGTACAAGATTAAGTTGAAAGAGCCCAAACCAAGGCAGGGGCTGTGCCTTGGTTATTATAAATTATAGTGAAAGAACCACCAACAAAATAAATGTCCTGAACAAATCATGATAGGGAAAAGAGACAAAATTCTTTGTTGCTACAAAAAACAAGGACAAAAGGATTAAATAAAGAGGTAATAAAAGATCATCTTCCATCAACCAAAGCTAATAGATCAGAGACACCAAGTGTTTCTCTACATTTGTCATGCTCAGCAGGTCAGCAGGCTTCTGGCCCTTGGAAAACTGCAGATAAAAGGTCTCAGGCAAGACTGGAAGTTTCATCACTCTCCCGTGGGAGCTGTACTGAAGTGGAGAATGAAGAAACACAGTTTCATAAAAAAAGGGAAAAAGCAAAAGGTTTCTGAGGATCTGAGTCTGAAAGTTTAGTTTGAAAGTAGAAAAGCTAAGAGGACCTATTACCCACAAACTGTGCTAGTAACAAGTATATCAAGGCTATTTACTTATTAAACTGCATAATTTGCACGTGACAGTAAAAGGACAGAAGGGCCTTATTTTGTGTCACACCTTGCAACAGTCTCTCCTGGCACAAAGACAGTGGAAATAAACCTGGGAGACACTGGAAGAGGAATGAGTCTGAAGGCCTCGTATTCTGTCTGCTCTAATATCCTTTTCTGCAACAAAGCACAGCTCTTTTGATGACCGTGTCCCTGAGTGTTGGAACCAGACAATGCATGATGCCGCTGAAGTCGTTTTGGTTATACTCAGTTATACCAATTGAGCACCTGGCCTTTCACTCCTGCCAACACGGGATACACAAATTACTCCTATGGAAATGCAGCAAAGCCTGAGGTTCTCGGAAAACCATAGTTCTCTTCACACCCAAATTTTTTGACGTGCCAGTAACAGGAAGGTGATTCTTCTAAGGGTAGCACTGCAGAACATGGTGCACATACAGAGACCAAAAGAATACAATAACCATTAGCTTCCTGGTAGTTTCACAACCCTTAAGCTAAAACATGAAATAATTCCTGGACTCTCTATATCTGTTAGTAGATCACACCTGGGCAACCTTTTAAACACTATATGATTTTATCTGCCAAGTACAAGTTTAGTAGCAATTCTGATAGATATAATTGCGAATGTAACAGCAGGATCTAAAGCTGTTCACCGCTGGTGCCAACTAAGCACACGCATGAACACCCTGCAAGAACATACACACTTGTTGAGCTCAATACTCCTTGTTTGTAAGTTACTTGGCTCAGAGTATAATGACAGCTCTTGGCAAGGTCCCGGTGAGCCTGGAATCTGTAGAAGTTTCATTTATTGGTGCTGATGATAGGGATGAGTTAAATTACAGAAACTGGAATTACTTTTAACATTATTCAAGGGGAATGTTTCCAAAGACCTGACTGTTGCAAAAGCCGATGGTAATATCTCTTCCAAAACGTTTGCCATTTCAGAGAACTAACTCCAAGCTGCCAGTGTCTAAAGTGCAACAGTTTCATTAAGAGAGAAGAACCCATGTTTGGTATTGAGCAACCTCTGCAGATCCTAAATGTGCTCAGCACCTTGCAGGGTCAAGCCCTAAACAGTTTGTCCTGGAACATTTGGAAATTAAAAAGACAACCAAAGAACCAAATTTCTGTCCAAGTTTCATTTAGTGTATGTTTGCACTGAAGGCCACACAAAATCCATTAACAAAGTAATCTTTTCTTTCCTGCACTCCCTTTATTTGTATGGTAGGAGCTCCTCAGAGGTCCAGTCATGCAACAATTACTCTAGATGCTGTACAAACACAGAACACAGAGATGATCCCACCTCAAAGACCTATTTTGTACACACCTCCAAGAAGAGCCAAACCAGATAATGTCATAAGCAAACAGGTAATCATAGACTCTGGTCCTTGGCAGTTACATGCTGGTGAGTTAATGAGAAAGCGTTATGCTTAGGTGCTGGATTTCATTGGGTGCTTCAAGGTGTTTCAAATCTTTATGGAACAAGTCAAAGTCTATATTCTTTACCTAAATTCATTCCATTTAAGTCAATATAATCCAGAAGAGATTCAATTCTCCATGTCACCAGGGAAAAGCTTCAAGTATAAATACATGTTTCAGTGACAGGAATTGCCTCATACTTAGCAAAAGCTGCCATTTGTAACAGTATGAAAGAATTAGCATTTTCTAAGACTTCCTGATTTTAGGTATTCCCATGAGGTGCCCAGAAGAATCCATTATTCAGACAAAATCTGTGACTCCCCAGATTACAACTGTTCTTATCAACAGTGCATGGTAACTGTTTTCTGAAACATGCCAAACTGATCAAGATAATTCATTTAATATGTAGGACCTGAGCTGCTCAAGAAGATTCAGCAATCACGAATCCTTATTTAATTTTGTGGATGACATCAATAGCAAATGAGAAATTAAGACCCGATGTGAAATCTTTGATGGTAATACTGAAGGAAAAATGAGACTTACTTAGAAATAAAATGATGGTAATATGAAAATATGTAATTAAAGACAAATTACTGAAATAGAGCAAGTGTGAATGTGCTCCTAGTGGACAGGATAGCACACTTTCCTCAGCTCATGGACGGTCATTAAGATGCTGTGGTACTTGTGGCCAGTAGGGAGACAGAGTGAAAAGTCAGTTCTTGCTGTTAATTTGCAGCATGTTTCAGTGCTCAGCACTGTCCCTGCCCCCCTTGCTACCCAGGACGTGCACTTCAGTATTTGCTTTCATCAAGGCCTTCCCAGGGTTCATGCAAGAATCAACAAAGTGGAGAAAAAGAGATTCTTCTGTCTCCTCAGTCATACATTTAAACTCACTCCACTAAGAAGAGGGAGACACAGAATTTTTTTGGTTTTCCTGAATACTAGGAGATAACAAAGCTTTGTGTCTTTTAGGAAACTGCCCTAAGTGGGAGCCAGTGCAGGGCTGCACCAGCCAGGGAGAACGAGATACCTTACCTCTGCAGCTTTCCAAGTCAAAATCCCTACTGACATGAGTATGGTCAGTATTTTGTGTTACTGTGAAGACCCCTCCTCCTGATTTACTGTGTGCAGATATGGTACATTCTCCCCACTCAGATAACAAATTATTTCCAGCAGGAGCAAATTGCAAAGCAACATACTTGCTCCTTCTTTCCCAAGCTGATCAAGTACAACTCCACTCATCCTTCCCATCTCCTCACAACATTTGGTGCCTGCTGTTTTCCCAGCCTTTTCATAGAGGTGGCCCATTTAAACCACCCACAACTGCAGTAAGGACAATCAGGGGTTTTGTACTGATAGGAAAACATGGAGCTATTGCATGTAAAGGACATAATATATAGTATACTTCACAGAACAGGCCATAGAGCATCTTTTGCTCAACAACATCGTAAGGCTAGGACCTATGTACACACATTAGAGGCACATGTATTCTCACCAAACTTGTCCAAGTCAGAACAAGTCCTGCACAGAGAATATTGCACCCATTGTAGTTGGACGTGGAGGCATCTTTTGAACCTGCTGTTTGTTTGTTTTCTCTACTCCTGTTTCAGTAATTTATCTTAGGCATTTAGACTACTGTACTTCTAACACTTTACCATGGTTCTTACTATTACAAAAAGCCAGTTTTGGAAGACCCAAAGATCACTTTTCTCTGCCAGGAGACAACTAAGGCAGACTCTGTAGTGATGCTGGGATTCATGTACTAAGTTCGGATGTAAGAAACACAAGTTCAAGTCCCAGCATGCTAGTATCTCAGGACAAGCCACTAACACCCCTTTCTTGGCTAGTGGGATTGTATGTTCTCCAGCATGGGTGAAATAGTACTACGTGTTTGCACAGCTCCTGAGAGACTCTTGTAACAACAGCAGTGCCGATTAACTTGAAAAAGCAGCAGCCATGCAAAAGGAGAACGGAAATTTTGCTACAAGCAGCATTTTGCTTGACTCTTCAAGAACAAAGCTTACCTTTTATCAGAGGAATTAAATCTTCTAAAATCAAGTGATTTTTCTTACCTGCTAACATTGTTCCCTCCAGTCCTATTGTTATTGCAGGAGTATTGTGAAATTGCTTCTTCTACAGCCAGCATAGCTTACCACTCATCTTGTTGAAAAGTGTCACGGACATTTCTTAAATCTCTAAAGTCACTCCCTACAATTTTTTATTACTGAGCAGTGCTAACTTTTCCTGAACTAAGGTTGTGTTTTTTCCTTTTATTGGTTTAGTTTTATTCCCGTCCCCTTTCTGAAAGCCTTCAAAGACGCACCTTAAAATATAGTGTGGGTGAATAGATCTGCCTGTCCATGGCTCAGAGTGTAGAACAACACCTCCTGATCACAGCCCACAAAGATTGTCTCATGCTCTCTTGCCACCCTGGATAGCAGCAGTATGTACAAGTGACTCCCAGCAGGGCTGATTTCACAGGACCTGTGAAAGCAATCACCTGTATGGCAACATTTGAAGAGTTAAAAGGCGTATTGAAAAAGTTATTTAGAACAGTTAAGCACATTAGAATGATACTTTCCAGGAATATTTCTCTGACTTTATTTGTATTCAGAAAATTGTCTGGAGTGGTTTTGATATAAAAAAAAAACCATTTTGTCAGACTGCTAGATTAGCTACGGATAATCTAGTTCATCTCTACCCCTTTTACATTCCCATCAAAAGGAAGTGGGACTCCTCTCCTGCTCAGAAGGGAGCTGGGTAAGACACTGGGTAATTCAGTCTCTAAGCACATACAGCCCGTGACATCTCTGCTGAGCATGCCAGCAAGCATAGCGGTTGTGAAAAGAGGTGTTTAACCCAAGTGATGTAACCTGCTACAGTTCACTCGGTGTCTTGCAGAGACTGTGGCTTCCATTCAAAGCATTACAAACCCTATCCCAAAACTGATTCAGCCCAAAGAAAGAAAGAGTTGTTACAACAACCCAAATGGTGCCAGGATTGCACAGAAGGCTCCAACACATTCTTTGTTAGGATTATTTTTATTTCTATAGCTCAACAATGCCCGCTGCAGGAATACATGGGAACCCACTCTGATTTAATCTGCACTACTAAGAGTCAACGAAGCAAACTGTCAGTGCAACATAAACTGGGATAACTGATAACTGTACTAACATGATAATAATTTTATATCCAGGTAGCACCTCAAAGCTCCAGCCAAGACTGAAGCCCTGCTAGCTTGGCATTCTACAAACACCACAAGGGACAATCCTTGTCCAGGCATGCTTACAAACTAAACAGACAAGACAGGCTATGTACAACAGGGAAAACAAAAATGCGAAAGAATTAAATGTCTGGCCGAGGGTTACACAAGCCAGTCAATGGCAAAGCCAAAAATAGGATCCAAGTTTCTTAGTCTACTAGATGTGGCAATGGGAACTATGTGGCCCATCAAGAGCCTGATTAGTCCACAGTCTCTGGCAAGACCTACTTAAAGCCCTTCACTAATATTTAGGGACATTATTTGTAGTCTGCTCTATTTTGCTTGCCGCCTTTCTCCTCAGAATGGAAACTTTTTCTGTGAAGGAAACTGGAAGGAGCTCCTTCACATGAGTGGGGGAGGTGATGACTGCTATGGGATGAAGCAGATAAGTAACTCCCCCAAATCAATAAAAAATAGCTTCCTTTAATGCAAAGTATTATCCATCTCAATGTTCATAATTGTAACTGTCAGTTATCAAAATTAGGATGGAAGCTATTGTATTTTTTAATTGTGTAGTAAAAGCATGTAGAGCTAAATGAAGCTATTACAGCAATATGAAGAGTAGTAGTCCACTCAGACATGAGATTTTATGTAAGTCAATACACAGTCTTGAAAATAAAAGCCCATATTTAAGACCCAAAATTTCTGTTTTAGACACTTGCTTGATTCCCAGGTGGCGGGATAGGGTACGGAGTACCATGGGTAATGAGCACAGATGTACCAGCATAACCGGCTCCTAGTTTAGAGCCCACTCACAACCGTATTGCTTGCATTAGGGTTCTGTATGTGCGATTTTGAAAAGCACTCACCATCCATGCTAACTCTTCCTCTCTTGCCATTAGGCATTGGTAACTTGAGGTAGAACAAGACCAGCACTGAGCTATTCTGCAGTCTCACCTGAACTAAGATCATCATATGACACAGAAGCAACAAAAAGATCTCTATATACACTACTTGAGGACATATCAAATATCACAGTATCGCTTTCAAACATAATGCGTATTATCCTGATTACCATCTGAAAAGTATTTCCTTTATTTATGATTAATTTCTTGAATAAGTCCATGTGCATTATATGGGAATTGAAAAATCAGCCCCCTTCCCCCTATATTTTATAAAGTATGTTAAAAAAAAAACCTTATACATCTTCTGGTTGCCAGTCATTTACGGTAAATGAGACTTGAATTCCAGACTTTGGAGTGCAGCCATTTAGGATATGCAGCTTTGCAAAGTATTTTCCACAATGAAACCTCTAATGATTTGAAGTTACCTCACATTAACCTAAGGTAATTTATTAGTGCAAAACCCTCTAAACTACTGACACATCTGGTCAAAGAAAAACATGATAAATCCGATGCTGAGATTATAGTCATTGTACTGTGGTTAGAACTGGATTTTTGAGAAGCTGGCATTTTTTTGGATCAATCAACAGAGCTCCTCACAGTCCAAAAATGAAATTACAAATGCTTTCAAGAGAAATAGGTGCCAGCTCAATGCACAGCTTTTATGTAGTACAGGGTTGATTTAGAGTAACATTAGTCGTTTATGTGGAATAAGCCTACAAGCAATGTCAATGAGCTATCTGTGAAAAGCCCTAACAGAAGATGATTTGCAGAATTGGGCCCTTTTAACCATAAAGTATAAGTGTTATTTCTACAGCTATATCTTTATAAACCAAAGCCTCCATGAAATAATAACACATTCTACCCTTTGTAGAGGGGCTCAGAGATACAATTAGTCTGTGAAAATTCAGATATCTGAGATTTATGCAGCCAATACTTTCCTCCTATCCAAAACAAAAGCTTACACATGCTCAGATGATGCAAGGAATTCAAGTTACTGCAAATCAGCTGAGCCATGGTAACTGTCTGGATGAATTCACAGGCTCACTGCAAGTTTAATTCAATTTAACTTAGCCTGCTATTGAAGAGGGTTATCCAACATGCATTACATTGCCTTTAGGGCTACTTAACACCATACGGAAATAAGTATCATAACTTGGATGATGCGAGATATCTTGTGAAGCTGCATTACCTAAATGCATTTTTTAGTTCGATTTCTGATCTTGTGTTTATATATAGGTGTCATACATTTACAGCAAGATAACAGAAGCCTGTAGACACAAAGTCTCTGGAATTTTGTTTGAAATCCAAATCCAGAAATGCAAACAGATTCTATTGTAGCTTCAGCTCATATCTGATGTTTAATGAGTCTCTTATTTCCCACAAAGCTGAAAGCAAATCCCTTATTAGTTGAGAAAACTTAAACGCATTTCACTTTCTCATAAACTCTATTTTCTGTTGCTATTTCTGACAGTACTCCCTTTGCTGGCTAATGCATTCTGTGATGGTACTTTGGAGAAGATCACTTATTTTATTCCTCTTTCAGGGACAAGGCTGTTCCAATTTACCTGTAAATACCTTTGCATCTCTAACAAAAAAGGGGTTCTTTTTAGTGCAGAACTCAAGATCACAGTAGGCCCCGTATAGGATACACCTACAGGGAACATGTGAATCTACCAGCCTCAGTGCTTCTTGATCATGCATGTGTTCTCATGCTATCAGAAACCTGAAAGAAGGCAGTAGCTGAAAACTGAGCCTTAAGATTGCTGGCAGTTCTCAACACAGTAGGGCAAGAAGTTCATAAGATTTGTTGTATTAAGAGAGCACGTCCATACGCACTTGAAATTTTATAGTGTTTTCCATATCTTTCATAAATCACAAGCTATGGAACAACTTTCTTCCTTTCTGGCAAGCCTGTTTACACAAATCTCTGCCATTCCACTCAAGGCTGCATTGGCTTATTCTACAGCTGAGTGCACTCTTCAAGGACTTCCCACTGAGGAGAAGAAGGGTATAGACATTATTAGAACATGTTTCAAAAGTTTCATCCTCTCTCACTGCCACTCTTCAGTGAAGGATGTCAGGCCCTACATGTTAGGAACTTTCTCATGTCTATCAGAGCCTGATTCTCCATGCAACAGGTAAAGGAATATTGGGTGAAACATCCCTGAAATCAATAGCATATCAACATAAATAAGAGTCAAAATTAAATCTTGGTATACAAGAACACATTCCTGCACATTAAGCATAAGATGAACAGCTATTTGGACTTGGAGATAATATAGCCCTACTGTGGGCCAGCTTCCACACATGGTCACAGAGAGGAGGTGTAACTCAAATCTTAATAGTACAGTTGCTGGGGGACAGGGTAAACCCTTATCCCAATGTCAGCATCAACAATGCCAAGAAACTTCCAGCCCCTTAATCAAAATATTAAATCCTGAGACCAGAGGTGGAAAAGCCTCAAACACTAACTGTGGCCAAAAATCTCCAAAATCAACCCTCAACCCTTGATTTGCAAGGAATGTAAAACAAAACACTGTACATTCATGCATTTTTTGTATGCAGCTAACAACCCACTGCAATGGGGTTAAACCCAATGGTTAGCCAAATTCTGCAGTCCTTCAGCTCAACTATTCCTTCTGAAACCAGAAGGAATTGTTTAATACCCATCCACTTAGCCCTGCTGTCTGAGGGCAAAAAAGAGTAGAGTTTCCTCAGAACAGAAGACAACTATGAGAAAATGACAGTAGGGCATCTGAGGGATATCTGGTCTTCAGGTAGATGTTCAGAAATGCTAGAAGTCACGTATCCTCACTAGGTTTGCTTTTTCCTTGGTATCTGAAGACCATTATAAGCTGGGGAGAAAATAATTACTCCTTGCCACGTATCAGGCTTGTCCTGATAAGGCAAATATTTCATGCGATGCACTATTGCAGAACTCAACCGTGCTATAATTAGCAGCTGTGAAGAATCAACTCCACAGCTATCAGCACATCCATCTCTATCTTCCAAACGGTTTTGTGATATGACTTGGAAAAATGTGGACATGTAGGAATTCTGAGTAAGTTATTTCAACTCAAAGGGAAATACTCATCTGATAAGAATACCACAGTTTAGACCTTTGTAATACTTAGCCAAAGCAGGCCCAGCTTAAAGCATCTAAACATTAATTCTAAAAAATCCTCGTTGCTTTAGAAGCTTCACTCCATCTTTCACTGCCAGTTTAACATGATTTTGATTGAACATAATAATTGACTTTTTTAAAAAAACTACTTTGGAAAACTACATCAACAGTAATATTTGCAAATACTATTTTGATGACCTCCCGAGGCAAGGGATTTCCTTATTAGTGAAACCTGTGTCGCTGGCTAGCTGATGTAAAAGCAGAGTCAGGAAGCTCTGGGCTTTTTCCTATGCTAAAGATAACGCAGTGGCTGCTACAGAACTGGGGACCATTGAACCAGGGCTTGTGTTCCCCAGCAGCCTCTGCAGGGAACCAACCATAAGCCTGGCAGGTGAACAGGCAGACAGCAGGTGGGGTTCCAGAAACCCTCAGCCTTTTGTCCATTTAGATAAAACCGGAATGTATTTGCAACACAGTTCAGTCTTGCAGGCTCAGCGAAAAATATATGATTGAAAATTTCCTGGCCAATCCTGCACTGTATTATTCTCAGAGGAAACTACAGTATTTGTTAAATTCATCAGATTTAATCACATGTCCTCAGACCTGGAAATAATTTGAACCTGCATTCAAACTTCATAAAGCCTCTAAGAATGGTGGAAACAGAGTATCCAAAAAGCAATACCAATCAAAGCTCTGGAAAGTGACTTTAGAGCCAAAGTAGTGATTTAGGCCAACTGTTACCTATCATACATTGTCTCCTCTGGATATTTGTTATGTTTCTAGATCAAGTGAAATAGCTTTTTTAATGAGAAGCATGTTTCACATGTAAACTATTCCTGCATTTAACCCACTGCTAAACCAAACTAACACAGTTGAACAGTAACATGCAATATATATATAAAACCAACAAAAAAAGTAAACTACCATCAGAAAAAGCAATCAGAATGGCTTGAGTTATTGAAAGAAGCCATAAGATAGTACCAGTAAAAGTGCAGGACTTTTGACTGAAGAGTCATATTCCAACAGTGTCAGTACAGTTTTTCCTCGTCAGCAGTTTTTCCTTCTCAGTGTACAAGAGTTTATTAGCTGTCATGCAAGCTAAATATAGCTATCTATAATATCCTGTAAAATTCTCTGAAACATGAACAAATGAGTTGATTTTAATAACATTCGCTCCCTTCACACAATCACAATCAAGTACCCACATTTTCACTACTGAAATTCAGGATCTGATTCTTGCCTGACTTAGGCATCATACTGTCATTTTACGTAGGCAATGTGGATATAAAACTTTTTCATGAGAAAGATTTCTCATCTGCTTTTCCCAAGCAGAAATGGCTATGGAAACAGAAGAGTAGTGGTCTACATTTAAAGCAAGGGTTGAACTGAAAGTACGGACTACCACAGTTCTACAGTCATATCTCATTGCAGCTTAGTTTGTGTTATCTATGAAGTTCAGCTATACCACAGGAAGAGAGCAGAGAAAAAGGAGGAAACACAATCAGGTTTTATTAGAAGGTCACTATTTTCCTGTGAAGGTGACTTCCAGTAAATATGATCTATAAGGCTATACTATTTTACACATTACCAAAGGCAAATAATCTTGAAAGATTTAAAGGAACAGTTCTGTCCAGCAATATCTTGACTGACATACTCAAAAACGTAAGCTTGTCAATCACTGACCTCAGTAAGAGTAATCTCCAAGTAATATATTTTGCCTTAAGCAACAAAAGGTCCAGATGCAAATCAGTTTTAAAAGTAAATACTATGAAGCATCTAAAGCAACTGTCAACAACAACTACTGCACTTTCTTCTATTGACACCAGCAGGAGTTCTGCCTTTGACTAAAACCTACAGTTTAATACAATTTTAGGCAGTAATTCATGTATAATATTTTTCTAAGTCAAGGACAACATTTTGGTCAGGGGCAGCAGAAATATCGAAGCAGAGTGGCCACAATGACATTATCGCTATTCACATCCAGCAAATGAGATATCCTGGATACAGTTTTGTGAGCATGGCTATTTGCTTTAAATAGCTTGAATAAGATCTCATTTATTCAAATCTACTCATTCCTTAAGGAAAATCCCAGTGAGCATCACTGGGGTTTTACCTAAGGAAGACAAAGGAAAAAGGAATAAAATCTAGCACTATCAGCATTTCTACATGTTCTAATTCACTTTAATTTTTAAAACTTAATAAAATTGCTAATAAACATTCAGAAGGTTGCCTAAACTCTGCTAGAACAGAGTAAGGTTAGTATGAATTGGATAGTTTTACTAGTTGATGGATGGAAATTATTGGCCCATCAGCGAAGTTAATTTTTCAGATATTTTATAGCTCACTTTATGCTTTTTGACTATGCAATGAAAAGCACAAAAGTGGAGGTGGTTAAAGTTTTATGGATGGCTAATGTTTGTGTCTTTAGTACTTTTAATTATTTTAGTGGGTGCAGTCACTGCCACCTCATAGTATTTGAATGTTCATTTCTTCTTTGCAATAAATCCTTTTTAAAGAAATATTGCCATAATTTGTTTCACTCAAAATTAGTACAACAGAATATCCAAATATCCAGTATAAAGTGTTTATTATGTTAACAAATAAATAATAGAAAGATTAAATAAATCACTAAACTATAATTTAAGTGAAGCTACAGAATACCAATTCTCTGACTTGTTAATGCATTAAAAAAAAAAAAACCAGGCAAGTCAGAGGAAGGTTTTCAAAATGTTTGCATAGCTTGTGCACCCTGTGCTGACCATCATCATTAACTACTAATAGACAGTGTAAGCTGTTGTAGCACATAATAAGGCCAGGCTGCACTGTCATAACCACTGCAAAAATTAACAAAATATTTTTCCAAGGGCCTCAGTTTTATTTTTCCCCATGATAATTTCAAGGTGATAGAGTGAGACATGCAGGCTGTAACACCAGATATGGGTTGAGTTGTTGAGACAGGCCCATACAGTTGACATAGACTGGTAAATCTTTCTCAAAATTATGTTAACTGATGGATAGACTATCACTAGACTGAGCCATTGTCACTGCCTAGAAAGGAAGTTAAAACTCTGGGTCAGTTTAAGTTCCAGTTGTCATTTCTTTTTTGCTAGAGAAGTTGCCTCCTTCTGAGAAATAATCTGCTCCTACAATGCGTTATTCCATGTTACCAAGGTATGCACGATATTATACCGGCAAGTATGAGAAAATTATCATGGCAGAGAAAGTTATGGTTTAAATTAAACAGAATATTGAAAGCATGCAATAGTGATGGAAGCAGGAGGAAGAGATGCATTTCATGAATAATTAGTCAAGAAACCAGACTGAGTTTTGGACTGGGTCTCACTGTGCTTCTTCTGAGGCCTTACTTATTCTTCTTACAAATTCATGAACACAACAACAGAAATAGTCTCTGATTCACATAGCCCTACAATGGCGGTGAGTTAGACTCAACACAGAGGTAACATGCATGCAAAATAGATACAGGTGAGAGGTGCACTGATAGCTCACACATTTTTACACGTATTCACTTGTGTGCAGTTCTTTTATGGTAGGAAAGCACAGTACAAGTGTGCCATATCCAAACCTTGAGGCTTCTGCAGCATCTGCATTATGGGTGGCCTGGAAAGATACATGCTCAATGTCTGTAATCTCTGCAGTTATCCTTATAAGCTGGATTTCCAGTTTGGCTCAGTCTCTTGGAGACCCAACAAAAATCTCAGAAACAAGCTGTTAAGAGCATTCAACTTTAGACCAAAATTCCCAGCTCCACACCATCTGAATTGGCTTTTTCCAAGCTTATAAAGTTTACCCATTCATTTCATTCAGGACTTGACAGTATGTTAGGGAAGTTACAAGACCAAGCAAAGGGAGAAGAAAAAGAAAAGGAGAATAACACCTGTCTTTGGAGCTGGTCACCGGGCAGACGTTTAATGTGTTGCCTGCTGGGAAATGGGGATGGTCTCGCGTTACACTGAGCCTTTAGCAAAGGATGGAGTTTGCAGAAAGGAATCCTGCAACTAGAAGATGTGAGGCTTGGGCTTCAGCCAAAACCAATGGAGAACAGCATTAAATGAAAAGTTCCATAAGTCCAAATGCGTTCAATCACTGAACAACACACAGCTTTGTGGTTTGAAAGAATTTAAAAAAGAAATTTACATCATCACTGCAGAGCTACCAGTTGTTTCTAATTTTGAAGAACAATCACTATTTTACCCTTAACTACCACCAAATGCTTCCCAGAGTGATCACAGTTACCCATAAACAGACAAAATATCTTCATTTAGGAAGAACAGAGCAACCTTGATAAAAGCTGATAGGGTACTCTGAAAATTGCTTTAGTGCCCAAAGCAGAATTTCATCTTTCATAGACTAAATTTACGCTAGTAAGTGGCACCAGTTTTGCTTTCAGTTACATCCTTAGGAGCTCATTGACTACAACTGAAAAGTCATTGAAGAAGAGTGATACCAAAAGGTTAGTGGCGAAACATACATAATGTTATCACAGTAGACGTTTAGAGAGTATAATCTTAAGAATAGCAAAGAAAGGTTGTGGCAGAAAGCAGTAGAATAAAAAAATAAAAGTTGAGCTGAAAATCCTAAAGCAGTGAAACCTGCATAGTTCTACCTCTGAAATGAAACAGTGGAACAGCGAGGACAGGACTGCAGAATATCTCTCAAAAATTATCAACGTACTACACAGCCAAGGAATAAAATCATATATTAGAAGCCAAAATGCCCTTTTTTCATAGTCAATAATACTGACTGCTAGAAAGGGATAAAGGCATGTACAGGTGCACAAGGACCATATCAGTAATGACATGCAGTAATCTCTAATTTTAGTTTCATACAGTGAAACAAAGAAGAATCTTTTTTTCTGAGGGATCTAAAGTATCTTAAAGTCTCCCTGATTTTTGTAGGAAATGAGAGGACAGTAACCTTGCCTTATGAGGAAGTGAGTGGGGGACAAAACATTGTTGAGAAGGGAACTATCTGAATAACAATTTCACAATTTCAGGAACCTGACAAGACATTAAGTATTTAAGAAAGTTATTTAAAATCCTGTGATGTTTGAAAGGGGACTTACAGGATGAGGTAGAGTTTGATGAATTAGTAAATATTTTAAGATCTTATACAGATACAGTTCATACTGTCCCATTCAAGTGAGGGACAGGGTTCATGCTAACAAGGCTATTTGCTTTTTGGAGTTTCTTATTTTAAGGCAGACAATAATGATCTTTTGGAAAGAAAAGATCCATAAACTATTTCAGCTCTTTGTTTTCAGGTTCGTTGCTAGGATTTAATGACCTAGGATTCCATTAATCTCTAATTTTATGATTCTATTAAACAAATGATAAATAAAAATTTCCTCTAGATGGGGGGGGGGGGGTCACCACAATATTAGAAAAGGATCCAGTTTTTCAGTCAGTTGAAACCTCCCTAATTGGCTGGCATGTTTTTCTGCACTTATTACAGTGAATGCTGCCATCTGTTTCTTACTTCAAAAGAAATAGTCAAAATGATAAGCAAGCGAACAGAGAAGAAAGTCTTATCATGCATATAGAATATTTAAAAAAGCATAGTATCCACTAGCTCCCTGTGGATAGAATATTTTCAGTCTTGACATAATAATTAGTGGTAGAAAAATTGTGACAGGCAAATATTCAACCAGCTTCCATTTGTGATAACGGGCCATGTACAGATGAGATCATTTTGACTTCAGGTTTTCCATTACTCCCTTTAGGGTTTACCTTTTAAGTATCACAGTAAGAATGAGTCTTTACGATGAGCCAGGCTGCACACTGTCCATTCATTAGTCCACAAGTTGTTGACTGAAGATACTGAAAAGTTTGCTAATGTAAAACATCATCTTTAATAGCCCAAAGGGAAGTCTACTAAGCAACAAGAGAAAGAGCATGAAAGACGCTCACAATGTTAGTGTAAAGAAAAAGACACATAAGAGAGAGAATATACATTCACTTCCACTAGACAGCTAATGTATCATCAACGGTGCCTTCATCACAAATGATGAACTATGCATCACACTGGCTTTTTTCCTCATTGTTAAGCATCATAATGAAGTACTGATATTTTAGCAATTCAGCATTTAGTTCCATCAACTGCTGCTTAACCCAAGGACTGCAAAATTGATGCTTGAAAAAACAGTAGTGTCAAAGACCCCTTGCCTATACATTAATGTTAGACATTCACTTCCTTGAGTACCTGCAGATTATTCAGTGGAACACAGCCTGTTCTGGGTGTACTGTAAAGGCAAAATCCCATGCCAATGTGCACAGGAACAGCCACAATCTGAAAAGTCACAGAAAGGAAACTATAACACACCGGATGTGCAATAAACCATGGTAACTACTACAGTTGAGAAGTGACAATAGCACAAATATGAAATACAGAAGAGGATTTCACTCACATGGAACCTGTTATGTATCTTTTCACCCTAGCACGCAGTGGAGAGTAGTGAGATTCACAGCTTCTCTCCATCCCATTCTTTTCCCATCTGACTGTAGGGATCCAAATCTGGATTTGTATAGGTTTGTATGAGACTAGAAGAAATAAGAGCTTTCTGCTCTCTGTGTCTCATGGCAGGAAATGACAGATCCCATTGCTACAAGGAACAAAAATAATTTGCAACAAAACTGTTTTTGTATCATTCCAAGTTTTTTGTTTTGTTTCACAAAAGACTTTATTAATTCACCTTCATGCTTTGCTTTTTCTTCATATGTCAATGACCCTACCATAGTATTTCCTGGTTTTACAACTGCCCAAATAACAAAAGCATGAGAGACATGGGCCAGGGCTGAGACGTACCCACCAGTAATTCCTTTCGCTTCTATCTGTAGGCCACATAAAGAAACAGGCAATTTTAGAAAGAACAGGATGCCAACATGTATTTTTTATTACAGGATATCCAGGCTGTAGAGGCACCTGCTCAGGGCCAAATGCAGCAAGTGGGAAGGAAAAGAAGAGAAAACAATGCTGGAGGAGGGACGGGGGAGACTGTGAAGACAAAAAACCTACAAAAATACAAAACCCAAGAAGTGACTAACAGGTCATGCATGAATATTTGCTATCAGAGCCTGTGGATCACAAAAGATAAAGAACAGTGAACATACAAGCCTCAGACCAGAATCATGCCTTGACACTGTCACAGCTCAGCTTACAGATGAGACTGATGACTACAGGTTGTGTTTTTCACCCACTTTCTCAAAAAAAAAAAAGTATACATACACACAGAGTGTGGGAAACAGGACAATGGCCATGAGCTGATGTGATAGCTGCTGGCACTTGCTACCTCAAAAGGTAAACTTGAGAAAGTGCAAGAACAGCAGCACTTAAATCCCACAGGCAAAGGAAGTGTCTGTGCTGTCGCACTGGATGGCATTACTGTAGCCAAAGATTCAGCACAGTTCATGGGCAGACAGACCTTTGGAAATACAGATAAAATCAGGAGATATTTGAACCTGTAAACAGGATATAAAAAAGCATAGGAATTAACTCCTCTGTGAGCTTTGGTGACTTTTGGTGAGCTTTTAGTATCTCCTGTTATCAATAGGCAAACATTAAGTTGGGCAGAGCTGCCTAACTCCACTTGTCACAAATATGTCTACTATGCTACCAGAACTGTTTTTTTTATAAGGTATTTGGAAAACAGCCTATTTCTGTTGGATAATAAACAGCAAGTGCTGGAGTGTATTTAACGTGCAATGGATACATGCCACAGAATGAATGCTGTGTCCACTGCATGATAGCTACCCAGGAAACTAGTTGGGCATAGACTCTACAATTTCTCATGGAAGCGAAGAAATGTCATTTAAGGTAACATGTACAACTGGTAAAATCAGTACTGACAAATACATTCGCTGACAACTTCAGCCCTTTTTCCAATTACCAGCTGTTTGCAAACAGACTACAGTTGTGTTTGTTATTGTAATTGTGGAACAGACAATTGAAGTGCCTGAGCCAAAGCCCCAAACTCTCATCAGCTTCACTGGGCTATGGGAAAGGGCCGTAGATGAACAAACTTTACCCAAAGAATATGTGAAATATTCACTTGGACAGTTTTCCACTTCTTATTTATGCTGTGCAACTGGTCATTCATATCAAACAGATTTTTTTTTTCTTCCAGACTAAATATATGAAATCCTTTAACTAATAGTCTAGAAGTAAACAATTTTTACACATGAATGAATAACCATATTCACATGAGACAAAAACAATGTGAAGAATAGTCATCATCCAAATGTTTATGGCAGTACAAATATCTATGAGTGTTTGATACCATAAGTCTGAGGTGTTCAGAATTCCAAGCAGTGCTTGCAAGTGTAGTTTCAGTCCCAACGAGAAGCTACTGCATGCATCATTAGTCTGAAGCAGAAGTAGTCTCAGAACAGACTGCATTGCAAGCTGATACACTGAATGTTGAAATCACAAATTAATCTGTCCTTCCCATGAATAAAGAGGAAATCAAACCCTGAGATTAAACATGTTACTGGTTCATTTTTCAGGATCTGGAATTATATTGTCTGCCTCTACAGGGGGAAGTAGTTGTCTTTATAATTCAGCCCTACTATAGTCTGTTATGGTTAACAATAGTAATAACATATCTATTCCAAAGTACTCTAGGAGAAATCCTTCAGAGAATTTACCATTTAATAGTGACCTTAACACTTACCTTTATAGATTAACATCCTCTTTTCCTAATCTAACTGGCTTTTAATAGATTTGTTTGAGGACTCGTGGGACATGTCAGCTACAGAAAGGTATCATAATCTGATCCTTAGCTTCTTATAAATGTCTTCAGCAGTATGGATCCTACTTGTCCCTCTCATTTGAACATACCAGAAAATTTCTCCTTGATATTCAGGCTATATATATATATATATATGTATATATATTGCCTACCTCTCCTGTTTATAGAGTAATTTTTCTCCATCTTGGCCTTCACCTATTAAATAGCAGATGTTAAGACTAGATTCTCATAACCAAGCTGTCATGGAACTATAAATTTTCTTTAATGTGGCACTGTACAGAACAATATAAACTACAGTATGTATGCTGCAGAATTACCACCTACCAATGCTACATGTAGGCAGAATTTTTGGGCTACCTTCCTTTTTTCCCTGAAATTCCTTCTCCTGAAATATACTTAATGCAGATCAGATATTCTGACTATTTATATGTTATCTTGCATTGAAATCCCTTTCCAAGAAACACCCTCTCAAAGGCACTTTAATGATGGAGAAATTTGTGAGTGATTGGTAGAAGCTCTGAGCAACCACAAGACACCTTGTAGCACATCACAAAGATGTTTTCCATCTCTTGATTCCAATGTTTATTTTCCAAGTATTGAATTATAACATTTACTACAAGGAGCATACAAACACAGTAAAACCAGTCATCTGTTTAACATAATAAATAAGCTTGAGCTATAGATGTGCTATTAGTTTCAGATTAATTTGTTCCTTCTTGATACTATCTTGATAGCAGCAAGTAATGAGTGTGAAGAAAATAACATTGGTTTGAGTGTTCAATGTGATACACAGAAACATTTTTATAAACTACCCCAAAAGCTCAAGGAATAGGGAACTGGCAAATAACGTAGGGTATGATGAGCTGAGCCAAGAATGTGATTTTGGACTGTTTCCATTGTGGTTTTCACTTCAGAGTAATTTGTATGATTTGGAAAGCTAGCAATATAACTCTGTGTAGGGATGGGTTATTCAAGGTAACCTCTATGTTTAAAGGATGGGGTATTTTTATAGCCATGGACCAAAAATGGGGTCACATGTTACAGCTGGAGCTAGAAAGGAAGACAAAGAATCCACTGTTTTTAATTTCTCACATTATCTTGTACTGTACAGAGACATGTATTTTACTGTTCTTAAAATACATAGCTATTAATATGCCAATGGCATGATGAGCAAAACAGCAAAGCCTAATAAAATGTCCCTCTAGCAGAAATACTAACTTTTCATATTCTTTAAGGCTAGTGTTCACACTGAATTCCTCAAGAAATGCAGTGAAGTAGAAGCATAAGAGAATAGTATTTGGAACTTTTAAAATATATTGGATGTGAATGCATTCCTAGTTCATGTGGCAGCCCAGCCTGTCAATTTAGTGCTAGATTTTCTCTGTGATAAATCTTGAGCTAATTTCTAGAAAACAGCTAGAAATTTTTAAGCTGCTAAAAGTTAGAAGTTATGGTTTGTACGTGAAACCACAGCAACTGTGGGCTCAACACTGTACATAAAGATAGGATTACCATCATTTAACATATTTGGATGTAAACAATATTTTCTCTAGCACAGAACAGGTGAAAGATGAAAAATGTCAAATTCCCCAGAGAACCTTGAAATCAGCCACTAATGAAAGTTTTACAGTGGGACCTTTTAAAGACTTGACTCCAGATTCTCATCTGTAGTGAGGTTTCAATGAAGGAAGTGGAAATACCTAATTTACATCAATGAAAAATTGGACCTTAATTATAAGGTCAAGATAGTAGTGACATTAAATTCTCATTGTACTCCCCCCTGCTTGAAAAGAGTAAAACGCTTCCAAGATTTTTACAGGACCAATCTAACATCAGTTTGGGAAATCATCCACAATTATAAGATGATTTCAAGAAATACTCATAGGGCCAAGGTCTTGAGACTTCTTGATGTCCTTGGCTAGAAACCAGGTGAATAAAAATTAAATAACAAAAAGCTAGAAATGATGTATCATTGTAAAGAAAAATTAAAGGATTGATTAAATAGTACCAACTAAATAAAAAACACTGGCACTTAATAAACAAGAGATTTCACATTTTCCCCCTTCTTTTTTTCAAAAACATTCTACCTGGATTTTGATTGCAGATCACAGAAGTCCTGGGTGGGAGAAGTGGCATGCTGGGGACTGGTGGGACATTGCACTATATCATCAGGAAGATACGGGTATAGTGTTGTACCCCTAGGATCACCCCAGGCTGCTGTACTGCAGATCCCAGGGCTAACTGGAATAATGTAAGCAACTCAGGTAAGGTAAAGAATGAGTACAGGATTAGCGTGTGCATGCACACACACAGCTTAGAGTCACACAGTCATCTCTCTACATCTAGTAACGGGATGCCAACCTTGGGCTGTGCCTCTGGTCAAATACAGGCCTGAATCTTACCGTGACATCCCAAATATGTGACACCACTGCAGAAGCAGCGGCTGCTTTGGCTAAAACTAGATAATCTGTCTGCATTGCATTTATGTCCTCTCCAGAGCATGTCTTTATACTATTTCACTCTGAAGATAAGTTTTTAGATGCTGCTGACCATCAGGCAATTTCCCCTTAAGTTTCCTTTTATTTCTCATACATTTAATATTCATTAATACTTTTCTAATTTCAAACTTTCTTTACTAATGTCCTTTAAGTTCGGTAATTTCCTAGACATATTTTTCTTGTTCTCCACAGATGCTTGGTTATCTTTCATGCACTATATTGGATCTCCAAGACTGCATCTCTCTTTCTCATCCCCACCTGACAAGAACTAAGTGGGTTCTGGTCTGGACAAGGATGTGCAGTTATGGTGACAGGATACTTTCATTACCAGATGCTTACTAACACATGTTAAAGGTTTTCTGGAGAGAAGAAAGTCTGATTTTTACACAGGGCAAGTTAAAGTCTACTGGGGATAAAAGGATTTATGTTGCTCCAGGGAATGTTCAATGCAATTGCCATAGCCTTTGCGAGTTGGAGATTTTACTATGCACTTGATCTGGATTGCTTAACTGGTACTTAAAACCTCAGGGTTTCCTCTGGAAAACAACTTTAGCTTCCTTTTAGATAAGTTATTGAAATTGCTTTTTATAGTGAAAGAAAGAGCTCGGCTAACACAAAAGTCATCTGACAAAAATCTTCTGCCAACGGAGTGTTATCTAAGATAAGCAAAAGCAACACTGCTAGACAGACAGGCCAGAGCATGCGCTGTGCCAGGCACAGGAGCTTCCTCTATCCCTCTTGCTGTGCGGCAATACCACATGGTCAGGACTCAGCACAGAAGACAGATCGAAGTCCCTGTAATCGTTTTAGAAAGCTCTTGATATTGTCTGAGATGAAGGAAAATATTTGTGGATAATCAGCTCAGCTCCAAATGCGCACAAGGAAAACGTGACTGTAACCTGCCACATTTTCTGTGCACAAAAGTTCCCTTGTCTTTTGCTCTTTTCTGGAATCAGGTAGCCCAGGCATGTAGAAATACAGTGGTAGTTTCTAGCCCACTGGACTTTTTACAAGTGCAAGAGTACAAATAAATCCATTTTTTTCCCCTGTCTGGCCCCACTGGTGTACTGTGCAGAGTTGCACTAATAAACCAGAAAAACCACAGTTCTGTTGTGATTAGAAACCTTTGGTATGTCAAAACGTAGCAACATATCTGCAGTTTGGCTGTTTGCCCTGGAGGTTTACAACAGTGACATAAGCCTTTCATTTTCAAAGCTGGTGCAGTAGCAACCAGAAAATAAACTGTCCAGAAACAGGCAGGATCTTGCAACCTGTGAAGCAACGCAGCACTAAAAGGAGGTGATGCTGCCTCCTCTTCATTTTTTCCCCCTGGAGTCAATAAATAACAAGAAGAAAAAGCACAGACTGTCAAACCTGAATGGAAGAGCTGATTCAGTAGTCAAGCTTTGATCTTCAGTATGTTCACTGAAAGTTCTGGGTTTTTTAAGGAAAGTTTCCCTGTTCTTACATAACCTTCAACAGTTTGCTACAGCAGGCTAAGTGAGGGAACAAGATTAACAGATATGAGATATTTTTACTGCTTCACCCAAAGATTCACAGAATTTTCTGGGAATTTTAACACTTGTTCAAAACAATGTGTGATTCTTCATGTTGCTATCAGTGCTAGGAGAGAATTCTACATGGCCTCCGAGTGATTTGTACTGAACAATTATTTAACATCCTTCTTCAAACTAATAAATCTGCTAAATTGGTTTTTTATAGGAACCAAAGTGCTCTTATTAAATATCTCTGCAAAATAACAGCATTATCAAAGTGGAAGTCATTAAGCTGCTATTCCTACTGACTGTTGTGTATGTTACCATGAACTTAGCCATGACAAACACTTTCTGAGTAAACTTACAGGAAATACATTTGAGTCAATTAGCACAGATTATATGATTGAGGAACACGACGAGTGAAACATAATGAATACGGTCAGTATCTGTCCTAAAATGACATCTGTTTATCTAAATGCAATATCTCGTCTTCATTTACTGCACCTCTTCCTGTTTCCTTCTCTTTACTAAGCATTTATTAGAAACAATGCTAGTGTAAACAATGTATCATATTTTTAAATTAACTTCCATTACAACACTGTTACCCGCTGTTCCTCTAATATGACTTGCTTGCCTCAGTACTACAAGGATCCACTGTCGATAGTGCTACCAGCAAGTCCTCCAATCGCTGACTTCAGCTCACACAAGGTCCACCACAGATGCGAAAATCAGTAGCATTTTCACCACACTATACAGCTCCACCAAAGTAGAAGCTGAAGGTGTGATAGCATCTCAACAGTCAGATGGAGCACCAGCTGTGCAAATATGTGGCCCAGCCTGTGATAAAATCCTTTTTCCTCTCTACAACAGCTCTCACAATATCAGAGCTCCTTGGATAAAGAAATTCCCTACAATTTCTCTAGTGGGGGAAAACCAGTGAATGGTCCCGTAGCAGAGTATCATGGGCTATTAGTTAGGCTGGGATTCAAGAGTGTAAGCCACAGGAGAAAATTTTTTGTTCCAGTTATAAAGGTCAACATTTCGAAGTCTTCTGCCATGCATTAGGCACCAAAATCAGATCCTCAGCCACATCTCCCTAACCTCACGAATGGCACTGAAGATCTGAGACTCCCTGCTCAGTGCTGAAACCTTGTCCAGAGCTTTGCATCCAGCCAGGACAGAATGGCTCTGGGCAGTTCTGCATGGACATGCTTTCTGCAGATGAAAACTGTAAAGCTCACATGCAAGTAAGTCTGCCAGCAATGCTCTGCTAGCCTGGGTCTGAGACCAGAGCCTCCACTTTCACTGACTTTAAGAGGGTGAGTAGCATTTATACAGGTATCTGAATTTGGGGTAAGAAAGACAAGACCACCTCAACATTGGATAGGAAGAATTCTTCCTTGGAGTCAGGACCCATACTGTAAATCACAAAAACATGTGAGTCCAGTATTTCTTCAGTTTTCCGCTTTCAAGTGAATTCTTTAAGTATGCTACTGTATTTTTTCATTCTGCTGTTATTCATAACATTCAAAAATGTCTTCCTTTGAACATACATTTTGAGATACGGGTCTGATTTTTGAAGGGGGCATGCTCAGTACTTTGCAGGACCTCATCAGGGGAAATAGACTTAGATATAAAACAAATGGACATATCCTTAACCATCAAAAACTTGAAAGTTTTAACCACAAAAACATGTCTGCATATATATGAAGGTAAAAAATCTTATTAACAAAGTCCTAGTTTCAAAATATAGCAGATATCACAGCATAAAGCAAATTTACCAGTAAATCTGAGTGTAACCATTCTTATGCAAAGGAAACAAAACAACTTGTACATGCCTAGCCTACTAAAACACACTGCCAGATATTTCAGAGCAAATCAAGAATTTGTTGCTATTGAGAAACAAGACATGCAATCTTTGGAGCCAAACTGGTCACTGGTGAACAGTAAAAACCTAATAATTTCCATATTTATTAAGTAATCTATTGCTATTTACCCCAGAAATCACAAAAAATTAAAAACAAAACAAAACCCTGACAAATCCTGGTGTATGCTGCTATCCCCTTCTGTTGTTCTTCAAGGAACATAACGGAAACTAACACAAAAAATGAAAATACTAGATGTCTTACATTGTTATTAGAATAATATAGAGATAAATTATTATAAAAAGAAGTGAAACCTAGTATAATCATCCTTTTCACTTTTGTCTCTATTATATAGTCACTATTTCCAGAATTCATTGATTTAAACAAAGAAAAGGAAAGGTT
>JAVJGG010000085.1:23894015-23918305 GCA_035590195.1 Aviceda cuculoides
AGGACTTTTCAGCTTCTCAAGCCCAGCCAGTGAGAAAGCTGGAGGGGCACAAGAAGTTGGCACAGGACACAGTCAGGGCAGCTGACCCAAACTGGCCAATGGGGTATTCCATACCATGGGATGTCATGCCCAGTATGTAAACTGGGGGGAGGGGGGCTAGGGGGATCACTGCTCCAGAACTAACTGGGGATCTGTCAGCAGGTGGTGAATAATTGTATTGTGCATCGCTTGTATATTCCAATCCTTTTATTATTATTGCTGTCATTTTATTATTATCATTATTAGTTTCTTCCTTTCTGTTCTATTAAACCGTTCTTATATCAACCCACAAGTTTTACTTTTTTTTTTTTTCCAATTCTCTCCCCCATTCCACTGGGTTGGGGGGAGTGAGTGAGCAGTTACATGGTGCTTAGCTGCTGTCTGGGGTTAAACCACAACAGTAAGGTGATGCAACAACTAAGAATAGAATGCAAAGAAGAATGAAGAACCTTGGCTTTGAGACCACATGGACCTCTATTCCATAAGGTCCATTTTCATACAGAAAAACTTTGTAGACTAGAAGTAGATTGTCCTCAAGATTATATCATGCATTACTGACAGAATAAAGGACTAATGATTGTGAGGAAAAGTGCCAGCACTAGATCTTCCAAATAAACTTGAAAAAAACCTCAGAGTTTCAACAATGCAATAAGATTAAGTTGCCATTCACATTATTTCCTAGTGATCACATTTCTAACAACAGACCTTGAAAGCCCAAGACCAACATTTTTCCCCCTCTTCTCTTGGCAAATACACTTCAGACAGCCTCAGCTAATTAGGCTTACTGAGCAGTATAAACTGCATATCAATAACTTCTGTTTCTGGGCTCTCTGAACCATGTGGATGGAGATGGCTGTAGCTGAGTTAGTATTTGGGGTGCATGAGTTGACTAAACCTGCTGCAAAAGCATTTGATTCCAAGCAAACTCAGTATGAGTGCTTGCCTCACAAATTTGGATCTGAGATGCAACTGGTCCTCACATTAGCCATTTCTTTATCAGTTGCCAACTTCTCTGACGTGGGCTCAACTGCCTATCTCAAGCCAGGGCACTGAGCGGCTGTAGTACAAGGCATGTGCCAGAACTCCTACATCAGACTAACGCGTGATGTGTTCACCGTGTGTGCTTAGATTTTTCCTTTTTTCTCAATTAGATTATCTCAATGAGCACCTACTGCCCTATGCTACATGTCTGTAGAGACTCATTATTCCAAAGAGTCTCAAAAAAAAAAAAAAAATCTCTCTAAGTGTAAGAAGGTTAGGTTGTCAATTACAGCTTCACAGTCAGTATTTCAAGGGGATGTCAAACTAGACTATAAAGTTGTAGCTATGATTTTAGTTCCACAGAGTTATGTTCCATGGGTGCAAATAGCTGAGCATTAATAAAATCCCTAAAATTTTGCATCAGAGATGTAAGTCTGTTAGACTGCCATGCAGCTATAATGATGTGTCAGGGTGCATCTGAAGGGCTAGAACTGATACTAGAAATCAATGCCTCCATGTCAGTTATCACCCATTACCTTTCAGGCCCTAGTCCAAAATTCAATCCAGATTGCCGCATAAAGAACCTGCAATCGTTAAATTGAGCATGTAAAAAGTGAGATGCCACAACAGAAGATGACAAAAAAATCCCATGCACTGATTAGGATACAACTGCTCTTTGCAAAAGTTGATGCACCTGACTCTAGATTACAAAGGAAGCATTTCCCTGTTACCATGATCCACAGATTGAAGATTTGCCCATGAGTGCTAGCATCAGTCTTTTCAGATAATTTATAAGGAAAAAGTGGCCCTATTTAAACACAATTTTCTGCCACTGGAAGAAGCTGTGCCTCCTTTATTCAGAACCTTTTTTCTGTCATTGACTTGAATTCAGACATGGAGGGAGAAATCCACATTTGCTACCTAACAGCACAGTGCTCAGGCCAGCAGGTTTTAAGTGAAGATGGACAGAGGCACATGCACTGAAACAGCCCATACAGTGAAAATGGATCACAGTGGAGAAAGGAAACTCGGGATTCCTGAGCTGGGCTGAAGCAGTTGTGGGCAAGCAAAATGGAAAACATCTAAAGAATATTAGAAGCATTAAAATCTCAGAAAGAATTATTATCTCAATTACTAAGAGATCTTGATGATCCCAGGATTATCAAACATCTTTCTCATAAACCAGTGTCATCAGACAGCAAAACCACTTAAATCCCAAACCGATATCCACTGCACATCATAATTTTCAAACTTAAGGGCTGCTGTTGTTAAACACCTGCATCTATATATTTAGTCACTAAAGTAAAAGATTTTTAAAGTACCAACTCATGTGGAGATCCCATTACATTTACTGTGAACTGACACTGCTGCTTACCTCTAAAAATCAGATTACTTGGTTAGACTCATACCTTTCAAATTAGCTGTGCAGATTTCAAAATGTTGCTCATCAGGCTTCTCATCAGGTTCAGCCTTATTCCCACTGAGTTTCATGATAAATGTCTCAGAATCAATTAACTCTATGATCCTGAACAACTGATGATATACAAGATCTCTCTAATCCTGTTATTTGATACAGAAACCTCTTATACAAACAAGGAACACTATCACATACTGCAGAGCATGGCTATGCATCTCTTGTTGCTCCTTGATATTTAGCTTGTTAAACCTCAAAAGGCTTAATCCAGTTCAGAAACATGTACAAACTAATCATACGGATTCTTACAGGAACATTTAAGTGCAAACCTGTCTTACATTGGAACTGTTTTACAAAAAGCTATCACTTTGCATTTGATGCAAAATAATGATAAGGTTTGGTGGAATAATAAAAGCACTGAGAACATCTTGATCTCCACGTCTGTCAGTTCGTATTAAAATCTGTATCTTCTTTTTAACAATTAAGTTCCTAGTTTGGAATTTATAGAATCTTCCTGTCTTCACACCTGAAACTGAAATGTCCATATTTCATTTCTAGATACACTTCTCCACATCCCCAAGAGTGACATTCGAAAATCAATATACACATATATATTTGTGTTCATAAGTATTCATTTGTATGTATTTATGAATAGACATATATACACAAATATATACACTTATATGTGAACATGAACATATATATAAACCATAAGATAATACCACCAGAATGAACATAATTCTGACTACCTTATAAAAATGCAGGGAAGCCCTTCTGGTAGCAGCCATGGTATAATATATTTACATGCAACACCTTTTCAAAACCAAAGTGATGCTGTACCAGTGGCAACTTAATTACATAGCAGTCAGATTCCAAAGAAATTAGAGCTATTTTAAAATACCATGAAAACAAGCATAACTTTCAAGCTAAAAAAAAGCCACCTTGTAGAAAAGACATACATAAAAATACATGCTAGAAAAAGCCTTTGAAAAAGAAAAGCTCATCTAGACTGGAAGTAACTACTGTGTCTTTAATTCTCTGCCTCGAGTTGTCTGTGCTCTCATCTTAAGCTTTCGTACCTGGCTTACACCACCAGTGTCTCAGGCGTGGATGGAGGCAGCTCCGTCTCCGACCCAGGATGGGGACAAGAGGCTGCTCTCGTGCCCGGTGGCTAGCAGCCATGCTGCCCTGCTTGCTGGTGTCTGGGGAAGGGGGCCCTGGGAACCCCCTGCCACAAATCTCCCTCTGATTTTATTTAAGATTGTGATGGAGGAGACCCCAGAAGCTCCAGCTTATCATTCTTCCACCCCTAGGAAGGAAATAGTATTGAAGTCCCTGCCTGTGAGGAAGTCCAGCCCTAGAAGGAACCTGCTAAATCTTATCAATGACACATTTTCACTTGTATGAGAAAATGCTCAGGCACTATTGGAAATCTCTGGTGAAAATAGTTCCCACTTTTAAATATCTAACGTTTTATTGCTAAAACATTAATACAAGTGAGGAAATGTCTACAGAGACAGTGGCTCACATTGTGTTACCGCTCATGCCAGGCCACTTTATCAACAGAGACAATTGTGCAGTCCTGACAGAGATGCCACAACAACACTGATGTGCCCACATGCAGCGAGTCCCCTCCGGACAGGCAGCCCGCTGTGTTAGGCGCAGGCTCCCTGCACACCAAGGAGTTCATGGCTTTACTGTGAATCCTTGAAAAAAATCAAAAGGCAATTTGTTAAGATACACAAGTTCAATAAATGGTGCAAGGTCCCCTATTTCTCTTTGTGAAACAAAGCTTTCTTTTTTATAGTAAAAGCATTTAAATAATTTTGAAGCTATTACTTTTAATCAGTCGTTGATCAGCACAAAGAACTCAGGTTCATCTTTATAACCCTATGTAGTGGGTAACATGAACATTAGCACAGAAGTCTTTTCAGCTTCAGTTAAAAAACAGAGTTCTAAGCCAGTGTCTGTTTTTACAGGTACTCCATATTCCTTTTTCCAAATCTCCCAGCTGTGAAAAAGTAGCAAGTGAACACTTTCGTTGATAAAAAAATATATTTTCTGCAGCCTGTATTATGTAAACAGATGTGTGCGCAAGTGTGTGCATCTGTATCTGTTTGCATATGATTGGATCTATGGTAAAGATGGAAGCATTTGGCATCATCTAAACAAATATTTTCCATACACTTCCAAAAAAAAAAAAGGGAAAAAAAAAACCAACACCACCCCAAACCCCAAAACCAAAACAACAAAACCAACTCCGTTCCAGTGTGCACATTCCTAGGAGTGACAGGTGCAATATGCCAGACACAGGGCTAAAGCTCAATAACAAATCCTGGCACAAGTAATGAGGCTGTGTAAGCTGAGTAGTACAATCTGGTTTAGCTATGCACATTATCAGCCAGCTGCAACCAACACTGAGCCGAAGCTACCACATGTGTCAGTCTCAGTATGAATTTCCTGTTGTCCATTAATCCACCCATTCACTCTCTACACCACATCCCTGTTTCTTTGACTTGGGCAGTGGTATACATATTGCTTGGGCCAGCAGACAGGTTATAACATAGTGAGCTCTTCGATGCAGCTTGTCACATCCACATTGCCAGCTATAGGGCACAATCTCCTAGCTGGTGGCAGCTGAAAATCTCCTGCTGACTAAAGCAAACCTGGATCTAACACCCCCACCTTCAAGGAAGAATCTGTGCAGCTGCCATCAGGTGGTGTTTTTCTCACCAAACTTCAATACCTGCTTTTGATATAGATGGTAACTCAACACATTTTTAAAATAAAAGACTTCTTAATACAGTCCTCCAACATTTTCTCTTTATTATAAAGTGTGTATGTATGTCACATATCATGAATGTGAAAACATGTGTGTGATCACTTTGGCAAGGGTTACCAGATAAACGTGAAATCCTAAAAAAAATGAAATTAGATACCTGAACCTAAATTAGCATGAAGCTAAATACTAAAGATGAATGTGACAAAAGCCAGGCCCAGCACACTGGAAGCAGCTATTGTGCCTCCTGCTCAGCCCATCCTGCTTCCAGGAGGAATTGCAAGCGTTCCCAGCTGTGAGGATTTGAGATGACACCTGCATTCTAGTCCAGGAGCCAACCTGCAGCATGCTAATGTCCTAGCCATCAAGATTTTGTTAATCAGCCCTACAGTCCTATCAGAGCTTTTTTGTTTGCATTTAATCACTTTCTTTTGTTGCTGCTTTTGTAAGAAGAGAAAGTTTTGATTGCTGACACAGTCCATAGCAGCTGCTATGGGCTTAGCACAGTATTGTAAACAACTTTTATTTGTTCATTATTTATGGGGCAAATTTTACCCAAAGGGACGCAAAGCTACTCCAGGTTTAGCTTGTCAATATGTCACAGTCAGGTTTCCGAGTGTCACTGTCATCTACCACAGAGAAGACTATTATTAAATATGTATCAATAACAGTCCCTGAATAGATACAATGTTAAATAGCATATTGAAGCCTTTTTTTTTTTTTTTTAAGAGAGTATATCACTTCTTTTAATTGCAAAGGGCATGTGGCAAATCTGCCATGTGCAAATGCAATCATAAAATTTCCACAGATACAAATGTAAGTAAAGCATTAATCTAGAGGGACTAGTGTGATTATTTTGGCAAATAGTATACTGAAAAAAATAGTTTTTAAAATTTTTCCAACTGTAAAAACAGAATACAAAATAAACCATTTAGGCTTTTTGTTTCAAATGACCTTTCTTAAAAGTTTCAAAAGGATAAAGCAATAAGAAGATGGAATGAAATATTTAGTTTCATGACAAATTAAATGTTTTGAGTCAACCCAAAACATTTCCAGGCCAGAAACCAAACAGAAATATCCCGTAATCCCGTAACACTCATGAATAATACTGAAATAGGTATGAGTTATAAATATGAATAAATTTGAAAAATGCAACACCATGCTATTTCAAATCCATTATCTTGATTTACAAGTTGTAAACCTGCATTGGTGTTCTATCCAGATCGTAGTTTGGCTCAAGTCTAACGCAACTTTCTGTTGAAGTATTTGAAGAGCTTATTATAGCATAACACAAAAAGGAAAGAGCCGAGCCTGAGTTTCAGAAAATTATTTTTAGAGCAAAATAAGACTAATGGTTTACTATGGCCTAAAAGACAATTCTGCCTGACCCTCTGACTGCCTGTAATGGCTTTACTCTGGACTGCTAGGAAGAAATGTTACTATTACCAGCTATTCATGAAGGAGAACACACTTAATATTTAGCCCCATAAGCTATCACTGCGCCCACAAAAGCTGTAACCATGGAAGGGTAAGAAATGGCATCAAAACCACTCAAAACCTACCTGCTGCTGCTGCTCTCCAATACAAGGAGGTGAAAAACCCTGAGAATCTTGGAGGGAAAGCACTAAGGTTTCAGTAGTGGCTGGAAGACCCAGGAGCGAGGCAGGGATTGACTGGAGGCACAGGGTAGAGCACAGACAGCTGGGGGGTGTAAATATACAAGGAAATATGTCTCCTTGTGCCTCTGAGATGGGACACTTTATTTCACAATATTGAAGAAGCAAGTTCCTGCTGATATAGAGTAAGAACAAAACATACAGAAGAGTCCTATTTCAGGAATACCTAGCTAAATTATAGCTAACAAACAGACAAATGCTTTTAGAAAAGCCAGCCTCCATTCATGTGAAAATATCAATGGCAAAATAGAAGTTACTATAAGGATGGCATATGGTAAAAAGAAGGAGCTTAATGCAAAGAAAATGCTGTTAGGAAACAAATGGATTATCTAGCAAAAAGCAGTCTGGACTCCACTGTAATAAGTTGTGAAACACTAGTGTGAAGTTGATGTTAGAAGAACTCCAGACCCACGCAACACTGATTACTTTAAAAAGTATGGAAGAGAAACTCTTTTAAATATAAAAACTGTAAAGAAATACTGTGGGCATATTTCAACAGTATCATACATTACAGGAGGAAATGTAGACTTGAAAGACAGAAATCTGTGAATAAAATTTCACCTCAGCACCACTGCAAAATTACTTAGCAAAGGTGAAATCCTGCCTGGACGTTCCCAAGTCCACCACCCATTTCCCAAGGAGAGACAGAATCTCTCCCTTTAACTCGGCTGACAGCATGGGATGGGATTGCTCCTTTTCCAGCTTGTCCCTGCAGTAAAATAAGGTAAGCAAGGGTTTCACCTGCAGTCTTTCTGTCCAGAACACTTTCAGATCCATGTCCTGGTTATCCAAACCTACCCCAATGCTCAGGCAGAGCTGGTCTGATACTTAGTTTTACCATGAGCTTCAGGAGGTAATAGAGGCTCCCCGTTTCACATCTTCCCTAGCCACATCCAATGCACTTGTACTGGTTCCACCTTGCTGGAAATCACAGCCATTTTGTTGGAAAGCAATTATCATTCTAAAAAGTAAATGCTATCCTGTAAAATATTGCAATGCACACACCACCACATCTGGTGCCATTGGATGGTTGCTAAAGATGTTTGTAAGAAACACTGTGCCCAAACATAACAATCTTATTTCACCCCTGAGCAGCTCATTAGAGATGAGAAAAATAAAATTCAAATGGTTGGTCTTGCTGTGAGACAAGTTGATTCCATAAAAGCTCTGCCTGCCTGGGAATGAGGAGACCAAGAAAAACAAATACCATAGGTAGCCTGGAAACTGAAGAGCCTCCAGGGAGCCACTGAGGTAGAGTGTCATCTGACAAGGCAGCAGGAGAGCTCAGGGACTGTAAACACGTACCAAAAAAGTTGGGAAACAATTGAACTGAGTTCTGGGCACCCATGGAGAGCGTGAAGTAATGGGAACCTCAGAAGGTTATCTAGCTAGGAATGGCAAACAGCAGCAAAACAGAGCTATGGCAACAGAGCCCAAGGGTGTGAGCTGGGGGCTCACCAGGAATGTCACACTGTAGTGACACACACAGGCCAACGGGGAAGCAGTTTTGTCCAAAATGAGTTATTGCATACAGGGGGATGGAATCACTCTGTGGGTTCTGCCAGTGAAATTCAGGCTTACAGTTTCACTCCCATCTCTTAGGGCACGTCTACATTGCATATTTGGCCTGAAGCCTGAGCTCAGGGGCTTTGGCCTGGCCAGTCTCCTGACTGATTGCTGTTAGAGTCCAAATTAGCACACAACCAGCAAGCCTCCCTGCTGAGAAGAGGCAACTGAGAGCCGAGAGGCAGTAAGGAACAACTCCTTAACCCACTTCTCAGCTGAGTTTGGAGTCCAAGTGTATGAGTGCTCCCCCTTAGCTCCAATGCAAAGTCAGCATGGGTTAGCCCGAATCCCTGTGGCCCACAGCAGGGCAGCGGGAGTGCTTTCCTTCCATTAGGTAGAGCTGAGAGGCACCGAGAAGCTGGGCTATACCACCTCTTAGCTGCTGCTTTTTGCTCTTAATGCTAATTTCTGTGTTGACGTTGCATCAAAGCATCTGAGTGCACCTCAAGTCCAGGAAGGCTGGGCCTTTGCTTCTCAGAAGAGAAACCTGTGTCACTGACCAGGCTGAGGGCAATGACACTATTTATTTAACAGTGTGGATGGTTGGTAAATGGTGATATAAACATTGTTTCAGGCCCAACCCAAACACAGAATGCAAACCTGGCATGAGTGGGGCCCAACTTCCCAGTTATTTTACTCTGCCGAGAAAGGAGACCAACAATTGAAGAGGGATGAACTGACAGTGGACAAGCACAGCTAAACAAAAGGACATGTCTACAACACGCCATTACTGCCACATCAGAGGTAGTTCTAAGCAAGCCTATAAATACCCTTCAAATCATGAAGATAATGGTTGGGCAAAGATATTTAATTCATATCAGGATATAGCACAGCTGAATTACCATCAGCTGCTTCCACAAACTATTTAACTGGGTACAGTGCCCAGCAGCAAAACTGCACATCTTACAGCCTTTCAAAAGAAATCTCTCCAGGCTCCTGCTGCATTTGCCTTACCTTTTGATGTTCTACCAAACAAGTTAGTAGGCAAGAATGTTCCCAATAAAAAAAAAAAAGAACAATTAAATGGTGGAAGAATGCTAATACAAAGTAAATGTCAGATTAGTGATTAGAACAGTTTTTCAAGAAAACCCAACTCCAGGAAACACAGTGTTACAAAAGGGATTTGATAAGTAACATGTGACAATGTGAACCTTTGAATCTGGGCAAAATTCATCTTATTTCAGGCTTTAAAGGGTTGTAACGAACTGCATGTTGAGTATTTACTGACCAACAATAACTCAGTGAATAACAGTGACGTAACAAGCCAATTTCAGAAAATCATGATGTTTGCACAGGATTAATGAACAGAAGAGTTGCAAAAGTCACCAAATAAGTTCTTTTTTTAGAAATTATTCACTCGGGTCCAGCCATGATAATTAATTACAAAATTAACAGGCATGTGACAACAGACTGATTAGTTTATAATGTGCCTACCCCGAAATACAATTAATTAAGGAAAGACAATTGAGATAACAAGCAGCTGAGTTGTACAATGAAATTAGATCTTGTCTTTCAATTATAAGAAATTGTATCCCCACCAGTCTGTCCAAACACTATCCAGGCCAATCACTACACTGCAAAAGAACAGACAACACACTTTGGCTAAAAAGGGTATAGAAATCAGAAATCGTTGTCAAAGAGTACACACTGAATCTATAAATAGTTCATGCCTTCTTCACTCACCCTGGAAACTGTTTAGTACAGATATTATGGATCAATAACAACATTTTAAGAATAAGAAAGAAAATACTATATCCAAGGCTAGCCATTGTGTTTCCACTTGCTACCCCCAGAGCAGACTGCAAGGAAGTACGGTAATGATGAGAAATGTATCTAATGGAAATTAGATCTGCTGTTATTAGCCAATGTACAATATATCATGTCTCAGTCCTATTTAACTGATTAACATGAAGCAAGTTATACCATGATTTAATTCTTGTCAGAATTAAATGCAGTTAACTACAATTCTTTCATATGAGATGTTGGAAACTGGCTTGACTTTTCTCTGAGACTGACCATCTACTTAGTGAAAACTTTCTCCACAGATGAGGGAAACACACAAACAACAAGCAAATGATGCCATGACATCAGAACTAGTAAAATCACGCTTCTGCAACTGGGCTCTGCAAACTCTGACAGAAGATTTTTCAGAATTTAGGACATATATAAATTATTTCTCCCATATGGACACCAATGCCAAACAACGAATAAGCTCAGCATGTAGCCTTTTACTTTGCTAGAAAACTTACAGGACATAATTATGGGATCTCTTTTATGTATACTCCTCTCATTTACTACTCAAACTTTTGGGAGACAATGTTTTTCTGATATCTCATCCCTGGGAAACTGAAATTAACAACAAAGTACAATCACGCAAGCCTTATTTCCTCAGGAAACCAGACTACAAAGAGGCATCTGGATTCACCTGCTTCTAAAATCCTCACTCTATTCATGTTTCAAGCTTTTCAGTTCATCCCTGCAAACCTAAGCAACTTGAATATTCACCTGAAAACCATGTATTTGGGGTTCTGACCACATCACAAACTCTGAAGCTTCAGAGATTCATTAAATGTCAATGAAAATACAGCACTATGAAGCAAAGGAAACATTTGAAATCATAGCACTAAAAACTCCACTAACAAAATATCCCAATATATTTTTGGATTGGTGCCATTCCTATGTTGCAAATTCACAACTATTTTTGGGTTTTGCCTTTTTTTTTCTTTTTCTTTTCTTCAAGGCTATAAACTCAATAGTTTCTCCTGGGGATTTGCTCATTTTGATGCTTTTTAAAAATGTATCTGCCTTTACACAAATGTTGGATATCTCAGTTTTGCTTACACATTTAGCGCTCAGACGATTTGCTCCGATGGTGTCGGTAATCTGTGAAATTGAAATGCGCGACAAAAAGCTCATGTAAAAGCCATTCAGAAATAAATCTGAAAACTGGAACCAAGACAAGGGATGATGACATGTCTATATCCACTTTACAGAAACACAGAAAGTGTTGGTGGGCTTTAGTTCATCAGCACTCACACGTACAAACTGTGGAAGCTAGTTTATAGTTTAAACATACCCATTTGCTCCAGCAGCCTCTATGGGTCAAAGGGGATCCAAACATAGAAAACAGTTAGGAAGACTAAAGACATTAGAAGGTTCTACAGCAGTGCTACACAGCTGGTGCAAAGAACTACTGCATCTCAGATGAGAATAGAAAACAAATTATTAGCCCCCTTTTCTATATTTACAAAGGGAGGAGAATGAGGACCAAAATCAAACTCAAAGAAATGTCTGTTAATAAAAGCAAACATGCAAAAATATGAAAAGCTCAGATTCTGTCATGAGTTGGCATTCTAGAATGCCGAGATCTTCAAAATCATCACACTTCTTAAATGAAGGCACACTGAAATAATACCTGCATGTTTGGGGAGTGTGATTTTCACTTCAAACATCTTTAAAATAAGAAACGGGTCATTTAGACACTGATTGATGGACATGACATTAATGAAACAGTACACCTCATTTTTCTTTTTCTTTCTTTTGACATCAAGAGTCTTATGACAAGCATCTAGAGAGAGACAGCATGCACTCTATCAATATTATGTGATGATGATGATCCTTCTTTGATAAATGCATGAACTGAGAGATTTGGGTATTTCCATGGCAACTTTAAGTCTTTGTTTGTCTAGTAAAGAAAAGCATCATCAGGAATATCAATGGCAGATCAGCTTTCTTTACTTGCATGTAGGAAGAAAGAGGGATCAAGAGACTAACAAATATGAAGGCTGTCATACTTGAGATACACCTTTTTTTAGTAGTATAAATTGGTTTCTAGCTACTCTAAGTACAACAGTTACATGCTCTCTGTTGTATGCAACTTTAACTCCCACCCATTCCATGACCACTAATTTAAAAATTAAAGATGTATAACTTGTCTCCTCAGTCTTGATTTGGTTGTACACACTCAAATATAGCTTCAAGACTCAAAATGCTAAGTGCTTAAGAGAAAAAGGATCATGGATGGTATCATCAACTGCATCCCAACTCCCTGGAAACCCCTTCATGTCATGATCCATTAGCAGCAGCAGTAAAGATACAGATTACTGGCTTCATTGTACACTGTGCCCAGGTAAAGGTAAATGACAAATATCTTCTACATAGGAAGGTCCAGGCTTTTCTGAGAGTCAGAATAAGTGAAATATGAACGATCAGGAATAAGAAAGCATGCAGTCTTTGCTTTAGCAAGGTCTTTGTTTTTTACTCAGAGCCAATGTTTAATAAATAAGCCAGTTACAATAAGCATGTAATGGTACAATGGGTCTGGAGGTACAGAGCGAATGGGACTGTGCACATTCATGGCCCATATACTAAACTGGATCATGCCCCACAGTACAAGCTTTAATCTTGCCATGTACAGCAACAGTCTTTGGCCAATTGGAAAGGAATGCCTTGCCATAAGCAAAATAAAGTCTTTAGCAACTGAAACGTTCTAGCATTTATCATTCTTGCTCTGGTAGCATTCTGTATGTGTACATTTCTTTTGATGGGTTTTACCTGCAAAAAGTGTCCTAGCAAATTTTAATTAATTTCCTGGTACTGTGTGATGAGCATGTTCAGATGATTCTATTAACAGTGTTCTCTCTGATTTGATAAAGATGACATACACCAGGCACATTTAATGTTTTTTAAATGGTATTTTCTCACAGTTTGCCTTATAAGCAGTTGTAAGCTTGCAGTAAAATCTGTTTCCTGCCAACCTTTCAGTCCTGCTCCCCATCTCACTTGTTTATGAACCTGATTTATTATGGGTAGACTCCTCAAGGATATGCTCTATGGCTCCTGTTAGTTTATTTTTTAGTAAGAGTAATACAATTTTTTTAAAATACTTGAAAAAGTTAATTGGGGCCAAGTTGTTCAATGGTTTACACTGGCATCATTCTGCCAGGCTTCAACAGAATAGTGATGATTTAAACCAGCTACTGATTTAGTTCATAAAAGAATCTGAACAGCAGGTAGAAGTATTAATTACTCATTGTGAAAAAATATAATGAAGTCCAAGACCTCAAATCCTTCCCTTTAAAGCCAATAAAAAGGGAAGCCTGCTTTAGATACATTTTATGATTAATGACTTAGCAGACTGGTGTAGTACTTGCCCTGTTATGGATGATCACAAAAGCATATTATCCCCGGAAAAATAAATCAACTCTACATCATACTCTCTCTAAAGCTCAAGAGAGGGAAGGAGTATACTAGAGGAAGTAGTCTCTGGTTTGGTGGAGAAGGTATCCCTAGATTTCAGCTCATGGTTTAAAGGTAGTTTTCTGTATTCTAAACTACCTAGTAGCAAAAATGCACAAATTGTTTCTGGAGCAGCAGATCTCCCTCTTCCTATGTAAATACACAGAATATCTGCAGGAGAATAGAATAAGAGTCACTATTTCTCTCTGACCTGAGGAATATGAAGCAGAACAGTTCTTGGAAAGAGGGGAGGAAAGAGACTGCTAATACTCAACCTCCCTGTACCAAAATAGGTTAGAGCCTGCTAGACAAAGCAGATGAGGGAACACCCTTTGAACCGTACATAGGATCTGATTTCACAGTTTGCAACACAGGGCAAGAGCTCCACTCAGGACAGATTTACAAGTAAAGCTAAACAAGCGATCTCCTTACTACTGCTTTCCCCACTTGCTTTTGGAGCTTGCAATAGCGATGCAGTTTGTTTCCCCTCACACGTGTCACTGAGACTGCATCTTTCCTATGGCAATTACAGAGGTAACTTTGCGGGGAAGGATTTACAAACCTGCTGTGTTTTGTCCAGAGCCTTCAGTTTGCTGAGTTTTCAGCTTGCTGGTGAGCTAGGCTGTCACAGTTCACCAGGTGTTTCAGTTCTGTCAAAACAGAAGCACCAGACAGATTTCTGGCTACCTGGCAGCAGCAGAGCTCAATGTGATGCAGTAGCAGAACAGTTAGTGTCAGGGGAGCTTTGAGTGAGGCACTTCCCCCATGCACTGGAAGTAGAACGGGGTTTTGAGAATTGCAGTTTGTGGTTTAGGAACTTAAATTTGTCTTCAAAGGGATGCATACCCTTCAAGCCACTGTTAGTGGAAACTTAAGCCCTTACTTTGTAAAATAGTCCTAAATAAACCAGAAGTGACCTAGCCATTTTAATATATCTGTTCCACCTGAGCTGATTTACCTTGCTTATACCAAAAACAATTCACACTCATCTATTTGTCCTGTCAGACATGCATCCTTACCACCAGGCTATAACTGTTTGTTGTGTCTCTTCCACCTCCTTTTTCTGAAGCTGTTCTGCAGGCATTTCCAACTACCACTCGGACTATATTAGAGACATCATGCTTAGTGACAGAGAGGCAAAGCGTCTTGCTGTGGACCCAAAAGCTTTGCTCAAGGTTTGTTCACTTGAAAGTCTAATCCCAGTTGATTCAGCTGTCAGTGAATACCTGGTTATTACAGCTGACCACACATCATTCCTCCAGGTGTTATCCTCCCTGATGGACCACCTATTTTAAGGTGGGTCTTTGAACTCTGGAAAACCCTACTTGCTGCTGCTCCAAGCCTCTGCATGGTGGTTATGGACCTTCTTAAACCCTTTTGTGGAGTTTTGTCCTTAGGGAGCTACATTCTGTCTGAAACATCTGTATTGCTGAGTTTATTGCACAGCCAATTGAAAACACTGCCTGTTGTTCCAGAGAATAACTTGGATTCAGACTGTAGGGTTCATGTGTCTATGATGCTCAGGGGGATGAGCCAAGATAAGCAAAGAATAAACTGTTTTATCTGAAATTGATGAAGTGAACCCTGTTCACATATTTCTGTCTCCCAAGAAGGGCAACATATCTGCATTTATGAATTCTTCATGAAATGACTTGTGCAGGCTGGGGTGGGGGGAATATCTTCGAACCATCACACTGCTGATACAGATACTATTGCCATAACAGCTGTGAAAGTCAGGGCTCTATCTAGCAGAAAATTTCCATCAACTCAATTAACTGCTGTTCAGTAGTCTCTGCAGATAGGATGATAATCAGCAGTTGTTGCTGGAAACACAGGACAGTTCATGCACTTACGGATCTGTTAAAGCCAAACACAAATACTAGCAGTCAAGAGAATCAAGCAGATTGCAGATGTTCCTTGGAGAATAAAGCCTTCAAGATGCTATGAAGTGACGGCTACTTGCTAAAGAAATAAACCAGTGCGTGTACTGTATAGCTCATATTAAGCAGCAGGAACGTGTCCTCATATTCCTTACTCAGAAAAGTCCAGGCAATCATGTCTCAGCCTGAAAACCTCTTAGAAACACTGATGAAAATTACTTTCCATCATCAAAAAAATATTCACACCTCAGCAAGAAGCTAAATAAGGACACCATTCTGGGAGTGTCCCAGACACTGAACTATTGTCTTTAATCCTCTTACTTAAATATGCACGAGCACAGAAATCTCCTAAGGTGCTTAGTGCTGTATTTGACAGAAACAATCCATGCCTGTACAAAGGTAAGGGAAAAGAAACTAAGCAGACATGCCTGCATTCGTGAGCAGAGAAAGTTCATGAACTGGGTCAGCAGACTGTACGTGCAGAGTGGATCAGCACACAGCCTAACAGGCATCCTGACTGCTTTCTGACAGTATGGCTGGAGCTCTCTCGGAAGGCTCATATACACTCTGGGTTTCAGATCCCACGAGGGACTGGGGCCTCATGTGCAATGCTAAGCTGGCCTTTCCTGGCAAATCCACTCAAGAGCCACAGCATGGAGGGGGATCATACTATAAAGAAGATACTAGACTAACAGCAAACTCTCTTTTATTCTTTTGTTTAGGGTTTTTTTTATGGCTTTTTGTTTCTGCAAAATGTCATTTGAACCCAGCTGAATTTCTGCTTGCAAACTCTGCTACACAAAAGCAGCTGGATCCACCCAGTATATCACTGTTTTCCAGAGCAACTTAAACAGCAGCCTAAGCAAGAATAAAAGCGCAGTTCTGTACATGTTTCCTTGTCTTCTCTCCCATTCTTCCCCTTTTTCCTCTTTCATTCTCCTTTTGTCTTTCATCCTCATTCTTCAGCTGTTGTATTTTTTTCCTCCTTTTTGCAATTTCACCTCCTTTGCCATCTCTAATCATCTTCCCTACCTGTGCTACTTCAAGAATTGTTTATGCACTCTACAGAGCTACCCTGTAGCTAGTGCCACATATATTGGAGGCACACACTTTCCTCTTAGGTGTTGGATTCTGCTTGGACTTGCACCAAAATAGCGATCTGGATTACTGAGAGATAAATGGGAGGAAAAAGTGAGACCAAACCTAGGTGCATGCCTTCAAATAGCACATATGGTTTGTTTATTGGTTTGGGGGTTTCATTCTGTGGTTGGTTGGTTGGGGTTTTTTGGGTTGGGTTTTTTTTTGGGGGGGGGGGGGGTCTGGTGGTGGGGTTTTTGGTTTTTTTAAACTGTTTTCTGGAGCAATAATACATTAATATTAGGAAAAGCAACTGAATACACATCCATGAGCACTTAAAGGGTCAGAAAGATACAATTTAAGGATAATATGATATGCAAGACTAAAAAAAAGACTAAAAGTCTATAAAGTCACTACAAAATATTGTGAAATCTTGGGGGTTTTTAGCTGGTTTTAAGATCCTAAATTAGTTTTTCGACCTCTATAAAGTCTTTTTTCCTAGGCCAAATTCTCATTGTGAACATCAGAAACAGCAAAAACACACACAACTAGGCACCATGAAGAACGTTTGTGCAACTTTGAATGTCAGAAATGAGCAGAAAATAAGTTATGTGTGATGAGACCTAGAAAATCTGTTTGTTCCTGTACTCCTTAGCAGCCATCAGCTCCTCTGTTAAACTAAACATCAAAGGTCTGAAATTCCACAATGACTTTTGATGCCAGCACAAGTTCAGTAGTTAAAGTTGAAGACTTGTCACATGACAAGTTTATGTCAATTATAAAGCATAAAAAAAGAAATCACACACATGCAGGCATATATTTGTTATTAAAACAAGTCCACCAACTCTTTTATTCTGAATGTTTGGCTTATTTTATGAGAAAATAAAGACGAAAAATAGTTCTAGTTTTCAAGGTAAAATGTTTGAAAGAAACAAATAAATGTCAGAAGTTGCTTTGCCTACATGTAGAATCTTCCTGGACTCCTTTTTCAACTGAACCATGCTGGTACATTCTTCAGCTTAACCCTCACCTGCCCTCCCCATTTTTCCGCAAGAGATACATTTTTCTCTTCAAATACAAGAGCCTGGTTTTTCCACTTTTTATACCATTGCCCAATGGACAAGTTGGTTCCCCATGACACACAGTGGCATAAAATAATTTTCCATATGCATTTTGAAAAAAAAAAATAGATTACAGATTGTCTAAATTTCACCTGTCATGCATCTCTTAACTGCCCCTTAATACTGCTAACACTTTACAAGGCTGCCATTATCCCCTAATGAGCGAGTGAGCAGACCCCCAGTTGGTGCAAATTAGCATAGCTTTTTGAAAATCATTTTCCAAATGTTTTCACAGGCAAAAGCTATAATATCTTAAAGTTTATGGGTATATAAAGTACGGGAGTGAAGATTGATAAGCTGCAAAGCAAAAATGCAAACTGAATCAAGGCCAATTGCTGCGCTTTCCAGTGAGGTGATAGGGCAGGGTGGGGAGGACTGTGTTTACCTGAAATGATTGTTAATGTACTCATTTTTAACTTCAAGTGACATTTTCCAAAGCATCATAACAATTTGGTATCCAAAACTCATTGCCTTTCCAACAGTTGCTTGTGACTTTCTTGGTGAAAAAGCTTTCCCATGGGGAATACTGATATATTAATATCTCATGGAAATAGTGTGACGTCTTCCCAAGACAGGAAGATTCCTGTTGGAAACAAAACTGGTTTCCTTCCACCTCACCTGATACACTGCTACAAACCCACCTTCCCAGATTCTGCATTGGACAACAACCTTGCCACAAGGACTACCAGGGCAAAGCAGCAAGACAGTTCTTGGAAGCCCTCAGATCATAGCTGGCATATCCAGGTCTTCCCAATTTCCTGCCACACATTTTGGAGCCTGATAGCCATCATGGCTCCAACCTGAGCAATGCTTTGAACTTCAGGGAGCTTCCCAAGCTGCTTCCAACAGGACGGGAGCTTCCCTGGGTGCCCCAGAGAGCCATAGCAGAGCCAGGAGTCAGAAGTTATGACAGCTGTTGATTGTTTCATTTAGGAAAACTCAAAACACATTTTTTTTATTTTCATGAACTGAAAATATTCCCATTTTCCTTTGAGTGAAAAATTTTGAAATGTCATTTTTTGTTCCAATTCAGTACAAAAACATACTGGAATTCATGTCTCCTCCAAAATCCCTCCCCATCATAAAACATCTGAGTCTCAGCTAATTGTTCTGTTTTCAATGCCCTTATGCCTTTGAAAATCACCCTCTGAGCTCTCTCTGATGAAATAGCAAAAGCAAGCATGTACAACTATTCAGTTAAATACTAGATGTTTAAAGTATTCTCACCATATTCAACACACAAATATCTGTTCAAAGTTTTGGTTCAGAATATTGTAGGAATGATTCCTCTTCATACCACTGCCCATATTAGAGTGCTGGAAAGATAATTCATGCATAAATAAGAGCATTTATGGTTATTCATTGTGTGCTACTTGGTGTTCATTATTCTTCTTGTAAAACAATTTTGTTTATGAAGCAAATAACAGCGTAGGATTTCTGTGACCAACTACACACTACACATAATGAACAGTGAATGAAGCACGCAGCCAATGTAAGCAACAATTTGGAAACTTATTTCCCCAAATTGATCTGTAAACACATACAAAACAACAAAGTTACTCACAGAAAGTTGGATATATAGAAAAATAGTGAAAACTAGCTGCTAAACACACTACTACCCGTTCTTCAACCTGCTTTAGTAAAAAGAGCATGCAGTAGTGAGGAATGAGCCCTGCCACCTCAGCTGAGGAGAGGCTTTTCCACAGCTGGCTCTGGTCTCCCACTGCTCCCTGGATCATGGGAGCTGCAGGGCTGCTGAGGGAGACAACATTTGTGCTGGAAAGTATCCTAAGGCTTTTGAAATCCCAGCTGCCACAGGCACCTCTTGGGAAAACAAGATCCATACAATCTTGGTGCAAAATTGTCCCACCACAAAATAACACAAAAGGGGTTTGTGCCATGGTAATTGAATCCCAGCTACAGCATTCACTTTAAGACAAATAGGAAGTGATGAATGAGATTCACATTCTTTTTGGTATGCACTAACAGCCTGGATTTCGTTAAGAGCAGAGATATGGATAAGGAATGCAGTGGACATGGCTTCTTTTCCTATGAGCTGTTTTGAGTGGTTCTCCTTCTGGTGTTTCTTTAGCAATGAACTTTGGTCTGCTGTCTATTTTCTGGGCAATTGCATCGTGTAGGCTAAGATGAAGACAGGGACCCGGTAAGGGGCAGTATCCTCTCTGTGAGCATGATCCAAGAGCGATATACTGAGGGTGATGTGACAGTGACATCTCTGTGCATTCTGCCCCACGTCATGGCAACATCCATTCCTGGAATAGTTATGATTCTTGGCCTTGCATCTTTCATTACTGCTGAAAAACCTGGAGAGCCTGCTGGCTTTTATCGACAGATTAAGGGTGCTGAGCAGTTCACAGGAATATGCCCTATCAAATACAAGAACTGCCAGCTGTTAACTAACATTTCTGTTTGCCATCCAACTCCTTTTAAATTCCCCTCGGCCCCCCTTCTCAGGAGGGGAAACCATTGGGATCCCCTTGCACTGGGAAGTTGTAACCTGCAGGAGGCAAAAAGCAGGCAATGAGACAATGAGCTCCTGAGCTCCTCTGCCTCAAATAACACCTGAAAAGTCTTTGGGGAAAAAGAAGAGGAAGCAGAAATAGCATGTTTCTGTTGATCTTCGGAAGCCTTCCAACTTTGGCTTTTCAACTGGTTCAGATGTATTACACGGTATTAGTTATGGGGCTTAGCAGGGACATGTGAGGCTCCAGAGATGCAGTAGCAAGCTGTGAGGCTGTTTGGCCCACACTGCGCTCACCTGTCTCGCACAAGGAGAAGCAGAGCCCAGCCACTGCCCCAGAGAGTCAGCGCAGGCTCCTTCTGCAGGGGATCCTGGCAAGCGTCGGAGCAACCAGTGAAGCAGAGTTCAGCGTGTCAGAAGTCAGGTTGGGACTGAGCCTTATACATCCCATAGGAAACAAGTAAGTTTTCTGAGAAACACACACAGCTGTCTGCACCACAAAAAACCTCAGAGGATTACTTATCGCAAATCAACAAGTCCATCCCAGAGCCACAGTCAGAACAGCTTTGGGCTTAGTCACTGCTCGTCAGGAGCCATTTTTGGTAACCTGGAGTACTCGTTCTTGTTTCAAAGACAGTCTCAAACACAGCGTCAGAGAAGGTTTTAGTTGAGAGGGGATAGCAGAACCTTCATACAGGCTTTCCATAGAGTTGATATTAGCTTTTAAGCAGTTGTGCTTATGACAACACCACACGCAGTATAGGAATATAGCGTAGGAAGTATTTTTGCTGCTTAGTATTTTACACACTTAAGAGTGGCTCTAGTCCCTTGGTAATTTACAATTTAAGCCTTAAATTGTCAATGTTTTATCAAACCAGGCATATATTTGCAGCAGCAAAAATAACACGAACACAATATGAAACTGCAAACTCAAAATTCAGGTGATAGTCAGGCCTGGTGGAATAATGTAAGAGATATTTGTTTATATTATTCAGCAAGTTTGACATTTAATAATTTCACTGTAATATAATATATTCATTATTTTATTGCTGAAAGAATTATCTGTTGAAATGTTGTGCAAGTATTTTTGAAGCTTCATAATAATATTAGTCAAGACCAAAACAATTATTATAAATCTAATTATTCTAAGAACTGGAACATTAAAGGTCACTAAGCCTGCCTGTTGGCAACTACATTTATGTTCTGGTTTCCAACAAGTGACTTCCAGAAACGCATTAGAGGTGCTTTCATCTCCAGAAGTGTCCTGTTATGAGACGCAAAGCGTGCTCATTCTCTACCACCATTAAGGGCAACTTCCAAAAGAACATTAACACTCTTTCATTGTTGAATACTAAAACTGCTTTTCCTAAAGGATGCTATGCTGATACTTATTCACTTATACAGCAGTTCTATCAAATTTTTGTGGTATTCTACTACTCACATCAGTGTTTTCTGTTGTGCTTCTAAGAGCAAAGAAGTTCCCTGTGGACTTGGAGCATTTTTGTTAGTTCCTCAGGAAGCCACTAAATTGGAGCACTTAGTGTAGAAAATTAGATCCTATGCCCTATTTAGTATGTGTTTATGTTCTATTAGAATAGAGAGATGCACTACAGATAGTGAAATTCTGTTCATTAGCTTGTATTTATGATCAGACTGCAGCTGTAGCCTTTGGGCTAGCTGACATACTTGAAGTGTTTTCTAAAATAATAAGTACATTGGAGAAAAACAAAGTTAGCAACATGAAGCCAAATTCTAAGACAGTTACAACAAATGCTATCCTTATTTACTCAGTTAACTTCCTCAGCATTTAGCTGACTTTAATTAAGAGCAGAACTTGGGCTACATACTTAAATGTGTGTGAATACATAGAAACAGAGTATAGTACCAAGCTGTCTGATATTGTATAGACTCCCACTAGTGAACCCACATGACATAACACAATCTGTCATGTCAGGAAGACTTAACAGCACAGGTCTAATCCATTCCAGTTTGGATTAGTCTAACCCAGGAATCCCAGCAGGCCCTATTGTTAAAGAGCCCTTTGCTGCTGGAATGCAGCACACCCTGACCTGGAATATGAACTACTCTACCAGTGCTGTCATTCCCCTCCACTTCCACACTCATGCAAATAGAGTTAGCTCAGGCTTATTTTCAACAATTATTTTAGACTTGTTCTAAACTCTCAGAGGAGCGAGCTACCTTTTTGTTGTGTAGCTGTGAAGCACGCAGTAGTCCTGGCAAACAGTGACAGTTCAAGATATGACGCAGGAGAAATACTGCCTAATGGCAAACTAATGTCACCACTGATTGCTAAAGAATGTACAAATCTATGATTTATTACAGATTATGTTAACCATGTCACATCTGCAAAGTCACTCTACCAAAAGGTAGAAAATGCCTGTAGTTAGATTGCCCAGGAAACAAGTTTATTAAATGAAAGAAACAACAGCAGAAACTATCACGCCATTCCAAAAGCAGGGTTACTGAACCACATAAGCACTACACTGAGCCAAGCGCAGTGAAAGCACAGCCTATATAGCAGTAGTATCTTGGCCACCTTCTATATTGGCCAGCCACTGGAAGAAAGATACTACAAGGGCTTTCACAATGGATTTCAAAATTTTTATGATGAAGAGAACAAATTTAAGTCTCAGGAGCACTGGATACCACCCTTGCAAGACATGACTTTTCCATGATGTCCTGGTTTCAGCTGGGATAGAGTTGATGGTCTTCCTAGTAGCTGGTACAGTGCTGTGTTTTGGGTTCAGTACGAGAAGAATGTTGATAACGCTGGTGTTTTCAGTCATTGCTAAGTAATATTTATCCCAAAGTCAAGGATTTTTCAGCTTCTGATGCCCAGCTATCAAGAAGGCTGGAGGGGCACAAGAAGTTGGGAGGGGATGCAGCCAGGGCACCTGACTCAAACTGGCCAACAGGGTATTCCATACCATGTGAAGTCATACCCAATATATAAACTGGGGGGGAATGGGGGTGGGGGAGTCACCGCTCAGGGACTAACTGGGTGTCGATTGGCGGGTGCTGAGCAATTGCATTGTGCATCATTTGTACATTCCAATCCTTTTATTATTACTGTTATCATTATTAGTTTCTTCTTTCCTGTTCTATTAAACTGTTTTTATCTCAACCCACAAGTTTTACTTCTTTTCCCGACTTTCTCCCCCATCCCACTGGGGGGGGTGGGGGGGAGTGAGTGAGCAGCTGTGTGGTGCTTAGTTGCTGACTGGGTTTAAACCACAACATGTGATCACTCCCAATATCTTGTCACAGTTCCTGCCTTCTTCCTGACCCAGGTGCCATTCCATCTATCCAAGCTCTTGTCTCACTCCACTGTTTTCAGCTAATCAACTTCCACCCCAGCTCTCTAACTCCTTATTCGTTCTCATTTATCCTTCATTCTGTCTTCCTGACCATGTTCTTCTCTTCCACTTTAGCTCCCACCATCACTGCAATCTCAACCTCACCTCATCAGAAATGAGCTTGCCTCATGATCCAGCCTCAGCTTCCTCCTACCTTACACAGACCTTAATCCTGGTCTCCTCACCCTTGTCACGCCAGTTCTGCTCATTTCTTATCCTCTTTGCACCAGAATTCTATCTGATATGCTGTCTCACATCTGCACAGCCAGGAGAGGTGATCACAAGGAGAAGGAACACAGCACCTGGATGCCCTGGGGTAATGCTTAAGGCAGCACTCAACCTTAAGTGAAGTCATCTGCTTCTACTGAGCAATTCTGAACCAAAACGTTTTGATATTTAACTTTGATCAAATTCATACTAAGTCAATGTTCTTGAAGGAACAGCAAAAGCTATACCTGATCCCAGAACTACCTCTGCCAGATTTGAAGTTCTCCTAAAAACATATTGGTAGAAGAGAAAGTGGGCAAATTCCTTTTACTTGAATGAATAAATAATAGAAAGGGATTTCAGCTGAAATACTATACAGGCAAGGGGATGGCCTGGCCTGCCCCACACCCGTACCGGGGGGGGGGGGGGGGGGGGGGGGGGGGCGGGGGGGGG
>JAVJGG010000085.1:23922904-23951153 GCA_035590195.1 Aviceda cuculoides
GAGGGGTGTGTGTTTGTTTCTTCCCAAATGACATAAAACCAGCAGCTAGGAAAGAAAAATTGTTTTAGAAATGTTTCATGGAATATCCCTTTTCACTTGTTTAAAAAAAAAAATCCCACAGTGAAAATCTTTCAACAAAACTTCAGTTTGGCTAGGAAAAAAAAAGTTACCTCCTTTCTACCCTCTCCTGCACAACAAACATAGATTTGAATTATTTGCTGTACTGCTTGTGGTAACAGCACCACATCATGAGGGATCCCGGTGAATTAAGAGTGGCCAGTTGTGAGGAAAGCTGCTACAGCATATAAGTTTGGCAGAATCAGCCAGAAAAGTTTAATCAAAATTAGATTATTCATTTGTGATTCAGAATAGGCAGTCAATATCTGACTAAATCAGAAAGTATCAGGAAGAATTAAGGAGTATTGTAATTGCCCTTTTTAATAACTTTCTTCGAGAGAAACAGTAATCCTTCTATAAAAATTAGGTGCTGCTTCTTGAAGAACACCAAAACCAAATTTAGCACCTGGCCTAATACAGAAACTCCTTTTGTTTCTCTAAAGGTTTTTTAGCTGCAGAACAAAAGGTCATAGTATTTATCCTACTTGCACATCTATGAAAATACAGCAATGGCTGATGGCTAGAAGAGAACTGCAGAAATAATAAATTAAAAAACAGAGTGAGACTTCGTATTGTATCCAGTTCCCTAAAAGAGATATTAAGTTCAATCTCTAGGTTAACCGAGTAAAATAAAATCCCCATCAACAGGTGAAGAATCCACTTAGTTAATTCAAGAAGAAAATTGTAACCTCTATGCTTTAAAGTGATCTTGCCCATTTCTCAAGGCAACACAGTGACCATTCTGACCAAGTCAGTAGACTGGGTCTGAGGAATCAAGCACATTGCTTTAGTTTATAGAAAAACCTCTGTTTTGCTTACAGAACAGAAAGATACAAAAATAAAGCATATAGGATTCAAACTACTGCAGAGTTCCAAGGAGTTTGGATATGTCTATTCCTTCACTGTTTACTTCCAAAGAATTATATTCCTAGGTGAACTCTCTCCTTGTTGTACCCTTTCTTCAGTATCTCAGCATTTCTCCAATTTCCACACTAATCTTTAGTTCATTTGTGCTCTGGTCTCTGGGTTTTCTAGAAAAGTGCCAAGGTAGATGTTTTTCTGACACCTTGTCTTTTCAAGTGTACTGATACTCATGTATGCCTCTAACCAACACCTCTCATTAGGTGCTTATATGATTTTCCCATTCCCAAATCAGTCTCAGGGAGTAGTAGCCTTTTCTATCATTCTTGATAATAAAGCAATCTGACTGATAGCCAGTATCCAGTACTTATAGATCTGCTGCCTTTGACAGTTATCACAGTGGTACCCCATAACCAACTTCTTAACAATCAACACATTATTTATTTAGTACTTTATTACCTTTGCATTTTTTACAAAGCACTTTCAGAAGCTGGGAGGTTTTGCCTCCTGCAGACTCTTCTGGGAGCTGCAGAACCTGATCAGCATAATCGTTATCATCTTGTTCTCAACTACCATCTCCTATGCCCTCTCTGCCCTATCTAGGCAAGGTCTACAAAGTGATTTATTATTCTTGTTCCCTTCCCATTCAAAAATGAAGGGTCCAGATCTCCAGACGCCTTCTGAGTGTAAGGTGGTATTTCAAGTTCCCAAATGAAAGAGTAGGATCCAAGCTACCCTAGGGAAATTCACAGATACTCTTTTTGTCACAAAAGATCTTTGGATGCATAAAGTTCCACTTTTTTGCATGCCCAGAACATATGCTCTGCAGGTGCGACCAGGACTGCTCTGCTTGGTGCCTAGCTCATAAGCCTACTCATGTTACTGGTAGGAGTTCTTCACCTATCTCTCAAGGAACTGCATGCAATAAGCAAGTTATCATGCTGACTAGAGACACTCCTATGGAAACTGGTTTGAAAACATGGAGACCACAACTCTTTCTTTTGACCACACAATGGGAAGTGTTACAGTCATTATCCAAGACATAGTTCAGTATACTGCTTAGTTTGAAGAGGAAAGATGGAGCATCAGGTCCCAACCTATCACCTGCCAGGACAACACCTTCACCACCTATCTACAGATGTGCAATGTCCTCATGCACCTGTGAAGAGCTTTTGAAGTCATGCCACTTTGCAAAAGAGGAGTCAGTATTTACTGGGCTAGAGACAGACATCACAGTCATGAGAACAAGAGAGAAGTGTCCAAGAAAGAGCTTCGAAGCTTTGAAGAATCTCTTGTGCTCTTCTGCCTGCTGAAAAATTCACAAAACAACCAATGCCTATCATGGGATGAGTATTTCAATCTTTCATCCTTCCTGTTTTTTCACTCCTGTTCTGTGAGAAATTTTGCACCAAGAAACTCTTCTTTTCCACATCAGTTCTGGTCTGTCCTAAAACTCAATCTCAGTTAGTGCCAACAATCTCTGAACAGAACATTGCCATGCAGAGACTAAATAGAAGATTAAGTTAAAGTAAAAAACAAAGGTTTTTTTCTCTGCACTTCTACATTTGTGCTCTATATGCCTTGATAAATTCTTCCAGCTATTGTGATTACATAGAGTGGATCTGTATATGAAATGGTCTTATGATGTTCTGTTAGACCATATTCTAAAAGCTTTTAAATGATTACAGATAACACTTCTATTTTGCTGTATGACAGGCATAGTATTTTTAAGTGATTCCAAAGAACAAGCTGAAAATTTTACAATGTTAGAAAATAGCCAGTACTATTTGAGACCAAGAAATTGTTTTCTGCAAGCTACCCTGAGTTAACAACTCAAGGTCATCTTCTGCACACAGTATCTTTAGGCAGCCCTAAGTTAAAGTGAGGTAAAATGTTCCTCTGATCTGTTCCTGCCTGTACATCTGACCAGCAGCAGGCGTTAGTAGCAGAGATGCTCATTAACGTAGAAATCCTAGGTTACAATTTTTATTTAAAATATTTTTGTCTTTTTTGTCTGATTGTGTTATGCTGGCCTTGTTGCCTTAAAAATGGGGTGGGGGGAACAGACGACGATGCACAATGACACAACCCCTTATGTCTTCAGCTGGGCTTGATTTGCCATTTCTTTCCCTTTACAGCTATTCATTCCTGTGCAAAGTGAGAGTATAAAGCCTTATTAAATCAGAATTTACATTCCTCAAGCACATTTTACGGTATAAGGAGACAAAAAAACCCAAAGAAACAAAAAAAACACACACAAAGAAATTCAGCCCCATCAGTTTTGATGAACACTAAGAACTTTTCAGTATTATTCCACAATTCAACATTCGTGCAGACAAAAATATTACTCTGTTACTGAAGCAGATTTCTGTGACTAATGTTGTGACTTTAGTCTCTTTTGCTTCCTCTGTCCTTTGGTGCAAATAAGACAATAATTTTAAAAACTAAACCAAGAAAAGCAGCTTTGTCTTGCATTGAAGTGTTCAACCAGAAGCTCCCCAGAGGCTTCTGTGATAGCTCATTTATAATACAATTCAACTAGAGCAGTTAAGTGATGCTGTTGTACAGTTTAAGTGCCTTTGCTAATTTTCGTGTCCCTGGAGGGTTTTGCATCATATATTTCATTTGAAGTGATATAAATTTCAAGAGCAATCAGAAACATTCCCTAAGGAGTGCAGGGGGACATCTGGACAAAGAACTTCCTTTCATAAATATACACCCTGTATCTTTTTGTAGTCACTCTTGTAATAATCTCTACATTCAGCTTGCTCCACTTCTTATTTGGGATTCTGCTACAGGCTTAAATACTAACACACACTCGTTGCAGAGATATACATACTTATATTACTAACATGATACATATTAATATAAATGAAATTAATCTTTTTCTTGGCAGAGTCCAAAATCAGCCAGTCTTCCTAACTCTGTGAATCCCATGGCTGAAACCTACACACATATAGCACTACCTCAGAGATAAAAGGATGAGAAGCTCCAGGAGTGGTTTGCAGATTTCCCAGAAGATTCATCATCCCACTGCAGGATAACAGTGGGTTGGACATGCGGTTCAGTCCCAGAACAACCCAGCAATACTAATCTCACCTACCCTAGCTGGTTCACATCTTCCCACAACTAAGCATTCAGATTACCTAGAACTCCCTGCGTGTCTCTGAGCACCAAGTGGTCCACCATGACCAAAAGGCTATTGAGCTAGAGTAGAACAAGCGTCATATAAAAAGATGTGTTCTAGTTCAACTGGGTCTTCCTGAATTGGTGCAGAGTTACTTATTAAAATTCATGGCCATCTTCTGTAGCAGACCAGACAATCATTCAAACAGCCGTAAAATTTTCCATTGCATGAGAGACCAAACACATGGATTAGACTAGGAAGTATCATAAATCACAAACACAGATCTGTAGTGTAGCAAATAGCCAGAATCTCCATTTCCACTGACAACACCTAAAACCACACCAGTTTCATACTGTTGTATTTTCTTTAATATGCTGGATACCTAGAAGGTAGGTATCCCACAGTCCTAGGCCTGGAGAACTCTTCAGAGAAGTAATGAAAGAGAGACAGGGAAATATTTACTGTGCTTATTAGCTTCCAGAGCTCAGTATTTTTCATATTATCTAAAGTGAAATCTGGTGCCACCCTACATAAAGTAGCCATACACCAAAAGCTGGGACTCTAGGATATGCATTTAAGGTATAGGAAGGCCTAAAGTGTTAATGCTGCCTCTGAAGGGGGAAGGACATCTGGGTCATTGGGCCCCACTCCTATGAAAGGACTAGCAAACATACCAGGTGATAAAGTGTTGTAGATATATAGACCTAAAGAGTCTTAAATCACACAGGTGAGATTACATGTACATTAAGAAAGGAGGCCAAATAGCATCCAGCCAAGGACTATGGCAGTCTAGCTGGTAACATTAGATTGCTCTATATACTTAGGTCCATTGTAACTGCATGTGAGCAGATCCAAACAGAAGAAAACAAGATGGGAAAATTGTTTTCTGTCCCTCAGTTAAACCAACCCGACAGATCAGCAGTATCCAAATGGAATATTAATACACACTCAATAGATTTCATGTCCTTCTCTGTTTTCTTTTTAGAACCATGGGAAAACAGATGGGCTCTCCTGCATTCCCTCTAGGTCAATAGATATGTTGAACCAAAGAAAGAGAAAATGCCAACAAATGCCCTCTTTAAGCTTTCTGTGCTTCTTCTCAGTCTGCTGTATTTTTACCTTATCCCTTTAAAGATCTAGCTTAGCAAGCCTGAAGTACCAAAGTCTAAGCATAAAAATAACCAAGCTTTGGCAAACTTCCAATATCATACAAAAAATGTAGGCAAAGGCAATTTCAGAACTAAAGGGAACTCCTTGGGTGTCAGGGAGCATATTGAAAGAAAAGGGGATTTTTTTATTTATTTATTTTTTTAATACCTGCGATGGTTCTGAGTGGTATTGGCCTTTGAAATTAGCAAGGGCCAGCATTTTTCTAAAGCAACTACGGCATTTCTCTTCACACCTCCCTTTCCCTGAAGATGCTATGGGGTCAGACCAGCTGAGACCATAAGCATGAAGGCTAAGATACCATAAGAACGGATTTTCTTGCAACAGTAGAAGAGAAATGCATTCAGAAGTCACAAGAGGTGTGGCGGCAACACAAAATATCCTTTTCAATTTAAAAAGTTAATTGCTTTTGGATGTGGCTATTCCAAACTTCTGGGAACTTAACTTGAACTAAATGTTTTAGTGTTATAAAAAGGGCATGGTATCAGCCAAAATGAAGTCTCTTGATTTACTGTCTTCTTTTTGAAGTTTAACACTAAAACCATCTCTATGTAAGTGTTTTAAAAATAATTATTTTCATGAAATAATGGCAATTTACTCACTGAAATAACTGGGGAAACCCCTGTGTACTTCAGTGAGCACCGACTGAGGCCTCCAACATCAAATTCTATCATCCTTAAAGACTTGACCCTGCACCACTAAACATTACTGGGAATTATGCCATTGGCTTCAAAGAGAGTAGGAACAGGCCCTAAATAAGCAAAACTTCTAGTTATTACTCCAATGGGAGTAATCCTGTCAGGCCACAGAATGTGCCTATATAAGCCAAAAATTCAACACTGCTTTATAAGTTATATCCATACACTTTGCATAACAGCATTCTGTATTTACATATGCACAAGCCATTCCAATGTGTGTATCAGGTAATTGTACAGAAGAAAGGCACAGGGGATGCCAAAGAGAGCTTGTGTATGAACCTTAGCCTGTGTGCCTGATGGGTTCACAGCCCTTCCCCAATATTATCCCTCCAAAATACACACGCACGGACAATGAAGACTCCTCACAGACCAAATTGTCACAAGAGTTTTAGAATTATGTCCTCCCCATCTTCTGCCCCTCCCCCAATATGAAATCAATTGAAGGGGGGTTGGAATTGCATGGGGTTTTTTTCCTTAGCAGTATTATTTTGACAATACCACTGACCAGTGTGCTGACAAGTGATGCAGATTGCGTTTGAACCCAGTACCTTAAGCAGAAAAAGGCAGAACAACAAACCCAATATACAAGTATGTGAATTGCCTTTGCAGGGTGGATCCCAGTATCTTTGCAATAGTGCTCATAGCCCACATAGCCACACATGGTAGAACATTGAGACAGACATGGCAAAAATGTGTAAGATTCATCCTTGGGGTCTATGACCATAGATATTTGACACTGGGATTTGAACTCAAATAGTGGGACAGCAGTTATCAGTGCTGTAGAGAAGGTTCCAATAAGCAGCTAAAGCTAGGGGTACTCAAATTGGATCCCAATTCTAATAACTGCGGTTTAAAAATTACAACTCTTAGTTTCCTCCCACCGCAGTTATTTTTGCCTCACCCTCCAAACCCCAAAAGTCACCAAGGTCAGAAAGCTTTATTGAACAGATATCTAAACTGCATTTAAATGTAATTTCTAGAATCTATGATGCTGAAACAACCTAAACCTAAAACACTTTTGAGAAGTCAAATATTGCTTTTTGTTTTTCTAAATCAAGTTAACATTTCCTCCATTTTACCAACTTCCACAAAGCTCAAAACATCTCCAGGATTTTGAACATTCAGCTTTCTTTTTGATTTTCCATTTCACTACAAACATAGCCTTATCCTGCACAGCAAAGGAATCAAAGATGGATACAGGCCAGGATAAACTTTCAAAATATCTCATTGTGGGTTTTTCCTCCTCATTTCAGAATTCATGACTGTATCTGAAAACCACAGATATGCAAAAGAATGGCTCTTCTTGGTATGAAACAGCATATTCAGGTTCAGTTTTTAACCTAAAGGAGTTCAAACCTGGTGCTAAGTGTTGGTATGAAGAGCAGTGATATCTAATATGCTGAATGAGTAGAGGAAAATCTCAGCAATACAGGAGACAGGTAGAGAAGAAGCTTGTATATTTCTGAGATCATTATATACTTCTCTTGGCAGAAGATATGCTGATTCATCAGGGACAGAAAGGAAATGCAAGAGGCTTGAATTCAGCAACTCAGGAGTTAAAGTTTAACTAAATAATGAGTTCCAACAAAAGATGACGATAGAGGCTACTAAATCTTAAGACACCTACTGCACCAAAACCTAGTCCTTTGCCAGAGATTCCTGTTACGTTATTGGTTCAGTGAGAGTGCAATTTTTAAAGGAAATTAAATCCTCTTGGAGAAGGACCGTTCCAAAACTGGTAGATAAGTTTTATTGTAAAGGGAATTGAACATTGGAAATGGAACATGCATCCACCCTGAACAGAGGGGATAGCACATAGCTGCCTGGAAGACAAAGTGGGGGCAGGGGGGAAGCAAAGATCTTGTTTGATGTTATCTGAGATGCGATGAAAGAAGTGTGCTCTCATCTGGGAGTTTTTGAAAACAAAGAACATGATGGACATGTGCATATACTACTCAAAGGAGAACACCTTCTCTCCCTCAACAAAAAACTGAGGGCTCTACCAGCACCAGTTTTATTAATCAAGACCTTGCTGGCTGACACAGAATCTGCCAGCTCAAACCCCTCCCCAGCCCTGGGCACGGCCCTGGATATATTTGCTCTGCTGGTAAGACAGAGGGCAAGGATTTTCCTCCAGTAACTCTCCAGCCAATCTAGCTGGAGGCCTCCTGTGGCAGGAAGTCAATTTATAGAGTTCTGACACACAGCAGCTGCTGTCGAAAGCTCCCCACAGCTTCCAAAGCCACATTGACCAGTTTGCTACCACTAGCTCCCTGTTTTAACAGACTCTTCAAAAAGAGAGGTTTATGCCCAAGGGTTCAGAGACTTCCAGGGCTTTGTCTTTTCTACGTCAGATTGCCTGCATAGAGACTGTCACCAGAAACACCTCTGTGGATCTGTAACTCTTGCACTTTATACCACTCTCAAGTGGTACCCATTCCCAAGTCCTCTGGTCTACTACCTGTTTTAATACCCGTGGCTAAAGGTGGTGCTTCACAACTAAGTGTCATTTGGGGGAGTGGAGCTGAGGAAGAAAGAAACAAAGCACAAATAGTGGAGTATTTCTGTGTAGGCTTATATAACTATCACAAAACCAGAGAGGTTTAAACCACTATTTAAAGCCATTATTTTCTGAGCAGGCTAATAGCATGGAAGGCAGTTGGGATTTGGTCCCTTCGATAGTTCTAAAACCAGACCACACTGTCTCCTACTTCAAAATAGACCCATACAGCAGCAAGGAACTGCTCATCATCTATGTATTTTACTAATAATCTGCATTTTGGATTCCTTCCCCCCGCCAATCTGGCATATCCACCACTACCCATTGCATTACATTTTCAATAGTATCCTGCCCGTCTCATTATTTCTCTTGGAGCACAAGGATGCAAGAAGCTGAGGAATTCCAAGAGTTGCAGAACTGAAAAAGGCCATTAGTAAAAGTCGGAAGGATGTTATCAGTTGGCATTTTACATTATTGCCATCTCAAGGAACAGCTGCTTTCCCCCTCTGCTGGCATCCTGCCAGAGCACCAAAGCCACCTAGTTAACACAGAACTGTCAATAACCCATAGACTTTAACCTGATAAAGTAATCGGGGAGGATACCATCAAATCAAGTATTAAGAACAGTGATAAGTAATTGGGATTGCTGTATCAGGTAAACAAAGAAGAAAACTCCCTGAAATAATTTAAATTAAATTTGTAGAACACTGATCAAAACCTATCGTGTAGGGCAGAAAATCTCCTTGGAAGCATTCCCTATTAAAGCTGCTATTTTCTGCATCATGTTCAATGTGCTGATTAGATGAGAATCTCTTTTCTTTCCTCATGAAGCTGGCTCTTTCAATGCCACAATTTTGCTTCAGTAACATACTAATTCTGGACAGGCTCTTTGGAGAGCGCCTTTTTCATGAAAACTCTCATGAGGGAGCAAGGAGAACACATCAGCATAACAGATCAAACCGTTACCTGCAGACCAACCCAAAATCTTCTGAAAATGTCTAAGGGTCAGGCATGGTTGAGGCATGCACCTTTACACTTGATCAGGCAAATGGCCAGCTAAGATTTCCAGCACCTGAAGGTTTCAGAGAAATACCTACATATTTTGCCAGAACAAATCACTAGCAAATACATGGTCAGAGTAAACCTAAATTCATAGCTGAATACTGTATGCTAGAAACTCCTGATGCTGTAGACTCAATTTCTTGCTATCCTAGAAAGACAGTAAGGCCCTTATGAAATATTCTGTGATCTTTTTCTCCACAAACATCTCTATTTTATCCACACAGCCTCCATTCTTCTCTTTCCTATTGTTTTAAGTCAGGTAAGCCCTTTCACCATTATCACTTTTGTTCCCTTCATCCTTCACTTCTTTAAAAACCCATTCCTACATAGAATCAAGTTACTTCTTTGCCTGACTGTAATAATACTCTGCCACTATAAGAAAGCACATCTTTTTTTCACCTGCTTCTGCTTCAGCTTCTTTGTCCATGAAAAAGAGTACACAACTTTCCCACTAGTCACAGTCTCTAATACTTTTGGATGAGACCTGTTTGCAATGCTATTATTGTAACTTATTACATCCCATCCTCCCTAAATACCGTTTTCCTTGCTGCAAACCAAAGATCTCGTTTTCCTGGCATCTAGCAACCCTGCAGTATCTTTGTTGACATCCTGCCAAGAGCTTTGCAGGTTCTCAGCAAATCTGTTAGTCTCTGCTGGGGCCAGCTGCTGTCTACAACCCTCGCATATTCTGAGCTTCATTCGATTAGAAACACCCCTGAATATATTATGTGCTTCTGACCTCAAGGGTAATCAGATGGAAAGACACTTCTGCCGACCACTGCAGAAACTTTAGCTCATGAGCCCTGAAATTCAATTTGTATAATATCACAATGGGTGAGAAGAGATAGGGTCAGAAGAAAAAAGGAATTTTCATCCAAGCCTTCTTAAAGATTCAAGCTTGGCATCACATCCAGAGACATTTATCCCACCCTCCCAAAGAAACAGATGAAATCTCAGAAGCTGATGAGATTTGAACAGTTACCAACTTTCAAAAAATGCCTCAGAGCTGTCAGCATTCCAGTTCCAATCCATCACAGACTGCAATGTATTCACATGATTCAGCATTGTTTCATTAGATGTCAAATTCTATACACATCAAGAGATTTTTTTGTAAAACTTTGGAAAGGTTGGATTGGCTTTTCATTATTGGCCAGCTAGGCTGCTCTATCTGTTGTGAAATAAGGCAACCAACATAGTATAGATGTGCACTAAACACCAGGCTGCCTGATAAAGAGGTAACCATTGGGCTACCTGGTATCCACGAGGTATACTGCAGACACACCTGCTGGGTCAGGCTCTGGAGTTCAAAGAGGCAAAACCCACACCTCGAACCCCAGATCATGCAAGCACATAATGTGACATTGCTTGTGAAAATGTGGTTGCTATGAAAAGCAGAACTAGATGAAAACTGAGTAGGACTTTAAGGGTCAGTATGGTGAATTTACACACCTAACCTAGCAGTACAGTGTTTATGTCCTTTATAGGAACTAGCTCAAAAGACCTCACTCTCCGCAAAAAACCATAAATGTAATAGAACAGGAATTTTTACCACAAAGCTCAAACAAAACAAACAAAAAAGTCCCCAATAAGCTGAGAAGTAGTGGGGGGAAAGACACAACTACCAATCATACGCAGACCAAAAAGAAAAACACCCTACACCTAGAAAACAGGTGAACACATGCTCTCTAGCCATTGCCAAGGATACTCGGATGCCACAAATGTGCCATGGTCCCACAGCCTCAAGTTCAGGGAAACTGCAGGTTTGTAGCTGTTGCTGGGATCCAGTTTTAAGATGGCCTTTATGTGGTCTTTAAAGTGGCATTTGGCTTTGAATGTAGCATTTGGGTACTCTTTTAAACTAAGATAATTCCAGTATAAACCCACACACTGCAGTTTTTCCATTCTTTGGATTCCAGGACTGGAGCAGACCCCTGTGTGCCATCCTTTCTAGAAAGGAGGTTTTGGCAGCTCTACCCTACCCTCTGATTATTGTTGTTTTGTAAGCATATGAAAAATGAAAGAGACCATAAACATCACAACTGAAGGAAAAAGCAATGAGGCTGAGCTAATGTTTAGAGGGATGTGAAAATGCTTGCTGCAAGAGATGGTCTTTCGATGCTCTGGTTTAGTGGTTCAGGGGATGTGTGTGCCACACGATAGCGTGGTTGCTATTACTACTGCTTGTTATTATGGAATAGCAGTTACTGCACACTCTTGCCTAACTTGTCAGCACTTAACCTTACATACAGGCAGCACCTTCCTTCAGCCAAATTGTTCCACCTTTGGCTTGATTTTTATCTTTTAAAAGAAGTTTAACAAAACTTTCAGAGTAGCCATAGTGCTTCACCACACAATCCTTTGTCATCACACTTTTCTCTACCTCTCTTTACTATACATTTCCAGCTTTGTCTCCCTCTTACTCCATACCCTGTGCTCCCCAACACCCAATCCAGACACATGAACAAGAGTTATTCTCTAGTTTTTGGAACACATGTAGAATTACCAGGTGAGAATCTCAGCAGAGAATGTCACCAAAAAAATGCATACGTGTACCTATCTCCAGCTTTAGGAAACTCATTGCCTTACATACTTGCTAAATATTTTAAGCCAAAATGCAGCATAGATAGTGATGCAAAATACTTCATTAGTGACACTACCAGTAACAGTACATAAGCTTAATGCATGCCATAACAAACTACACATCAATACACAGTTAGCATCGGCTCTTGAGCCCTGCCATGTAAGTGTACCCCGTAGGTATGATGACATCATTTGTTCTAAATACCAACTGAACTCCAGACCTCAGTTCTCAGCTGACTGAACAACCCCACAACATATTGCAGGGGTAGCAAAGGACATGCACATGCTCAGTCAACTCACAAACCTTTGCTAACATGACTTCCCCTTCGACCCATATTAGTTCCAGCTAGATAGCATTTGTCTTATGTGAGAAATGGACAAGGCAAGTGGATTAAGGGGAAAAGACTTTCTTTAGTACTGTCATATTGATATCATGAGGGTCAGTGTAAAAGCATTTTTAACCTAAGTCAGGTGCAAGACTGAAGTATTACTTCTGCAGAGCAATACACATTATCAGTAGAAAGTGTTTGAGCTGCAATAGTGTATCTTTCTTTCAGCATTTTACACACAATTGTATTTGCTGACCGTCTAGGAAATAAGTTGTTTCTTCATGGTGGTAATTTATTCCTAAATTAAAAAGCTCTAATGACATCTCTAAGGCAAACCAAGTATACTCAAATAGTAATGTAGTAGTTCTTGTATATTCTTGTGGAGTTCTGAAATTCTGTATCTTGAAGCATTAGGATGCAAACTCTTAAAGGAGTACTGTTGAGCAAGTCTAATAACTGTCTAAAATAAATTTCACAACTTCAAAAATTAACCATTAGGCCAGAAGTTTGACCCTTTCACCTCTCAGCCAGATAAATACAAGACCTAGTGACTTCATTTGAGTCTGACCATGCCAGTGTTCACACAGGTATTTTAATAGGATGCACATGAGCATTTCCACTCAAAATTTGTTTCTATTGCCTTACAGCAGTATCTTTAAAAAACAATATACCATAAATACTGCTGTACCACTAGAGGATAGTTCAAATTTTTGGAGTTCAGGACACACTCATTTACACAAGGGTTTAATTCTTCTGGGCAGTTCATTCTGCAGCTCCTAATCATATATACATCATATGCCACCCTGGGGGATGCACCAACTCTCAGGATAGGTGCATACTCAACAGCAAAAATACACAACTATTTTAAAAGTTTATCTGATTTGCTAGTCTGATGTTTTGATCACTGGCTACTATTTTCCAAATTTTCTTTTATAATGCTGGCACTACTCTACTGGCCAGATACAACAGACAGGTGATTAGAGATCTATAAGCACAATTTTTATACAAAATGTATTAAGGAAGTCAAATTAGTGACTGGGATTGGGGAGGGCGGTGGCATTCCATAGAAGAGACTTGTTGCTCAAGTAAACAGCATATTACAAGCTGCAGATTTATAGCAACATTGCCAAGGAAAATCCTTTTATAGGGTTTAGTCCAGGGAAATTTTAGGATTTAGTTTTAGGTTTTATTTCAGGGAAAGCATCTTTGATATTAATTGGGTTTTATATATGCAAGATCCTTTACCTGGGAGAATGTCAACCATGGCAATATTTTTCTCCTCATACCTTTTACATCTAATTCTCTTGAACATTAAATCACCTGCATTTTATTTTGTAAATTTACTCATTGGGTAAATCCTGGATTCTTTTTTTATTATTTTTTCCTGTGAGATGCAACAGGTTCTTCTGGGCCAGAATTTTTCCATTTGATTCAGCAATGTTCATATGCTAAGTTCACACACATGCTTAGACATACCTTGGATCAGGATTTAAGAGAACCCTGTGAAATGCTTACGTATCCAGCACATCCAACTTCATTCTGATTGGATCAGAGCACAGAGAAGAAAACGCTCAAGTTTCAGATCAATTGTTCCAAAGATTTTTAAGCATATTAGGAGGATGTCAGTCACACTAATTTAAGTCACCCTGCTGTGCAAAAGAAATTGTTCAAAAAAAAGTCATGCTCCCTCTCAATCACAAAGTACTATAAAGTAATCTAGCGTAACCAATTCAGAAAATATCAGATCCATAACTATACAATGTGAAATGTAGTGTTGATAAGATGATTTTTAATTAGAATTTAAAGCTCATTTTGCAGTTACTCTACAGGAGCCATTTTCATCTTTATCCACCAACTACTGAAAATTAAAGCTTTGCTGTATGCATTAGTTAATAGGTCAAACACAATGAAATTACAAATGTAGATGTGAGGGAGAATCCCTTACTCCATGAAAAAAAAAAAGTCAAATCTAGAAAAGACTACATACAGGGCAGAACTAGTTAGAAAGCCTTTATTAGAACAGGTGTCTCCACCCTATTCTCCTGCTTGACTCCCTCCCAACCCCCTCAGCAAATACTGGAGGCAAAACTTCTCAGAGGAAAAGTTTATCTGTGAAAAATGATAGCATTTGAAATGAAACAAGTTATTTTATTTTCCAGTTGAAACTACTTGAACAGAAATAGGAGATGCTACTATTTGTTCTAAAAAAAATGAAAGTCAAATAAAATGTTTTTTACCAAGTTTCTTGAACCACTCCAAGTTCATTCCTCTCTAGGGGTAGAGTAAGTAAGGAGTAGCAGCATTTTTTGGTTGAGGAGAGTTTGAGATGCTGGGTTTTATTTCAATTTAGGATATACCTGTACATAATTTTTTAACAGTTCTTAGCTTTTAAACTATCTTTTAAATGTATATTTCCATGAATACATAATTTTTTTAAAAAGTAAAAAGGGTTGAGTGAATTATTTCAGATTAAATTTCAACTGAAGTGAAATCAAACTTTGGTTCATTTTTCTTTTATTCTTTTCCACTTGTACTTACTGCCAAGTTTTCACAGGGTTTAAAAGAACAAAATAAGAAAAAAAAAAGTTCAGGGGGTTTGAATTCACCCACTCTAGACAATATAAGAAGTCATATATGCCCACTCCTTCCAGATTTCCATCCTGCATTTGAGAGTTTTAGGCAAGTCTGAGTCAATTTCAGACCATTGCTTAAATTTAAACAGACATCAGGACACCATGAAGTAGATTTGATTTAAGTACAATGTCTATCCTCCTGAATGCATATCACTTAATAATATAATCTGTTTGCACATTTCAGAATCGCGTGCTCCAATTCCCTTTTTATTCAGGAGGTTTACTAACCCCATCATTGACAAACTTCAATAATTTGTCTGGTCAAGAAGGGAAATCATATTGAATTAGTGCTTTCTAAAACCATAAACATCCCAGGCACATGAAAAGAAACTGAAAATTTTGCTTATTTGAAAATTTTTCTTTGACTCTTAATATAGTAGTTACAGCAGAATCCAAGTTTCACAATGTAAGAAACAGGAACTCAAAAAGTGATTGTCGAAGAGCCTGCTGTGACTTGGAATGAGACAAGCATAGAAAATCTCATTTAGGGAAATGTGATAGCTTACTCTTGTAGGAAACAGTTGGAGAAACTCATATGACAAAAGTGAGAACATCCATGACATGAAAAGAAATCTCTTTACCTTCCTTTTTGCTGTTCCCTTCCAACTGTACAAATAAAGAAATTATATAAATTAATGGGAAAACACTGTTCTCATTCTTCCCTATTTGGTTCCAAAGAAATATAAAAAAGGTGTTTTCCCAACTGTTTCCCCATTCCTCAGTTTGTTCCATACACCCTCTTTTTGCATCTTGGTATAAAAAAAGTGGAAAATAAGAAAAGAGAAAGGGACCAGACATGGGAAAAAAGCCTTCTTCCCTGATAGATAGCCAATGGTTTTAGTTTAAAAAAAAATTGTTTAAATTGAATGAAATTTTGTATCCAGAAACCTCTAGTTAATGGGAAGGGAATCCTACAGCAGTGAAAAGTGTTTTGCGTTAGTGTTTCAAAATAGCATTTTTCCTACAAAAAAAAAATCCATAGGCAAAGTATCAACTTTTGCACTGGCTCTTATGGTTGGGTTTGTCACTTAACACTCCACTGGGAAGTGCTAATTGTAGGGACACTATGTCAGCATCTGCACCTGCCTTCTACCACAACTCCCAGCTGCTTCAGTGAAGAGAACAAAAGGCAATTCCCAAATTCAGCCACTCCACAATGCTGACATCTAAGGATAAAACACACTCACCTCTAATGAGCTGGCACAAAGCCTATGCACTATTTAAATTACACTTTACTCTGTTAGGATTTTTCTAAGTACTCTTCTGGGTCTTTCCATAGATGTGATTTCCCTCTTCCCCAGAGTAAGTTCCTGTACATAATAAGGAACCTTTATCAACCAACAACTCATAGGAAGATCTCATTTGGTTTGATTACATCAGAACATCACTGACAGCTCTCTCAGATCATTCTAGATCTGCAACTTTAAATATAGTTACTAAATATTAAAAACATCTAGGTCAGCAGACCTTTGTGGCTTTGTGCATTGACTCACATCTTTCTTTCCAATTTTCTTCCTTTTTACAACTTTAAATGCCTGTGAGGGGATTTTTGTCAAAGTGTGTCAGTGGCAAAATCAGGGCACCAGCTTGTTAAATAAACAATCAGCCCCTAAGCCGTTCCAGAAGAAGTATGAGATTTCTCATACATCTTGTGTGAGTTAAGGTTTATTTAGGTTTTGAATCCCTCAAGGCAAGCATGCAATGTGTAAAGCAGAAGCCTGCAAGAGAAACGTTTTACTCCTATTGCTTACCGAGAAAGAACAAGGCTTTTAAAACAGATCAGAATGCCACACTTCATTAAACAACATTAGGCTTCCTTGTCTAATAAACTTTCTCTTTTGTTTTCCAGTTGCATTCATTTTTACCCATTTTTAAAAGGTAGCTTAACTTGCATATAAACAATTTGGAGACCAATGGCTTTTAATACTCAGGCTGCAAGAGGAACATCCAGATGGAAGGGAATTTCTCTCCCTTTATTTTTCTTTTGAGTCTAAGGATGCATGGGCATTATTCAAAAATAGTCTAGGCTGTGTAGTTAAATGAAACTATTCTGGAAGAGAATGAAGAATTAACAGAAGGAATGAATTCTCTTTTGTTAAAACACCTAGGATCTCACATACTAAAGGTTTTACTTGATCATCCATACCTAGATACATGCAAATATATAAACAATGTTGATTTTTCATATGAATGCCAAAGTTTTTCAGAAAGATGCAAAGAAACCTGACACCAGAAACCTTTCCCTGTTTCAGATTTTCTTAAAAACCTGACACTCGCATTAATGGAATGGCTGGCTAAAGTTCACAAAGCTTGAAAACAACTCCGGACCTGTTTTCAAGCATTCATAGCTTCTCATTGCCATTAGAGATAGGTCTGAAGCTGCTTCAAGCTGGAGGATATTCAGAGCCAGGGCGAAATGTTGAGACAAAAGCAAAGATAGGCTGTGGTTCTAGGTCTGAACATCACTGAGTTCAAAAGCACTTGGGTCCTAGCTGTGTATAAGAGCTCCTCTCTAAATAAAAGGAATGTTACCAAAAAGCCAGTCTAGTTTAAATGCATACATGAGGTAACTTGAGTTAAAACATTCTTTATTTGATTATTGCAGTAAAATTCTCAGGGGGAAAATTAGGGTTCCATTGTGACTTCCAGCAGAATAGCTGCATCTCTTGCCACGTTCAGTGGAAGTTAATGGTGACCCACCACAACCAGGGCACAAATATATTACCTTGTGGTGAGGAAAATAATTTTTTTTTCATTTTGCAGTAAAAGCAAATTGTACCTTGTGCAGGTTTGGTGTGCTATAAAGGAGCAGAAAACACAAGTGGTTCTGCAGGAAAGGAAAACCACCTCTATAATTTCATTTAATTTCCTTATTAAGGAATACCAAGCTTTTCCAGACATTTTCCCAGCGTCTCTTGTGACCACTGACTAGCTCTATACTGCATTATTTTGTGAAAAACAGAAAGAAACTTTATAAAAAGTTCACAATTTGTTACTGCTCAGCAGGAACATAATCTGGACTTCTTGCAGTGCTGTAACCCAATTTAATTTCCCTGTCAGACTGCTTGATGGATGTGTTTATAGAGTTTTCAAACAGGAGATAAAACACTTTACTACTGAAGGCAGGAAGTACTTTCCCTTTCATTTGCTATCCAGGGGTTCAACCATCACCTGCTCAGCAGGGCTTTGCTAATTCAGCTTTGTATTTCTTGAACAATATATTTAAGCTTTATTCATTTAAAATGAAAACAGAAATAAAACATAGAAATTAAAACCTTGCACAGGTGAAAGTCACCAATTCACAGGCACTCTGGAAGTTGCAGACTGTACTGTTCAGCACGTTCCTTCATTTTAACTCACAGCAATACGGACCTCAAATACTAGCCAAAGAATGACTATTTAGCCAGGCTGCAGTGAGGCTCTGAGTGTGATGTATGAGCCAAGAGGGGCTGAGAAAAAACACATGTGCCATCTGCACAGAGAAAGGGAGAACTTCATGGCCTTCAGTCACAAGCAAATCAGAAATCCTGCAGAAGTGGATATAAACTCAGAGAGATGAGAATCAGCACCATCTTTTTTCAAAGGAAAAAAAATCTGTGAATGGTTCCATGGATTAATAAACATTTGTACTAGAAGATTTCCTGAAAAAGAGAAATATACGCATGCACTCACAAAGTTTTCCTAATATATTCCCCTTTATAAGGGTGCTAAAAACATTTCAGCTCTCGTTGCTATCTTTATCAAACTTGGAAAAGTACAACCACACCTATATGTGAATGGGAATCCCCTCTGCAAATATATTAAGGCATTTTAATAACAATAGGTTTATGACTATTCTTCCCATTGTGCCAAATATCTGTCTTTCTAAGTTTAAATGCAGGTAATAACACACTGTGTAATGACATTATACTATTATTTAAAACTGAGTATTTCCAATTTGTATCATAAATAATTCAACCTTTTAAATCTATAAAACTGAAACTTTAGAATTAAACTTTGAAAATTCATGACAGATTGAATAAGTTTTGATGATAAACTTGTTTCAATGGAAATACAGCTAAAGGCAACACAGCCTGACAGAGCTGGAGGACAGAAATATATGGATACACATATTTTATACCTAAAGCACCATATGTCGATTTTTATCCACCACTCTAATTCCAATGTATAGCAAGCAAACATAAAGCCTAGTATTGTCCATGGAAGACGAAAAAGAGCAAAAACCAGCATCAACATTACTGCAAGAGTTGTTTTAGGGCCCAGAGAAAGCAACACCTTAAACAGTCTGGGACATTGAAATAAGACTGACTTTGTCATCAATACACTGACTAATAAGAACTCTAAGTGATTGCAAACAGGACCTACAGGCAGAGAACAACGCAAAGAGCAACAGCATCCTGACAGGCAGGTATCATCTGCACACACTATGAAAGCTCATTTGGGAGGGCAGCAAGCTGCTGCAATCGAACCCAGAGAGTCATTAACACATGATTCCACCATTAACCTGTTCCCATCCCACCATTTATGACTGAAAAGACACAATGGAATAATGACACTATATTAACTGAAAACATGTAATCATTTCTCAGGGCATTTTACTGGAAGGTATAATGCCTTTGTGATCATCTGTCACAACTTTAAAGCAAAAGGGCAGATTTCAAATTACAAGGAAAATTCATTCTAGGCATTCGCTTTCAAGAGTCTTAAATGTTTTTTCCTATTTCTTGAAGATTCCCCAGCTGTTTAACTACTTTCTCTGAACTCCTTCAAGCACTACATTGAGATGTGGAAGACATACAGTTAATTTTTCCTTATAAGTATGTGTTCTCTAATAGAAGTATAAAACCTGCCTGATGTGAGTTTGCCTCAATAAAGGACAGAAGAGGATGCTGGAGGCGAGTGTCCACTATTCTGCAAGTACATCTATACCTACTCTACTAATATTTGTGTCAGTATCAGTAGCTTAATTTCCTTTGAGTGGGCGAAATTGAGCATCCCAATCTCAGGGTCAGAGTTACAAAACCAACAGCTGAGATGTATGGGAATGCCATGTCTGCCATCTGAAGCAACAGTTGACCATGCTGAGCTACCGTTAGCCCAGATGAGCTCTCAAAATTGTCTAAGGTTTTCTTACAAGGAAAAGAGAAACAAACAAAAAAACCAAAACAAACATGTAGTTAATGGGTAGCACTGAGTAATAAGATGAGGAACAAGTCTTACATTTACCTAATAAAGCAGAGTGCAACTGGCACCACAGGTAAAAATCACAAGATGTTAAATGTTTGCAGACACTTCTATCTCCCCTCTTGCGAGCTCGACACATTGATTAAGAGTCCATCCCATGCCTACATACTGCACCAAGATTTCCTCAATAACATATGCCAATTTTTAAAATTATTGTGGTGCTCCACTTCATGAAATCAACCCCTTTTCCCAGGGACTCGGATATTCACTTAAGACTGGAGCAAAAGAGACCAGCCTTTGGTAGAATTCTGAAAACAAGGATAAAATTGCACATTACAGTGTTCTGCTCCCCTCCTCTTCCCCTAATTCCCTTCACCAGCCCGATAGAAATACTGAAACTGAATGATGTCCAACTCCGCATATATTTTTATTTAACATCCAAGCAAACAGGAAGCAACTTTGCCTTTGTCAGATCTGTGTCTAGTCTTCTAAATCTGAGAAAACACAACCCATAGCTTTACAGGTTATTTCACTCCAATAGGAATAAACTCGTAATGAGTCAGTGAAGAGTCCGGTTGGCTTCACTGAGTGTTAGATCAGATGACACCTTTCCACTCTTTTGGATCTGTTGCTTTAATGAGACATTTGTAAATATCTTCATGAAAAGCATCAAGCTGGCAATGGCTAATAAACAAAAGAGAACCTTCTTCACTAAGACACTATTTCTTCCACAAGCAAGTAATTGCCTTCTGGAGTAGGAACTTTTTCAGAAGCCAAAGTTATAGGTACTGTATATGGAAGTCAAGATTAAAGTTCAAAAATAATCATACGTGTTTCTATATAAACCCACTTAGTAAAATACAAGACATTTACTCAGAAATCCTCAGAAAATGCATGTTTTTATGAAGAGAATATCCTAAAAAAAGTGTGATAGATGCTCTGCTTTTCAAACCAAACCCAAATCTTCCCATAAGTTGAGCTCTTGCTGTGCAAGCAAATCACATTCAGCCTTTAAGGTGACATTTCAGTGTCTCCAACATTATATCTGAATGTGTATACAAAGTGTTCCTCTTGTTCTCAAAAAAAGTTCAGTGCTTTTCGTGTCATATTTGTTTCTTCATGAAAATATTGCCAATATAGAATCCAGCATATCAACAGCTGGATAATCTTCCTAACCTCTCTTCTTGAGGTAGAAATAACACTGAAAAGATGGTTGGGTCACTGGATTCATTGCATTAGAAATTATGTTGCAAAATTGGAAAAGCCTTAATCTATTTAAGTGGCTCAATAAAGTTTGATCAGCAGTCAAGACTGAAAAGACTATGAGAAGACTATAGTTGCAGAAAACAAGACAGCATTGATTAAAGTATTAAAAGTGGAGATTTCTCTCTCATAATACCCAAGGGCAAAACTTATTTAAAACTGAAGGCAAGAAGACAGTATGACATGGCAATTTCTCAGTATTCTGGCGTAAACTGAATTACGTATGTGTAATTGTTCTTTCTACCCAAAACACCTACTGTCCCCCTGACCTGGCCCGCTACATACTATTTTTTTTTTTTGTCATTTCTAAAACACCTTGTCCTCCACACATACTGAAGATTCCCACTCTAGAAATCCAAACTTGCTCTCAGTTCTCTTAAACTTTCTCTAAAATGTACTTCTCTAATGAAATCACCTCACAGCAGAAATTGCAACTCTCTAATTCCTCTCTTTATTATACGTCTGTCTTAATTCTGAATCTGTTTAGCTTTCCTCATTTAGGTAAATGGGAATCAGTTCAGAACAAAATCTGTCCTGCATGAAACAGGACTATAAAGCAGCTCTTTGTTCACAGATAGTTCTTTTTCAGTACAAACTTGTTTCATTTCTATGTAACAGTGACACATAAAATATAATTTAACTGATAAGAGATCTTGCTAATTAGGATACCCTTAATCTGAAGTAAGAATGGCCGCACAGAACTGCATAAAGTGGTGTAAATTAAAACAGATTTAATTATTTCAGTTCAAATTTTGACAAATACTTACTTTGGAACACTATTAGGTACACTTACAATGCTATAAAAACAGTACTTGCCACCAAAAATATTACAAGTCTGTAGCTTTCTCAAAATTTAATTAAATTTTGCTATCAATTTTTCATAAGCATCTGTGAAGTTGCATTCAATTTGACAGATTGAACATATACTATTTTCTACACTTATTTCAAAAGCCAGGAATTATCATAATGTGCTTAGACTTAGATTTAGTGAATCCATATCTACAAGAAACATACTATTTCAGATTTGAGAAGCCTACAAAAGCAGGTTTCTCAAAGTAAATAAAGAGTACATTAATTAGTTCAATATCCATCAATATACATGTAATATTTTAAAATCTTTTTCACATGGCAAGTCCTAGTTAAAAATTTAGCAGGTTTATTACACTTTAACCATGTGGTTAGTAACCATGGCTGGTTATTCCACAATTAACATCAAATTCTTATTTTTGCTTTTGCAATGCCAACAGCTATCATAAGAAAAAGCTGCCTTACAAATTACTCTGACAGAGGGATTTTACAATAGATGAACATGGGTGTCATTTATAATGCATTTGCTACTATTAAAAAACTAATAAACGTTTACAGTCTGTGCTAATTAAGTTTAATACTGAATTAGTAGTATTCCTTACTCTTCTCAAATAGAAAAAATATTGCAAGTATGGCACCAAAGTCAAACACTCCAGTGCAGTAAAGGCTGACACGTTTTAAAAACTCTCTCATCCTCCAAAACATACAGACCTTTTGGACATCTTGAGACCTACATGCACTGGGTTCAGTACCAATACCCTCGACTATGCATGAACATAAAACAGAACAGTTTAAAGAGGACATTCTTATGTCAGAAATAAATTACCATACTTTGAGCACAGCATCTAAGTACAGCAGCTTAGTGGACCTGCCTCACCAACACTGAGTATGTATTCTCTAGAGTTAAATTCTCTCCTGACACAAGGCTAGGAAGTGCATAATATACTTAAACACCAGGGCACATTCTGCCAGCTCATCTGTCCACGTAAGTGGAAATTCTGCTTGGCTATAACTATGATCTTCATGAGCTGTCACAAAGTACATGAAGCATTTACATCTTGTATCAATAAACATTTCATCATTTGTGTTGATTTTTTACCTTGTCTTGATGATGCCAGTCCCGGTAGTAGTCTGTGGCGAACATAAAGACATGTCCAATTTGTTCTCATGAGAAAGAAACCAAAGCAACAAATCTAAAGTCTTACCTTTACTGAAGTCAACAGTAATTCAGGATCAAGCCTGTTTGAAAGCAGAAAAGCATCTCACAGCAGAATCTCCGAAAGACCCATTGGAAAGGTTCTTTTTTCCTCACCTTAGTAAACAGGCTATTCACAAAGGCCTGGGCTGTGCTCAGCATGTAGGAAAGTGCCTGTCAAAAGAGAGAAAAATGTGTTACAGTTAACTGAATGAACTCTGTTCACTATGCCCCTTAGAGAAAGGGTTCCTCAACTTCTTGAATTCCTTCATGTCTCGTGAATGCCAGCTAAGTCAGTGGTTAAGATACAGAATGAGAGTCTTTTCTGTTCTTTTCTAGACAGTTACAGTCTTCATCTCTTGACATAAGAAGTCTCACTTATTCATTAAAAACTGTTATTTACCTCTTAACTTAATCATACAGTAGTAAGAATTGTTTATAATGCCTCATCAAATATGTCTGCACACTGTGGCTAATACTCAAGTTTGGCCTAAAAGTTAATTTAAAATAAGAAATGAAGCAGTTTCTATTACAGCTATGAAGTATTAGCCGGTAATCTTATCTGGCAGGAATCCAAAGTTTAGATCCCTGCACCGTATTTTACCTGTCTTTAATTTTATGATTTAAAGGCATCCAGTCAACCTCCTCTGAGATAAGCATATTTCTGTTGTGCTACGAGGTAGAATGAGACCCTAACACAGACAAACACAAATGCCAGTGCTTATCATGTCAGTAAAACATTCCAGGACTGGATTCTAGGTCTTTTCTTCCATCAGATTAAAACACCACAATTTCTGTCATTTACAAGTCTTCTAACTTTTTTTCAGCCTACCTACAAATACATTTTTCAAACTCTGTCAGTACCACTCAATATTTTCAAGCATTTTTTTTCTAGATGACAAAATGCATTTACTCCCAGCTTGCTGAGTGTGTGATTCTGTAAGTACCATTTCATGAGCACTGAAGACCACAAGAGACCTCACCACAGGTTCAGAAACTTGGAGTCAACCTCTTGCTCGCCTTTTTCTGCTCAGTTTCATGCCTTGGAGAAGTATGTTGTATTAGAGCTCTAACACTAAAGTTGGTTCCATTTAGTTTGGATGTAATGGTTCTCGGCAGAGCACAAGTTTTGAGGGCTAAAGTGGGACCTCAGGCCTTGTACTGGCCCTAAACCTATGGATCAAGTACTTCAGAACTGCACCTGTACTCATATTTACTAAGTCCTGGTAAGTGTTAACAGAAATAGACAAGCTTGCTTCTAAACCAGGCAAAGATGTTGGTATTACCAACACAAATACATTGCATTGAATATATGCAAATGTGAGTGCATGTGAGCACATTTTTATATGACCATCTTCAAACAGCTTAGAAAATGTTTTGCATGCCAAGTTTTCTAGTGGCTTGACTGCAACATATACTGCCTGAGGACGTATCCTATTAGAAAAGGATACACACAATTGCCACTACTGTTAGATTAGACAGAGGAATGCTAGGAGAAACTGAAATTGGGCAACTTTGTGATCTTGTTTCTGAGCTGACCATGGTTATAAGTCAATGTAACTAAACTAATATTTGCTACATTACTTCCAATTTGCTCAAGTGTGAATAAATCTAGAGTCCTATCCATGTGCCTAGAAGACGGATATAAAGAAATACCCCATGGACCACTTGACAAAGTGAATTTAGAGTTCCCTGTAGTGTTCAACATCACAGTTCTAGATGTAGATCCTGACTTGCTGCAAAGAAGCTGATCAACCGTAACTATGGTTAACAAACCAGATGCAGATGAGTGACAGTGCAAGCGATAGAAATGTTCAGAATGCCCAGGCACAGTAAGCTGGTATCACTTGTTCCTTCTAGGAGGTAGTAATCAATGCAAATCTATGCATTAGTTATGAGGTGTTTTAATTCCAATAATAAACATTCTGTGATTGATGAATTTTTCACAGCTGTTGTCTATATAGCTGTTTAATTAAAGCATGCTGGCAGAGGCTGTTAATTCTTCATCAAGTTGCCGACTCCAGTGCATTCCACTTCCTGCAAGGGAGGATGACAGTTGGTAGACGGACTTGGGCGGCTGGTCAGGGGACCTGACATTTGGCAAAGGATCAGCGCATTAGATGACAAGCCAAATTCCATCAGCTCCCTAAAAATACTAGCAGACTGATAAACAAAGTGCTTTAATTGCTGGTGCTACTGTCTTCAATTTTCTGTTATTGATGGGTACTGGATCTAACTACACAGGAATGTCTACTTCACAATACTGTTGTTCCCAGAGGAGAGCCAGCCAACCTTAACCTACCAGGAAGGCAACAAAATCAGGTGCTTTAAAACAAAAAAAAAAAACCTGCCAAAAGTTCTGGCATTTGCTTTAAGAATTCAACCTTCTGAATCCATGCAACTCCCTTGCTGGAATATTCCATCAGGGAAAGGGAATCCCTATCTTAGGTAAGTATCATGTGACAGATGCCTAACCGAGGCCTTAGAGATGGAGATTCCCAAATTTGTACAAAACTGGGGGAGCCAACACTACTCCCTCAATGAGGCATCTAAGACCCAACTCAAAGAATTGCATCCAGGTCAGCAGGATGCTTATTTTCATTCACCCTATGCCTGCACAAAAGCACCAACAGAACTGCCAGTTATGAATACAGCTCCTGTACCAGAGATATCGGTCCATTAAAACCTGAGATTTCCAAACTTACTCCACACATGCAACCAAATAGTTTTTAGATGCTGTCAAGTTCAGCAATGTTAACACTGGTTACCTACAGATGGAGGCAACCTATTAACAATTCCTTGAGCCAACTGGACATCTAGGATACTGACCTAAAACCAGAAAAGACAGCCCCATTTAATCTACAGAACAGATAGTTACAAAGCTTCCTACCATTAACCTTGGTTTTGCTTTACAGGGGCTGTTACAGACTCTAAATTCTCCACAGTAACAAGAGGTTCAGAATTCAGTCACAAAACTGGGTCCTTGAAATCAGTCAAAATTCTTGTGGCAAACAAAAACCCTTGCTGTATTGCAGCTGCAGGGAAAAGTTACCTTGCCTGCAGCATAATCTTTGATACTGAATGGCATGTTCAAGCTCATCTGTTCATAATTACAATCACATTGAGAAGTTTATGAAAAATTAAAGTATATCTGTTTAATACTGAATCATTTTTAACTTTTCAGTTCTGGGTGTTTTAATCTCAATTTGGCACTAAACAAAGTTTTTGATCTCAACCAAAAACTGCAAAAAGCATCCAAATACTTTTCCTTCTTAAAATATAAATAAATTTTATTCCCTTTTTCAACAGGAAAATTACTCAATTAAAAACATTAATAATTTATTTCTTATTGAGTCATGCCAATATACGAAAAAAATACCTGTTTAAAAGATCACTATTTTGGCATAAGAGACATAAGCATGAATATCTGAACTGTTGAAAATATCATTTGAAATGCCACTGGTTCAGTATAACCATATCTGAGGAGTAAAGGCATTTACAAAAACCAAACAGTTTAAAGTAAACTCAGACAACCCAGTAGCAGTCTTTTGATGTGATTTGCTCTGAGCCTCCATAAGACATTGCTTCCCAATAGCCTGGCATTCCAATATGGAAAGATTACCACAAGTCAGTCTGCCACTCTGAATTTTTTTTTTCCTTCTCCATGATAATTTTCCTCATCAGGCTACTCTTCTTTGTCACTTCTAGAGGCAAGAATCCCTGTTCTACTCAATTGGATAAGCCTTCCACTCCCAGCCAGTGTGAAATTACCCTACGACTGTGTACCCAACTTCACAAAAACCACCAGAACTACCCTCATGGGTTATGGTTCTGTACATGTGGTAGATGCTTCAATATAATGAATTAAATGAAATACAAATCTCACCAAACCCTTACTCACCCAGGTATTAGATATTTTATGCAAGGTAGTGTCATAACTCCCTCATTTTAAAGGACAGTAACTAATAAATGTAGAGCAGATGGTTGTCAGGAAGGGCTTACATGTCTTGTCTGTCTCTCTCCCCCTCCTTCCCTCTAAACCTAAACCAAACAAAACAAAAACCTAGATTTTAATCTTTGTGATTATTATTTTAAAGAAGGAATTACAGCAAAAGGTCTTTTGGTTGCTTAAAGGTTCAGTAGCCCAAAGGCAGCTAAACCAACTCAGCTCACTACTCATTCAGTTTTCTATTTGTTTTTAACAGAGCTGTGGAAGACGAAATTCATATGATACGAAGAAAAGCCATGAAAGAGCCTGGCAAAACCTGCAGAAGTTGACAATGCCAAGTCTTACACCATGTTCTTCAGCAGCTCGGCTAGATGCCTTGCTTACAGCAATTCCAACTTTGCAAGCAGCAACATGGCATTTAACTTATCATTTGTCATAATCCTTTCCTAAAAGGCAAGTGACTGAATTCACAAGCTTAGGAGAGTGGTTTTCTGCAGTTACATTCTCTGGTGAACACTTAACTTATCAGAAAGTTGAAAAGAAAGAGGCTTAAGACAAGACAATTTTATAACCAAAGAAGAGACGGCAAAACTTTCCCTGGTTTTAGCACTAGTAGGATTTTTAGGCAAATTCATTTAGCATTTCATAGCTGAATATGAATTGTACATATACATAAAAGCAGAGAGCCTGACCTTGTAAAAGTTATTCCAGAAGTTTAGCACCTCCTCTGTGCAACCTGTTTGCACACTTCATGCTTTTTCTTTTTTCTCAACTGTT
>JAVJGG010000085.1:23951296-23962670 GCA_035590195.1 Aviceda cuculoides
AATATAAAGCATAACAAAGAAAACCTGCAAGTACAGCTTTGTACATGCTTCACAATTTTTCCATTAAAATCACAGGCTACTTGAGGTTCATTCTCATGATTCCAATGTTGTCCTACACATCATTTAACACACACCAGTATCTTCATATCACAATTAGTTGTGCTGAATTGTTTCGCACTTTCCCCTACATAAACTAGGAGATTACATACATATCCTAGTTTTCTTAAATGACTTAGTAGACAGTACACCATATTTAAATTGAGTCTTGATACCACAGAAGTCACCAATTAAGAAAATTAAAATTTAAAATCTATACTAGATAGATAATTCAAAAGATTGTAACACTTCATACTACCTCTGCTGTTCTTCACCTCCTCCAAACACAGCTTTTAGAACTCCTGCAATAAACTGTGGGCTGGTGATTATTCAGTAGATTTTGCAAAAAGGATCTCCCATATGCCTACTGTTCCCTTTTAAATCTACATAATGAACACCTGTCCAGAAACAATTGTTTTTGCCAGAACACCAAAATTTCTGCATAAATTGGTGGGTGGGTATAAAGTTTTTCTAGTAATCATTGCTGTATGAGTGTGTCTTGATATATTTTATTTTTTCTAGCTAGAGGAGCATGTGAGTATTAACAATAGTGACAGCTCTCAAATAAGCAACAGCCCCACTCCCCAGAGATACAAGTCACTGCTGTGTGTCACCAGCCCCAGGAGAGCCTGGGGACTGGCACCTGCCTGCACACGCACACCCCCCCACCACCGCCGCCTTCCTCTGCTGGCCATCGCCCCTCACCTTTCCTGGGCTAGAGCTGGGAACAGCAGCTACAGCGGCATTCCCTAGGATAGGGTTTCTCACACCACTTAGGGCCATTTTGCCACCCTGCTCCATAGCACAAGCCAGAATCATGTTACTTGCCCCATACTGTTCAAAAGCATGTCATTCCTCATATCCTTGTATGTTCTTATTTCTTTTATATTCTCACCACTCATCCAAGCCGAAGCTAGCGCTGATGAAAAGCAGGACAAAAAAAAAGTCCGAGCATGCTGTGTAACATTACAGAATGATTAGGTGTTGATAATAGCTTCACAGATGAGGAGAGGGATAATACATGGAGAAGTCACTTTTGGTTCATTTTTTTTTTTATGTGTATCAAGATAAACAAAGGTCACAATAGTTTAATTTTTAATGCAGTCAGGCCCTTCCCTACCTAGTAGCTTTGTCTCCAACGAAACATGAAGTTTCACCTCGCAAAGCACAAGATCACAGCATTGCACAAAATTTGCAGAGAACTTCAGAAGAAAACCCAAAAAGAAAACCAAAACACCCCACCCCCCAAAAAAAACCCAAATGAAAACAAACAGAAAAAGCCACCATTCTTACACATCTCCTGCAACACACCAGGACAAGAGGCAGTATTTTAAAAAGTCTTCTTAATGTAGTCATTGGAAAGCAGAGCTAAAGCCAGCTTTGGTGCTCTGACCTAGCCTTTTTTTTTTTTTTTTCCCCCCTTTCTCTTCCTCCTTTCTGTCAGAACTATCCAGCTTTTTGCCCTTTCCCAACACAATTCAGCACATTTGTTAGGCAGGCTCAGATGACGGAAGATGTTCATCCATCTCAGAGTCTGGGCAGACATGTTTTCAGAGGAAACCCCACAGGACTACTAGTACAGCTGTTCCCTCAAGAAGTACCCTTCTGTTTTCAGTTTCCTTCTCTCTTTCAGAGTCAGAAAGGAAAGATCCAACAATGATCCCAAATCCTGAATTCCCACAGGAGGGTAAAAGAGCCTCCAAGGCAAATTCGTTAAGAATCTGAGTTAAACACCCACAGATCCAGAAACACCCTAATAAGATTTGTGAGGAAAAGAATTTCTGACTTAAATATAGATTTTGCGCTAACACAAGACTTAGAAAAACCTTCATGGTTTGCAAATACCAGACAACAAAAATTCAAGGCCAAAACGAAAGTGTGAGTTGATCCATCAAAACATTATGTGCAATTACAATTATATTTTTGACAACCTGAGACTCAGTCTCTAAACTTTCATGCTGGACAGAGGGTGTGAGAAATTTTCAGTTGCACTCATGAAAGACTCTGTAGATTTCAAACAACTTACACATGAGCAATGCGGCACTTACTCTGCAGTGGGCCAAGAACCTACTCCAGTTGCTATAATATATTAGGTATCACTCCCTCACCTATAATAAAACTTCAGTGCTCTGACTAGCAGTGCTTAAAAACTACAGATAACCAGTTTGGCCCTGGATGCCCTCTTTTATATTCTCAAAGTTAAGAAGAGCCTTCTCTTCCCATGGACATTACTTAAAGTCACTGAGCTTTGTGAAGAAATTGCCAATAAATGCATGTAAAGAAAGGCAACATTGAAGAGACTGTCGGCATATAAATCTTGAGTAATTCCTTTAGCTTCAATTGAGTTGCTACAGACTTAAACCAGTGCAAGTGGAAACTGAATTTGTTGTTCTAGGATTATCATTAAGCTAAAAGTGGCCATTACTATCATTCTCTATTTTCTTTGGAATCAGGCAGTATTATTATATTGAAGTTTTTCTATACACAAGTATCCTTTCCGTAGCCAAAATAATTCTTTTTCTAAGAAACCATCATTATAATTTTTGCTTAATTGAATTTTTCAAATTCATGACTTCTAACATTACCTAAAGTTACCTAACGTACTGTCTGGTTTCAGCTGGAATAAAGTTAATTTTATTTCTAGTAGCTGGTATAGTGTTATATTTTGGATTTAGTATGAAAAGAATGTTGATAACACGCTGATGTTTTCAGCTGTGGCTAAGTAGTGGTTATACCAAGTCAAGGCTTTTTCAGCTTCTCATGCCCAGCCAGCAAGAAGGCTGGAGTGGCACAAAGAAGTTGGGAGGGGACACAGCCAGGACAGCTGACCCAAAGTGGCCAAAGGGGTATTCCATACCATGGGACGTCACATCTACTATGTAAACTGGGGAGAGTTGGCCAGGGCAGGGGGGAAAGAAAAAGAAAAAAAAGAAAAAAAAAATCACTGCTCAGGAACTAGCTGGGCATCGTTTGGTGAGTGGTGAGCAATTGCATTGTGCATCACTTGTTTTATATATTCCTATCCTATTATTATTGTAATTTTATTATTGTTATTATTATCATTATTATTTTCTTCCTTTCTGTTCTATTAAACTGTTCTTATCTCAGCCCCCAAGTTTTACCTTTTTCCTTCTGATTCTCTCCCCCATCCCACTGGGTGGGGGTGAGGGGAGTGAGTGAGCAGCTGTGTGGTGCTTAGTTGCTGGCTGAGGTTAAACCACAGCACATAAGAAAAAAGCTACTGGATTTTCTTGGTAGAATACAGAAGCATTCAGCTGAAAAGATCATGATCACAGCATCTAAAGATGTCATAGTAAAAAGGAAGAAAAAAAACCCATAGAAACAAAAGCCAGCAAGAAAGAAAAAAGCAACAGTTACTTATCACAATTCTCTATTATAATGGAACCTCAGTTCTAACCACCACCAGATGGGTATTACACACTGCACAAACTAGCGAAGTTGACACCCAAACATTATCCATGTTAGAGAAAAATATTAACAGACTCATTTTCATTCACATATATTAAAGAGTTCCAAAAAATACTACTCTTCTGGAAGGAAGTCACAACTCAATAAATTTATATTTGCAGGTTTCACTTAATATAAATATATTTCTGTAGGTTTATGAATATACAAAGGAGAAAAATGCAATTAACACATTTACACACACTCACATGCCCACATGCATGTATACAGACTTTTTTTTTTGAGTATCTTTTCTTTATCACTTCCCTCCACCAGCCCACTCTTATATCTGGTCACAAGAGTTTAGCCTCAACTGTAGTCTTTCTCCCATGCCATATAAAATACAAAGGCCACATGCCAAATTCCACTCTCAGTTACACAGATTCAACCTTTAGCGTCAGAAGATTTGCACCAGTGTAAACCAATAATAGATTTTGGCTGCCCTTATGGACCCGATTTTGGCAGGTGGATGGAACAGGACTGGAAAGTTGTATTTACCTCAGGAAACTAGAACTCACATCCAGCTTAGGAGAGATTTGAAAGCTGTTTTATGGTCCAAAAAGCTAATCTCTAATGGAATTCCCCACAGCATAAAATCACTATAAAGAAGAGCCTTGCACAACTCATTTTTATGCCCTTAATCCCTGCTTAGAAGAGGTCCAGGAACAAACGAGCAGGATATTGCAGAGCAGAGCTAAGGTGTAATTGTAGCAAAAGCACTGGGGTAGGACTTTGAGCCAGCGCTACTTGTTGTCAGCCTGCCTGCTTGTGGAGGGTTGCTATTCCCCTGTGGCTTCTGAGAGCACTGAATTACAGATAAAACAGCAGGGAAAGGGAAGGGAAGTAAAAATAAAGTGCCCTTTGAGAGTTTTTAATAAACCTGACAAAGAAATCATGCAACTTGGGAAGATGTAAATCACTTTTCAGCTAAAAAGCCTGTTATTTATGCAATATATACGGCAATTTCAAAATTGCCATGGAAGTCATTAGGAATACAATTTTTAATCCAGTAACAAATGCAATATACAACATATATAAATAAAACATATAAAATTGGAGTGAAGACAGAATTTCAATGCCAACACACCATTAAACTGCAAGTGACAGTCAAGCTCCATATTACCATCAGAAGGTGGGCTGCTTCTTCAAATTAGTGCCCCTGGGAAAGAAAACAACACATACTCAAAAAGGAAGCTGCTAGCCGGTGTACCCTAAAGGGTTTAAGATCAACCAGTGTAGAATCACTGCAGTGAGGCAGTGTTACAGCATTAGCAGAAACATAACATTACTGCACCAAAACAGATATTTAATACTTGATAGCCAGGGCCCCCTATGAAAATGGATATGTTAGGCAGAATAAATAATAAGCCTGTATTTTAGGATATGAGCAGCAGAGCAGAGGAAGATCTCTGTAGGACAGCAACACAGAAAATATGCCTAAGAACAACATGTGGAATTAACAAGAGCACTTCAGAACTTTGCTCCAAGTCGCAATTTGCAAGTATGCCATGCTCACAAAAGTTTAGTGTCTGAATTCATTTAAATAAAAAGTTTATTAGTAGTACCTGGAACAGTGACTGTCACCCACTAAGTAGTGATGCATTGAGATTCAATGTTTAAGTCAAGAGATTAATGTGTATTACGCAGACTCAATTCTATTGAGGACAGTGCGAAGTTGTTTAAAGGAGCTTCTGCAAGACACCTCCCTCACAGCGTGGGTAAGATCTGGAGGCAGGTTTGCTTGGCATGGTTTTGCATCAAGTGAAAGTTATTTAGCTTGTCATCATTGGGGAACCTTGGTGCAATAAGTCAGAGCTGTTTCAACAAGTGATCACAATGGAGCTTTTGAATTTATTTCCATATAGTAAGGAAACGCCTGTAGCCTCAAGCCACATAACTTACTAGACCCGGGCAAACAAGAACACTTGACAGCAGAGCCAAGCCAAAGAGCTTAGCTGGGATCAACGAGCCATTAGAGCTGACTATACACATTCAAAAAAAATATTACATAAAGTGATATGTATCTAAGGTCACTGTGGGAGCCAGGAAGTAGTGCCAAGACATTCTTGCAGGCTTCTCCCTTCCTTGGCTTGCCCTCACTCACAGACAGAGAGCCCAGCCTGAGCCAGAGCTCAGTGCAAGCTTTCGCCAGCTTACCCACCTCTGACAACTAACGGGTCATGTTGCAGAGTCACTTATATTTAGAAGAACAGGTGGGCAGCCCCATTCCCAATTTAATCAAGTTAACACTATATTTCTTCATGGCTTTGTAATTCTTATTAGCTTACTGTTGCAAACTAGGGGATGGGCTACCCCAGCCTGATAGAAGTTACAAATGCTTTTTTTTCTACAAACATTAATATTTTTCTTCTTGCTTTCCAGGGAGAATTTTTAATGCACAAATTTGAATGCACTTGGCTTTTCTTACACCCCACATGAAGATTTATCAGTGAAGAATGCCCCAAACTCACACTAAAATTGACCTTAGTATGACAGAAGAGACAAGTGATTAGCATTATTTTTATATGCAGAGCTACGTCTTAACCGTGTACCAAACACTGTTGTTTTCCCACTTCCTACTGGGAATTCAACAAGGGATTTGGTATCAATGAAATTACAAAAGGTTCAATCCCTAGAAACTTATGGACACCATGCCCTCCATTAGAGATCTCCACAAAGGCTAGGGAGCCGGTCCTTGGCCTCCCAGCTCCCTGTATCTGAAGATATGCCCTGGAGATTCTCCCCATAGCACGTGAAGAATTAGACCAGCATTCTTCAACATATCATGCCACCAGGCTGGCAGAGACCAAGGACCTCTCCACCCCCAGGCTGCCAGCATGACACCTTTCACTAGCAGAACTGCCCCAACCCACCCATCTTTCTAAGAGGTCCAGAGCCAGACAGCATAGCCAGAGAGATGGTGGACAAGCTCATCTCACCTGAGTGCATGACAGTAAACCCACTGGCCAGCTCCATTTCTCAGCATAGTCCAGGTCCTGGTTTCTGTTAGTGCAGTCCAACACTAGGGGTAAATATTACCTCATCCTAATTATTGGAACACATAAATGGAGACAAAAATGAAGCTAGAGTAGCCTTTTCACATGAAACTCACCAACTACACATCCTACTCTCCATGGTATGCCAGTATTTCTTCCTGCACAACATCTCTATAGAAAGCAGAACTGGTGGTTACAGCCAAGACTAGATTTCTGGTCTCGGGGATCTTTTTAATGACACTATCTCAGGTTCACTGTGGTAAGTCACTTATAAGCCTATCTAAGACATATATGCCCTGTGGGAATTCCTAAGCCTAACTGATGGCTACTAACATTTTTTCCCTCTGCATTTTAAAAGCTGAGAGAGATGATCATCTTAAAGTGTTGATAGAAAACCACAGGTGACAGTCTCCATTTTGACTCATTATGTTTTATGATAATTTAAAATAACATATTGGTAGTAAAAGTGTTCACAAAATGACCTGATGAGGCAGCAACTCTTCCCATACCCTGATGACAAGTAGGGTTAATGTCAGCAAAGTAAAGGATAATTAATTTTATCTGTCAGTGCAGCTGCTTCACACAATTTTACCCTAATAGCAAATATCACATATCTTTGCCAAGTTAAAGGAGTAGAAATTGAATACTGCATTCAGATGTGCTATGATCACTTCCACCCTCAGTGCAGTGAATCCTCTAAATTCATAAATTTAGAGCTTTCTGGCACTTTTTTGTTCCTGTGAAAGTCTGAATAAAGTTGCTAAATTTACTCCCTCTGGTGACAGGAGCCTCCTCTGGGCATTCTAATAAACGACATGGCATTTGGAAATCGGGGTGAAGAACCTAAGTTTTCATTTGAAGTCTTTGCAGAATATTTTTAAAACACCACCCATGTGGCATCCAGCGTGTTCATACACTCTGCAAGACAGGACCTTTGGAAGTCTACTCTTGCTGGACACTAATGTAGCCAGTGAAACTGATTTCTAGCACGACAAAGAAAAACATCTAACTGCTCCCACCATCCTGATAGAGCTTTTCCCCAATGGAGAGAAAGTTCCTCCTCTATAAACAGCTCCATGAGGTAAAGGGACCTTATCTTCCTTTTTTACCATACAGACATTTACTGTTTAAGAGAAAGCTGTAACAATAAAGGTAGAACCCTTGGAAAAAGCCTTTGAGATGCTAACTTCATGGACCATCCCCAGGGAAGCCTGAAACTGCAGGATCCCTGACGACTGCTACTGTTGCTATTTTGCAGGAAGGCAGATACTGAGGATCCCAGTCCCCATGTTCTCTGGGCCATCCATGGAGCTGATTGCATTTCACTTGGCAGTATATTTCTTTTCTGTTGTGTAATTTTGCAAAATACTGTGGCTAAAGTAAAAAGGAGAAAAATTAAACCCCTAGGGATGCAGAATACAAAGAAAAAGTCTAGAAAGATCCAGAGGTGAGGAAGATAGGGGAGGAGAAGCTAATGAGGATTTAACCTATGTAGCTCCAGTAGCTCTGCACAGAACTAAAGTAGTAGATGAGAAAGAAATGACCATAAAGGAGCCAGAAATAGAGCAGCATGGAAAACTCCACCAAATGCAAATCTATTGCCCATTGGGTGGCCTGCATCCAAGTTCATGGAAAGTGGCAATCAGCTTTTGACAGCAGCATTTAATGTTACTTAGCTAAGTGGCAGATTCATAAGCAAAACTAGCTTACTGAGAAAGTGACAAACTCAGACTTTGGAGATATATTAAGACCAAATCTGAGAAGCATTTTCAGGGAAGGTCATGTTCAAAGTTGCAGCTTCGGGCATTGCTCCTGCAGGATTTAACGCTGAGCCCATGAAGAATGATGCCGACATTAACAAGTTTGCCCAAAGGTATATACAGGTGCTGATGGGTCCAGTCCCACTGCAGATGTGAAGCCATGTTCCCAGTATGAGATTACTTCCACAGTTGAATATAAGCACTGTCAAAATGCTTGACAATACTACCAAGTTATTTTGCTGAAACATGAAGTTTTCACAGCTGAAGAGCACAAGATTAGCTACCACCAGGATGTAAAAATGGCCTGACTGGCCCTGTAGTTTCACAAGAAGTTTAACGTGCAAGAATGGACTTTAAAAAAAAAGGTATATGCAGGTATACCTCTCCTGTTACTGAGCGGGAGGTAATGCAAACAGGAAGTTTGAACTGATGGAGAGAACTGCCAGATACACAAGAGAGACCAGTTAAATGCTTGTAGTAATGCTACTGTGAAATGCCAGACTCGGAAAACTGAAAAAGTTGTTAAGGAAATACCTGGGCATGTCATTTGGCCTTTTAGAAGCAACTCACAACAGTAGAACCTGTTAATTATATCCAAGGGTGTGTTAAGACAACAGGTATTTTCCCCTCAATTTCCAAGAACATTTTAACAATTCCAGCTTAAACTAGCAAGTATCTGGTACAGCTAATATTCCTAGGAATATTTTCTAAGCTAATTATTGAGGCCCGGGTAGTGCCAGAGCTATCAAATTTTTTTTATTTTGTTTTTTTTAGCACACATACTAGGAGTTCATTTTTCTGCCTCCTCAGAGGCCAATAGTTTTAATGATGTTCTGGTCCAGAAGGCAGTCTTTGCATAGAAAAATCCCCTTCTACTTACACATGCACTCTGATAATTTCTACAAAAAATAACAAACCTAAACAAAGCTGTCTTCTAGAGTAATGTCATGCTCTAGGATGAAAAAAGGGTCTCCTATCCTCTACTGGTATCTGTAGATGCAGAATTCTGAGCCAGGCACAGGTGAATGACTTTGACTTCCATCACATATCTGAGGCAAAAACCACCAGACCCTGCATACGGCTGGGGACTTGATTTGACGCAAGACTACCCAAATGGACAGGAAATATGAAAGGGGCACAAATAGGAGTGAATAATATAGGTTCCTTTATGGTCAACTCTCATGGCCAGTGTTTACCTAGATTGATGTACACGTATTTTATGCTATATGTGGATTAGCCTGTAGAACTCTCAGACCAGATTATCAGGAATTATGAAAAAAGAGCTATTGCATAGATAAGCACAGTAGCCATTATTCCTTTAAATACAATGAAATCTCAATTTTGAGGGGTATAAGTTTAGCAGGTGTGAAGATGCTTCTTCTGCAGGCACATTGTTCTACATTCAAGTTCAATGAGATTCATTGGACATTTCTAAAAAAAAATCAGACTCTACTTCAGAAACACACTGCTACTCTGTTGGATATAGTTAATATTTAGACAGCTCTCATCACAGCAGTATTCTAGCACCTGGCAAACATTAATCACAGCACCCTGTGTAACTGTAAACACATTGCAGCTAAGGAAATGAAGCACAAGAAGCCCTCATCCAAACAGGAAATCCACACTGGAGTAGCAAATTGATCCAGCATATCTCAAATCTTCAGCTAGTTCTTAAACATTGGATTATATATACTGTTGTGTTGAAGCATAAAGAAGTTTGGCAGAAAATAAACCCCCTTGCATTCCAGCTTGTCCTCAGGTATCAGAGGGGATGGGGGTGGCTAGGCTTAGATTCCGAGTGATGTCCAACTCGGCACTCTTGGTCACGTTCAATATGTTGAGCTATCACGATTACAGATGCTCTAATAGTGCACTGTACTTTCAATTTAGTCACATTCAATGAACTATCACGGCTAGATTAATGAACAGTACAGTTTATTGAAGCAACAGGAGTAGAGGTTCTTCTTTTGGATTGCTGGTGGCAAATACACTATCTGCAAGGCACATGCAAATAATAATACAGTTGACTACAAGCACATTAAATTATGAAAGGAAGAGAGCTCTAAAGTATTCTAAGTTTCCCAGGAAAGCACTTGGTACAGCCAAGTGTTCAAATCTCACCCAATAGGCATCCCTATGGGGGGCAGGGGGAAGAGAGGTTCAACCCATCAGCTGATCCTATAAGTCAGCAATGTCCTCCTGACTTGTCTATAATGATATCTTCCCTAACATTCCCCCTTTCCTTGGGCCTTTTTATATTCTTTTCCTATTTAGGTGGAGCTTGAGTGACTCTAGTCATACATACCTTTACTATGATTGGTATAAAGTTCTCTCACTTTGCTTTTAGAGGTACATGCTAGAAAAAAGATTCAGAGTGCATGCTCAGTGGGGTGTGGTCACACCTTGGAGGTGGGTAGCTTTTGGGATGACAGTGTGTTTTGGTACTATAATGAGATTATAATGAGCAAAGTTCACCCAAAGGACAAGATGTTTCATGTCAGTACCCCAGGATGGGGCACTTAGGAGATAAATAGGACAGTAGGTCGACAGAACCCCCATTATTTTACCTCCTTGCTTCAGTGGATTCAGTACAGAGACCTACCATTCTTGTTCCTATCATTCCAGTTCCCTATCCCTGCAATATCACAGAGCCTGGCCACGGTGTCTCCACTCTGCTCCACCCTCTGTTTTGCTTCCAAGAGTCAGCATACCAAGTTCCCCTGGTGTTGCTAACATCTAAGGTTTTCAGGTTATGTTGCTTAGGGAATTATTATGGAACAGATTTTAGAAACATAGAATCATAGAATCATTTAGGTTGGAAAAGACCTTCAAGACCAGAGAGTCCAACCGTCATTCATTCCCACAAACCATGTTACAGAATACCCTGCCTATGCACTTTTTGAATACCTTGAGGGATGGTGACTCAACCACCTCCCTGGGCAGCCTATTCCAATGTATGACAACCTTCTCAGTAAAGAAATTTTTCCTAATATCTAACCTAAATCTCCCTTGCCACAACTTGAGGCCATTTCCTCTCATCCTATCTCCAGCCACCTG
>JAVJGG010000085.1:23975360-24005135 GCA_035590195.1 Aviceda cuculoides
CTGAACTCAAAACACAGCACTGTACCAGCTACTAGGAAGACAATTAACTCTATCCCAGCTGAAACCAGGACAACTCCTTTTAGCTTCAAGCTTCTTACAGCACCTGGCTGGGGCTCCCATCTTCCAAGGCAGCAACATTCTCAGATCTGCCCTTTTGGTATTCACTCAGTAGGGCAACAGAGGTGTGTGTCTTGTCACCACACACTGCCATGGTTCAATCCACGGCTAGGACTAGTCCATAAGTATTTTTTTTATTCCGGTATAGTGCTTATCTTCTGATAATTATTAATCCATTTTGGGGAATAAATTCAAAACTCTTTGAATCACTCCCTCAGAGCAAAGAAGGGAACTATTCAGCAAGATATCAGAACATTCTTAGCAGCAGTGTTTGTGCTCATTTGTCTCAACCTAGACTTTTACTAGTGCAAGTCTTCTGCTGCTGTTTTTTACATCATTGCTGAATCTGGGCAAGAAAATATTCAGCCTAGCTGCCCAAAATACTGTCTAGCCTGTAATTAAAGGTAGTAGTTCACAATTCTAGTTGACTGCCAAGTCTACAGTGATGACATACGTGGAAATTAACTCCACCCCTTAAGAAGATTAGATGTAATGAAATTAAAGGTAATAAAACCCCCAACATCTTAAAAGGTATGAACCTGAGGTCATTTACAAAAGGGACTAAATGTTATAAAGCATGGTCTCTATTGCCTCTGCACTGCAAAGGCTATGAAGTAGGGAGCTAACACACAGCCTGCTGCAGTTTCACTTTTAAGGTGGTTCTCAGACCATGGAGAGAATTTGGCTCCCAGATGCGCAATACACAAGTAGCATGAGAATTAGTCAAAACTCCAGCCAGAGAGCAACAACTAATGAGCCTTACAGCACTCTGGGATGACTGTACAAATAACTGTGTGATTAAGCATTTCTGATGTTATAATATTCCTCAACTCCCTATGTGGGAGAAGACTCTGCATACTGGCTGGGGAACTGAATCTGTACTAAGGCGGCAGGGAATGTTTGGGGGCAGGTTTAATGGTGGTGTTAATTTGTTGTTAATGCACAGCAAATCTGAGGATTTATTGCTTATGAGTAGCCCTGATCCAGTACTGTAACTCTCATTAAGAATACCACATACTCAAAAGGTAACAGTTTTTCACACTGACAGTCATTTCCTCAAGCCTCCATAAAAGTGGCATGAAGAGCCCCTAACAGATGACTTGTTAGATCATTGAAAGCAAAGGAAAACATACCTTCTGTTGCCTTTGTTCTCTAAATATTTTACTCAGCTGCCACCTTTACTGTTTTGGAGTTACACAAGTCTCCTGAGAAGTGGCTCAGGTCTAACCCATGGAGCCCCAGACTCTTCTCCCACACATCCAACATACCTCAGAGGTGACAAGGCTTTCAGTCCCTGCCTATCTACATATTTATCTTGCTTTTCTGCCTGAGGCCCTTTCTGTCACAAAGCCCATGGAAGCTTCATATGAAAAATCCATGAGTCAGAGTGGGAAAAGGAAGAATGCTATCCTTGGTTTGTCTTTTAATGGCCTCCTCAGACAGTTTGAACTTGGAGCCCTTTTACTACTAAAAACACTAAAATAGGAAGAGTTTTAGCCCAAAATAACTCACCTAATTCCACTGCTTGTAAAAGAGAGACCTTCCCTTCTTGTAAAGCACAAATCCAAGAGCCATTATAATGCTGATACTATGTAATTTATTACATACTGTGATATATCACATAAGCATAATAAGATACAATGTATTACTATAACATACTACTGCTAAACAGTAAATATTTTTACATTGCCAGAAAGGAACACAATATACACCACAATACTGTGATAGTTACTATGATATGAGAACTGCCATCCTGAATTATTTTGAAGGTCCATCAAGCATGGTATTGACTGACACTAGTATCAGATGTTTAAGGAGGGAGTCCCTATGGGGGCAATTATAGACTAATTTATCCATCAGGGAAACTCCCTTTTAAACTCCATCAATTATCCCCTGAGGCATAGGGGTTTGTATCTCTTATGTTTTTAATCCTTTCTAACATAACTCTAGGTTATCTTATTACACTTATAAACGTTTAACCCTTTTTCAAAGTCTATTAAGCTCATTTCACTTAGTATAAAAATTTTGAATTATGCATATCTGTCACCAAATACATGCAGATAAACACAACAAAAATATGTTAACTGGATAACTATTAATGGGAATTGCATAAAAATCCATCATATGCATCATGGAAAATTCAGCAAGGCTGATCACTGAAAAAACTATTATGAACATTCAGCTTAATATGTTCCAGTAAACTTCTGTGGATCAGATAAAAGCTGCATCTAGAATGGCAAAGTTGAGTATCAAATGTCAAAAAAAAAAGCAGCCTTTGGTATGTTCTCAACAAATATCAGTAAGCCTATTTTTATGAGTGTTTTTCCTATGTTACAGTACCCAGTACATCATCCAGCTTCTCAACACAGAATCACAGATGGAAGTCTGTTTTGTCAGACCTGTAATTCAGCAATTTCATGGAGAGTAACACACGAGACTGCTGTGGAATTCAGCAAGAGACCCCGCGTTCACATGGAAAGCGGAGAAAATGTCTTTGGCATCCACCCCTCAGTGGCCCCTTGACAGGAAGCCTGTACACAGCTAAAGTTTCCTGCTTGCTGCAGAGCCGCTGGAAATGGATTGAGGTAAGGAAGCATGGGAATCAGCTGATCGTATTAACAAGCACTTTCCTAGCTAGCCTTAGGAGCTGAACAAGAAAGGTTTATAAAAAACAAGGCAGAGGTCCTGCCTGCTCTGTGCATATAACATGACATAGGTCACATCATGGAATCCAGCAAGGAAAACTGCATGCGCAATGGGACTTACAACCTGACCAAAGTTAGTTCTGGAAAGCTATTATACTCAGATCTGGAGAGAAACCTGAAATAGTCATATAATTAGTCCAACATACACATTAAAGAAAGTATTACTTACTTTTTTTTTTAGTAGCTTTGAAACAGTACATCAACTTTCTAAAGACAGAAAAGGGAGTCTGGAGTCACATTAGACCATTAGCAACTTTTTCTCCAGGTACGTAAGGCTACCAGAGCAGGGGAAGGGTTTTCTGGCAACAATTTAAATACTGTTCGAGGAATAAAGCTCAGCTCCCCTCCAACTACTGCAACTGCCAAGTTTTTCAAGTCTTTCCTCCCACTTTCCTACTTTTACCCAGGGAACTTGGTGGATTCACAGCTACTGTTCCTAGGGGCCATTCACATCTTTTAAACTGCCCGCTCTGTACAGGGCTCTTCTCTGCTCTCCTGTGCACAAACATAAAAGAGGAGTCTCTTCCCCATCCAAACCTCAATCAACCTCTACCAACATCTCCTGACAGTTAGAAAGGCACAGCAAAGACAGGTTTTGGAAGAGAGGCATTTCTCTCTTCTATGTCTTCTTACTGTAAATTATTCCTAGCCTCTGCCAGGGAGAGAGATCAGGTAGACTCCAGTCTTAGAGGCCAAAAGTTAACATAAAACCTCCCATAAAATGCCTGCCTTTCTAACACAGCACAAACAAACCCACCATATGTGAATAATTGATGTCATGGCTCACCAGATGAAGAACCAGAGGTATTTCACATCAGTCCCTAAATCAGTATCCTAAATATTATACAAGATGAAAACATTTGTTTCAGGTCAAGAAACCCCGTCCCCTTTCCCTACGGCCAAAATTACTGTTTTCTTACTTGATTTGGGCTTTGTGGGTTTTTGTTTGTCAGGTTGAGGGGGGTGGGGCAGACATGGACATGGCAGTTGGGGGATTTTCAATAAAAGCTAAGGAACTAAATTAGCCAGACAGCAATTTGCCAGTGGTTGGAATGATCACAGTTGTCACAAAAAAGCCAAGTTCACATTCCCACGCTTAAGCAAGCACAGAAGCAATCTGAGCCCAGGTATCCTACATCACACTCTGGTATTGCACCAGTAGTCTACAAATTATAAGGATGGAAGGATGCATCAGCAATACCTCACACCATCCTCGCTGGCTCTGTGATAGGCACTCTAATCTTGACATGCTCTTCTGCAACTGAAACCAATTCCTGGATTAGAATAATCTAAGGATAATTTCATGTGAACGAACACTGGATCTTTCTAATGAACAGGTTAAGCAAAAAAGAATCACCTAGCATGAAACTAAAGCTGTAATTCTGTAAAACTGATGAGTGCAACTTTGGAAACAACATTAATGGAATAATACAGAAAGGATTTTTCTGTGGTTTAGAGCTTCTAGGGCAGAATAGGCCATACCAGCTGTGATGGTGGGACTGCGCACAGGAGTATATGAGAAGCTTCTTCACACAAACAGACCCTCCTTTTGTACTGGGTACAAAAAGCCTGCTTGCACCTGGCTCCTCTGCACCTGGAGAGCTACTCACAGAAAAGACAAAAAAACAACTAAAGTAGTGCTACCATACCACCACCCCCAAAGAGAAGTGCCAGGAGCTGGGGGTGCAAAACAGATGCCAACAGAAGCAAGATTATAGCTATCTGAAATGCCACAGGCAAGTCCATATACAGACAATGTTTTGTTGTCTGTCAACAGAATGCGATTCAGTTCAAAAAGCATTTTAGAAGCAGCACACTGCAATTTCTGACTGCATTCTACCCATTTAAAACAGCTTCTGCCAGTTACAGCGAAATGAAAAGGAAGGTGTCTGCTGGCACTCCAGTACTTATTCTCTCTGAAGCAGTAAGAATATTATTTAGGAATGTCATTACTGGCAACATTTCAAAGTCATTCAGTGCCAGATTTTAAAAAATTCCATGTATAATTAAAGATCTCCCTTCCATGGCCATAGTGTCAGACACAGAGGGGGAGTGGTGCAGCCAGATTCCAGTCCCATAAACAAGGGAGCACTACCAGGCACAGTTCACCAAACATGTTTTTTTTTTAAAAAAAAAAAAAAATCAGAATATGCCTAAACATTATTTCTTTCCTTTGTTACTGCTGCAAGCAAATAGCTTATATTTTGTTGCTGGAAGACTCAAGATAAAACACCTTTCCCTATGGGATATCATCTGAATCCTAGCTGCACATCCACTAGTAATATCCTTATCTTTCAAATACCTGACAGAACATTGCATTTCCCAGCAGAAAAATCCATTTTTTCTAGTCCTAACAGGTTTCCTAGCATGAACACCACACTCCCTCTCAATGCTTTGGTAGGCTTTCCAATTTACTGGCTGCTCTGATGGATGACCCACATTCACCGTGACTCCACATTTTACTGCCTCTGAAGGTCTTTAGTTCAGTGTATAGCATCTAAGGCACTCAAGTCAGCAATCTAGCTAGTCACCCTAAACAGTCAATGGAAAGCCTTCTCTAGTGATGCAGACCGAGTGGCTCAAAGGCAATTCAGAAGGGATTCTTTTGTCCATTCATTACAGAAATTCCCTAACTCATTGAGACTTTTTACTCAAGCTTCTCATTTAAGCTCTTAAATTAACCCACAATGGATGAAGATCTGAAGTCATACAATATATGTTTGCTAGTATCCTACATGGCAGTCTGTCAAAGAAAATCAAAATGCCTAGCTAACAAACCATTACCTTCCAAGGAATTTCCAAATAACAATAGTCTGAGATAGCTTTTTAGAAGGAAAGGGAAAGCTTTCAACCCAAGTAGAAAGGGCAGTCAGGGCATCTGGCAGTTGGATGCAGAATTCTAAGGAAGTAAAGGCCAAAACTGTCCATCAAGGAACAAGCACCCACAACAAGTCCAGTTCCCTTGCCCCCAGAGCCAAACTTCAATTGTCCATGCTGGGCAGGCACACGGGGAGCTGCTCATGCTACTGGCACATATCCGAGCCCACCACACAACCAAACCATGGCCAGACATGTAGTCCTGGAGCTGCTGCCAGCTGTCCACAGCACACAAAGCAAGCAAGCTGGGGAGCATGTTGCACATACGGACACTACTTTCACTCACCTGTCAGCAGCACTGTAGCCAAACCCAAACAGAGGACTTGCAGGAAGGACCTCCAATCCCTAGAATGACATTTTCCAATTTGAATACAGTTTAATTTCTGGGATAACCTAAAGAAATCAATGGAGGGTCTCACTGATGAACTGTAGAGACCATAGCTAAAGCCTAGAGCTGTTAGTACAGACACCAACAGCTAAAGACACATGCAAATCCCAACCAAATCCCCACCCATTTCATAGGAACCAAGTGTTTGAACTGGGATTCATCCCTCATTCTCTAGAGCTGATACTACTGGGAATTGCATAGAAATACATAGTTTTCACCTGCTGTAGCACTGCCAGCAGAAAGGGGGATACGAGAGAGATTTCTGTAAATATCACTTCCAAAACTCAGTACTTCCAAGAATTAAATCGGAATGCCAAAATAGCTGGTTTGCTGGCATTCAGATCTAATCCAATACCTCCCCTTCCAGGAATAACATCAATTTTTAGCAGATAGACAGTTCTACTGTAGTGTTCATGTGTAACAGCTTTTCATCCACAGGAACGCCAAGGATTTTGGTTCACTAGACTGTGTATTTCAGAGTTAACCTCACACTCTCTCTACCTATAGTCGGGTAATAGTCAGACAGTCATTTATTGCAGGTGTATTAAAGTGACTTGATCAATGTGTGCTCAAAGTTTTAATTTTAATAGCATAACATGCATAGTATTGCAAGTCCTATCTTATGGCTCTCTTGGCTGTTATAAAGAGAATTTTCATCTCATTGGCTTTTGAAATGCTAAATACTTCTTTTGGTTTTCTTACATAAAACTTTTTCAATGCACTTAAAATTTTCATTATATTTTTGAAGAATTCCTCTACTTAAATTCTAAACTAATTTTCATGCAACATTCCTGAATTTGTCCTTCAACCACACTTGTGTCTTCCACAGATTTCTTTCCTCTTAGAGGTCTTTATTCATGTTTTAAATTACCTCAAAATCACTTAAAAGTTTGCCAAAACTTAATTCTAATCGGTAAATAAGATTCTCCTGTTCTAAATTAATTTCTGTGAGCAACCAAAAAGAGAGAGTGGCCTTGGTTTTTGATTGTAAATCCCACTAGGGATGATTTTAAGAAGCTGGATATGCCACATCTAATTGTATCACTTCATCTCACTGTGAGTTACCTCACCTCCCTTGAATCTTTACTAAACTGAGCAGTAGGTGAAAGCCTCAACCCCAGCACAAGAATTCACTGCAGTAGAATAGAACCAGGGTACTGCTGTGCCAGCCTGGTATCGGCCAGAAATACCACCAGAGAAATACCTGGAACAAAACTGCACAAAATATGGAAAAAAAAAAAAAAAAGAAAAAAGAAACAGAACAGAAGCTTCCCGGAACAGAAACTAGCAACTGAGATCTAGACAGGGCTGCACTGCAGCTGAGATGCCATGTAACTATGTACTGACTAACATAACTTTCCATGTCTACATTCCTTAAGAAAAAGAATTGAAGTGCCATGAGTTCAAAATTTCTGTTTTAGTTCATAGCATGGGTATGCAGCAAAGTTTAATTAAAATAAGCAGTGAGCAGAAGCACTGGTCTCTTCTCAGCCACAACAATTTCCTTTCCATTGTCTCATTCTGGAAGAGTGGAGACATCACAAAGAAAAGCCACCTTCATTTCCAACGCAGCACAGTGGTTGCAAGGAGGGTTCCCTCACTGACTGCTGCCACGAATCTACCTTTTTTGGACTAAGGCACAAATCAGCATAACTGTTATTGATTCTACTCCCATTAGCACATGCAGGGAATCCAAACAGGTGAGAACAGGCTGATGTTAGAGCCACATGCTTCCTCACATATTACACCTCAAGCACCTATCAGTAGCATTTCTTCCTTTTCCATGCTTCTCATACCCCAATCCACTAGTATCAGTACAATCTGTCTTCATTCAGACGAATGGATCTAGATTAATTAAATGGATCTATAAAGATGTTCACAAAGATGGACATATATTAACATCTCCTACATTACTGTAAGCTTCCTTTAAAACCTCTTACATTCATCCCTCCCTTCAGATAACTGAAAACTCATTCTTAACAGAAGCTGAACATGCTAGTCGTACTCAGGAGAGGGCTTGTTTTGGGGTTGGGTTTTTTTTTATTTTATTATTATTCTTACTTTCCACAAATAATACGTGGGCAGAGATGAGCATTAGCAGCAACACAAAAGTTCTGTATGCCAATACTTTCCTTCCACATCAGAAAAGCTGATAAGAACATCAGGGAGAAAGGAGCTAAGAAGCAAAGTTACACACTCCTACTCCAGCTCCAAGGCTTAGCACAAGCATATGGCTAACTGACTGTCTTTAGTAGCCCAGAAGTCTGAACTAAACACTGCATTGATCTTACCAATAACTGAATATATTGTTAACCACTTAAGCAAAAGACCCAAGCTTGCAAATTCAAACCATTACGAGAGTATTCACTATCCATTTCCAGGGGAGGGGGGGGAGAAAGAAGTCACAACTACAGGACAGCTGGATGGCCTAATTACTGCTGTATGAGCATTGATTTCAGACAAGGCTTCCAGCTCATGCATGCTGCTGCAAAACAAACAGCACTTACAGGTGAAAAGCTAAAGCCCACTGTCCCCAATATGCCAGGTCATTCAAAGCTAAATAAGCTCTGCTGTTTTCCCTTTGGTTCAGAGAAAGATCGGTTCACAAGTTGAGTACTTCCTTACAGAGCAACAGCAAGGTGCAACCACTTTTGTGATGCAAGAATAAGAAAAATTCTCACTGGGTAAGGGGGGGGGGGTGGGGAATTCAGCAACCAGCCATAACATGGCCAATGTAGTTCTAGAGTTGCCCATCTCCATCAAATTAAAGAGAAGTCTCTAAAAAATTATGGCAAAAAGGATCCTTAGACAGAATTTTTATTCAGGGAAAGATTAACAGGAATCAGGTAATACACCCAAACAAAATTACTTTTTTTGTATTTCAGATGTCACAACTTTGTCAGAAAAAGATCAAAATTAGAGATTAAGCACAAGGAAAAAAGGTTCTGGAATACCCTTACCTTTCCCACTTTTGGCTCCTTAGCACACTAAGTAGCAAAATGTGATTTATCACAATAACAGATTTCCTCGCTTCAACATAATTTAATTAAAGAAATAAAAAAAAATGATTAAGACAGCCATCCCCTTTGCTCCATTTTCTAACACCTTATGTGAAGCTATGATGACTTTGGATTGTCCATTTCCCTCCTCTCTTCCTCCCTGTGAGGATGGTTACACAGAGAAGCCCCTGCTCCACTGGCAGGCAGGTCTCTGTTATAGTGTAAGTCCCCATTGACTTCACAGCAGATGCACCAATGGAAAAAATATACGCAAACAAAGAAGTAGGATTTCACCTCTGATTTCATTTAGGCCTCCAATTTTACACAAACAGATTTCATTCTTATTGCTAAGACAGAAAAAAAATACTAAAGACTCTTTCTCCAGGTGAGATTGATACACCACATTTCTTGGGTAATAAACATAGCCAAGGTGGTTTTTTCCAGCCTCACCTTTATTAATGCACAGTCCAAGGGCTCAGCAGCTACACACAGGCTTCTGTCTGGGGAAAGAGCTGAATCTCTCCTTATCTTTGAATGCAAGTGCCTTCATTCCATGAGTTAGCTTATAGGACATTTTATTTCAAGGTGGCTTTTTTTTTTTAATGGGGGTATATTTAAATACCAGTACCTCCATCAAGGAAGTCTACCATTTCCCCACGGACGCATTAGGCTATCTACGAGGAGACAGAAGCAAGATGCAGTCTTGTGCAAAGGATACTCTGAGAACAAGGTACCTCTGGAATTCCACTGATGCCCAGCTCTGAGACTTCAAAAGAGCTGCAAGTGGTACATTTGCTGTCTGCTTGCCTTCTTGCACAGGGCAAGTGTCATCCATGCTAACAGACATATGCTTCTGAAGAAACAGACTACTGAGATGATACAGTTGGTTTCCTTTTAACTGTATCTAAGTCTGTGAAATTCCCACATTTTACAGATGGTAGATGTGGGCTTTTCATACTGAAACAAATATTCAGTACAGACAATCTTCCCAATTCTATCCCCAAGTTTCATGGTGTGTTTGGGTTTTTTTTTTTTTAATTTATTTTTAAATGCCTGAGTTTTTCCAGCAGTATGGCTGCATAGAAATCAAAATTGATTTTTTTTTTTTCTTTATTTCTTATGCTTTTAAAGAAAGTCTAACTCTCAGGGCCAGAGAGTTAGTGATCTCCAGACCCAGTGTACCATAAAGTCTAAAAGACCAGAAAGCAAGTAAAAAGACTTTCATCTTTCTTTTTAAATCTTATGATTTTTAAATCCAATTTACTTATCCTGAGAGACAATACAGAATGCTGTAGTGATGAGTCATAAAATAATGATTTTTTTTCAATAGAAAATTTGCACCACTCATGCACATTTACAGAGAAAAACGGACAAACCAAGGGCAGTAATTTTCCATGAAAGTATTACATTAGCTGGTCTGCACATGTGCATTGATTCACCTGTTTTAAATTGACCTGAGTCATTCTTCTGTCAAAGTCATAAAAACCAAGACCAACTCCATATAAGTTATGGCACCAAACAGTGCCTCGGTAAATCTCAAATTGATGCCTGTTACCTACCATGACAACAGGGCCCTTGCCTAAGGGGGGGGGAGCTATGGGAACTGCAGCAATGAAAATAACTGCTAATACACAGGCTAAACCATAGGTGCCCATTGGAGCTGCCCTGCAGCAGGCAGTGCAGGCAGCATAAGCAGCCTCCAGATTCTTTATCTGAGACTTAGAAGCATCTGCAAAAAGCCACATTTCAGCAGTGCAGTAGAAAGGCACCATCATTCCTGCTGCTTATCCACAGGAATCTCCTGGGAGTGCTTCTTCCTGCATAAACTGTAATTACGGGGGCCTAATCAGTAAATTCCATGTTATATTTCATCTCACTAAATGTCTACGTTACTTTCAATCCTTCCATTGCATAATAGATCTGAGTGAATATGTAGAAATAAAGTTAAGAAATAAGCAAGGGCTCCCCTTTAAATGGAGTGGGCTTGTTTCCAAGGCCACACAGAGAAATAGAGGGACATAATACTGTAAATGAACTACAGCTTCAGTCACCTAATATATCTGCAGCAACTGTTTTGGCACCATGTCTTTGAGCCAGCAAAGGTTTTATTAAACATCATTTGTATACACAACTTTTTTAATGACCTACATAGAGGCTACTATGATATAGTGGCTGCATGTGAACTGGGGGAAAGTTTCAATTATAAAAGCTCTCTATATATTTAAAGAGATCTTTGTTAGTCTTCTGTCTGCCAGTGTAGTGAAGCAGCCAGTTTGGAAAAGCACCTTGTACGAATACTGCAGCAGTCTGAGCACTGTTAGCATCTTCCATCGTCTAGCAAGGCATAAAATCCCCAACTACAAACCCAGCCCATAACAGTATGTTATGCAATACCTGTTTGCATATATTCTGCATTACATTGCATCTCCAAGCAACAGTCATCTCTACCATGTTTATCTGCTGCAGTTTGGAAGGCAGTTCCTTCCAGCTCTCAAAAACAATGTAGAAATGGAAGCTAATATTTATTCTGTTCTCTTGTAGACATCCACCTTTCAAATAGAGAACCCCTTTGCCACGGTTCAACCAAAACACACAGCAAAGGAAGGAGAGGGGGCTAGTGGGAACTTGGCTGAAGATTTTTTTTTTTTTTAAGATTTGACTTTTATACAGTTACTTAATAGGGTGTTTAAGTGTTGAAAACTAAATTCAATAGTCAATTCAAATAGAAGTTAATCTCAGATATCAGATACATATTGGGACAGATTTTTGAGAATTTATTTTTCAGCAAGTTTTTGGAAAAATCTGGCCATATTGCCAGTGATATTGTTACTTTCCTGTCTTTTTCATGGGCTTGCACATTAGTCAGTCTTGAGCCCATCTGTGGAGCAACCTCTACTGCCTGAATAGATTTGAATCTACATCTTTCAGATGAATGCTCCAATGTCTCCTATAAAGCTGTCCTATGAATGCTTAAATAGTCATTTTACACTGACAGCACTAGAAAAATCCTTCCCTAATCAGACCTTAGGTATCTGTGGCCCAGTTATTGCTGTCCCACACCTTTTCCCAAGCCTAAAGGGAACAAAATAAAGGTACAAATCTCAATCACAGTCTCACAGCCACCCAAGGAGACATCTTGCCAACCTGAACTGCACCCGGAAAACAGCATGATAAAGTGAGCTCATCCCTAGCAATTTACATATAAAAGTACTTAGCTCATGTTATGCTGCTCACTACACATTCAAGTCGATGTGCACTCACACTGACCTTTGTGCTTCTGATATTGTAGAAACAAATGCCTTCAGATCTCATGATGCTCAAGACTAGAAGCCTAATTCAGATGATATTCAAAATATTCAGTGCTGTGATATGCTAGATAAATCAGTTACTCACTGTTCTTCATCCAATATATAACATTTTTGCTGATTTTTATTTCCCACACAGCTTTCCCTTCTCATGGAGTTCCCAGCTCAAGCCCATACAACCATATGAGCTTTGGGAAGGGCACACAGTCAAACGTGCATTATGTAGACAGTGCAAAAATATCTTCCATTTCACTACACTTTGCATTCAGTATTTATTTTCTGTAACCCTTCTATGCAGCACATGAAGCAACTCATCAGGGGTTACTATACAAATGGCATTCAGTAGCTGAAAAACAATCCAGACCAGCCCACCAGATCAGCAATTTTGGAGCTAATCAACATATAGAAATACTCCTGGGAGTTTAGGAGCATCTCAACAATAATCAGAATTTCTCTGGCTGAATTGTTCATAGGAACTATTTCTGGAGTAAGAAATTCTAACAGTTTCCAGAAATCCTTGGATACTACCTAGTTATTTTTATATATCTAATGTTTAGACTGGTATGAACTAGTAATTGCAACATACTGGGACCATTCTTCTGCTTTTCTTAATTCTGCATTTACACATTCATTCTGGAATTAAACATGAAAAAGCAAGACTGATATGGACTCAACCCATCTCTTCTTTTAATCAGACTTGCAAATTTATAAAAGTGATTACTCCAAAGGACTGCAGTGCAGCTTCGTGTGTTTGGGTAGAATCTGCCCTTCTGAGCCCATCTCCATTGCCATTCAAATCAACCATTAGAAAACAAGTAATCAAAAAACAATGTCTGAGGGTCAAATTCTGCACTTGGATACCTCAACAGATTTGAGGGAATTAGTCAGCATTAAACCCTGTGAATGCAAAAAAGAAACTGGCGTGTGGACATTTTGATTACAGTAACTTTCATTGGAAGCACAGAATTGCTATTTGGTTATTGATTACTGGATACTTTTCACATTGATTACAGCTAGATTCAAAATGGTAAGCATGTAAAAAATAAAATTAAGCCAAGCTAGTGAGAAATTCTCACAAACAGCAACACAAAGCACTGAATAAAACAAAGTTGTGCCAAGGAGTTCTTGATATAGCTCTCCTGATGCTGAGACTCACAATCATATTCTCCATTATATATGTATACATATTTATTTTGCCAATAGAGTGGCCACAATAACACACACAATTGGTTTTGACACAAGCAATAGGTTTCTTGGCCTTCTCCCATGATTTACAGCCAGAGTAACAGTCTCCCTCACTTTCAGACATGACAAAAATAAATAAATAAAAATGCACAAACCAAACCAAAAAACCCCCCAAACAATTTGCTCAAGCTTATTTGAACTGTGCTTAGCCACAAGCTGTCCTTTCTCGCATTACATCACTCTACTACCAGACAGAACTTCAGATACTTTCACTCAGCAGTTACAAGTCTTTCATTTTTTGTACTATCATTTAAAAAAATAACATAATTTCCCTCTTAAACAGGAAAGTGAAAAGTCTCTGGCCACCATCTATCAAAAGACCAAAGAATGCCTAGGCAAATTAAGTTGCATTTGTGTTCCGTTTAATTTTTTCACTTTCCAGTGCTGCCATCTGCTAATAGGATGTACTTGAACAGGAAGATAAAACCCAGCACATCTTTCTGAATGTATAGAATGGATTTAAACATAATTAATTTATGAGAATTATAATTAATATGCAAATAAATCATAGGTAAGCATCCCAAAAACGTATGAAGTAATATTAGGCATGGATTGACTTAATACCCAGAGATATTTGTCCCATTTAAAGAAATGTTAGTCATATGTTAAGATTCATGAGGGCCCAAAGTGCCTTTGACACTCCAGAGTGTAATGGCTTCCACGAGTAGCACATGTAGGTGGGACCTGGTTTACCACAGTAGCTTCATTGCAAGCTGCTGAGTGTTCTGTGTTAAATCAGGAATGAAGTCTCCTGCCAATGACAAAAGACCCCCACACAAAAAAGCTAGTCCCTATTCAGTCTCTGCTTAGTGTTGTGACTAGGATACAATTAGAGTATGTCTATGCTGTGGACTGCGGGCTGGCACAGGCATGCCAGAGTTAGTGGTAAATAAAGAAGTAGAGTACCAGAAAGCCTCTACCTGAAGCAGCTTTGCGGTCAGCATTCATGGCCGCAATGCCAGAGTAGCCTGACTGCTAGTACTTCAACAAACTTACATGAACCAAGGATGGTATTGCTCCCCAAATGCTGCAGTCTGCAGTGGAAGAGTCCTAACAGCATCCTTTGACTTCCCTACCCAGCAAATTGCAACAAACAATGTTAGGCATTAGTAGACACAAACAAGAATGCAAGTATGCTACAGCACAACCCGATACAGCCACATCTTAAATATCCATGTGATATTTTACACACACACGCACAACAGACACTCGAAAAAGGTAAAATAGCAGTGGAAAAGGCTCACATAGTATAAGAATTAAGGGCTGTTAATTGAAGTGGTAGGTTCTACACAAAGATGAAGAGATTATGGATATATCACACAATTTCTAGCTGAACTATGGTACAGGTAAATTCCTGACAAAAGATGTTGCAGATACCAAAGTTTATGTAAGTTTAAGGGGAGACTGCACAAGTTCATGAACGAGAACCCCCAAAAGGTTACTAAATAATAGAAGCCACCTCTGCTTTGAAAGTCTCCATTGAAAAGCTATCACGAGTGTTTGGATGCAGTATTCCTACATACTTGCCATATTTGTAAATTCTTTAGGCATTTACTTCTGGTCATTGCTGCAGACAATAACTAGGCAAGGTGAACCTTTAGTCTGAAACTATATAGCTACTCTTCATGTTTATGTCCCTACAATGGCATCATTGTAGGGCAGCCTATCATAGCACTAGTTTAATCCAGCATGATCAAGCAGAGCTGCAGAAGTATGTCAGTATGGGCTTCAGCACAGAGTTCATAACAAGACTAAATTAGCAAGTGGCCAGGAAAATTAGCCAGTGCTAAACTCAGTCCTGCTATGACTGGACAGTTTCTGGCACCTCAGCAAAAGAAAGTGGTGGATTTCAGCCATAAATATGCTGTTTTATGAAACAGATCAGTAGGAAGATTTTAGGTGTCCAGCTTTGATACATTGGAAGCACAGCCCCAAACTAATATTCTTCATGAAGCATACGTGAGAAACTAAAGAGCATAGAGAAAACAAACGTTAAGACATGAGAGGTAGGGCGCTTTTTTGTGCTTGTTTTTTAAAATCAGATCCTATCTTTGAAGTAGGAATTCAAGACACTCTCCATGCATAATTTCTGGCAAGTGTACTTATAACATCTTGACATTTCACAGCTATACCTCAGCAAATACTTCAGACTGTTGGTGATTATTTATTGTTAGACATAAATCAACTACAGAATATTTAATTTCAGTAAAATATTATTCTGGGTAAGGAGACCTGAGCAGGGCCTACACGACAAAACACTGCAGGTAATTCAATATGGCAAGCAAAGGGAAATCATAGGAGTTGTTTCTAACTGATTACGGCAAACTGTTCTACTCTGTGATCTTTTAAATCATAATGGCCATGGACATACATAAAACTGTATGTTCCCCCACATCAATTCCTACCTGTGAAGATATTCATTAGTATTCAAATGAGTCAAAAGTTTAACATTCTACATCATTGAATGGAGCTTGATCCTGCACTCTGACATAAAAACTTCTGTAAATGTCCATAGGAAATCTATGCCAGTTATCAACACTGCTAACCACAACGGGGGGGGGGGGCAGCATCACATGCCCTGCCAACACTCCCCTCAAAATCATAAGCTTAACTTTTCTTTCCAACCACACTGCTGCTTGACCATCTCCATAATCAAGACTTTTTGCTGCGTTCTCTAGAAACATCATTTCTATGTATATTTGATACCTCAAGCTGTTTATGTTGTTTATTTTCAAACCAAAAGTAAACAAGAAGGCAACAATAACTAGTATTGTCTGAAGAGCAAGTTGTACTCTCACATAGTCAAATAAGAAAAATGTGACTGTAAATTAACATGTCTGTTGTTTACACATTATTCGTGCTGGAGGCCCACTCTGGCTTTCTCCTGTGCAATAGGAATTCTGTCATTGGCTTCAGTGGAAGTAGACACAGATCTCTTCAGCAGGATCCATTGACTGCTGAAGTCATCAGGAATAGTTCAGCTGGCTTGGGCTTTCTATTACATTTCAGTGTCAACTACTAACAACCTGCTCTAGGCCAAAGTCAAAATAGTTTTGCCTGAACAAGACTGCAGGCCAACATATTCCATTTCTATAACCTACCACAGAATTATCCACTCCAGTTAGACTAATTAATTACTACAATAACTGATGCTAGAATCATTTAGTAATTTAGTTTAGTATAGGATAGTTATTATTGTAAAGCTAGCATAACCACCATTATAGCTATATAAAGCTGTGCAAATCCCAGACTGACATGGCAGCATCTCCTAACACCAGTTATGGCCAGCCCCAGCCACAAAGTAGACAGCACCATCTTTCCTGGTTGCTCGGGGGTGTCAAGATTGAGCAAGTTCCCCAGCTGCGTGATAAGGAGCAAAGATGCTGCCAAAGGTATTGCCCTGTACCTGCTTCCACCTTCACCCTCCCGCTGCTGCCATGGGAGATTTTGCCAAAGACACCCACCCTTACATTCCCATTTCTTCACCTGCCCCCCAGCCAGCAGCTCTTCCCCGATTTCACTGGGCCAGGCAAAATTGACATATTTAACCCTCAGTCAAAAATTCTGTTCTCAGGGTGATATACCCCAAGCAACCTTGAGGAGCCTGGAGCCAGCCCTTATTTAGATATATGTTAACTTTTGGGTGCAAAAAGTTAAACTATACGCATTACACAAAAGTTAAGCATTTAGAGCTAAAATGGCAACATTTGGATCTTGGTGACAGGTAGTAATTTGTGGGGCATAGAACACTGCAAACCATGCCCCCAGTTAGCAGTCCACAGAAACAAAACCTAAACCAAAAATTGGGGGCCTGGTAGAGGCTTTCACAAACATAACCTTAAGATTAAGAATACATTTGTAATCATTGGCTGCCATCATAACATCTGTTTCTAGCATGATTCCTCAAAGAGGTTTCTGAAAATATGGATTTCAGAATCATCTCCTGAACTCTCAGGAAGAGAAGGCTTTGTTATCTGCTCTTCCAAAGGCAATCAACTAAGCACTGCACATACTGCTTTACTATTTCAGAGCTAAAACTCTTACTTCTTGCCTTCATGAGCTCTCCACACAAAGCAAATGGTGACTATCAGGCATAGTCTTGGAAGACAAAAGTAACTTTAGTAGGCAAAGCATTACCATTTCTTTTAGCCTTTACTGTTATTTCAGTATCTTTAATCAATTAACAAATTACATCTGTTAAAACACCCATGAACAGCTACAGAAAACTGCACTCAACTGCTTAGACTCGGTTCTTTGCAATTCCTTACCAAGAGAAAGAAGCATGATTAGGTAACAGGGAGTTCTCTTCAAGAGAGGAAAATTTTTCTATGTTTGAAGTTACTGGTGTTTATGCCATGGATCCTACTCTTTGTTTTCCTACAAAAAGAAATATTTTCTTTTTCTTGCACTAAATCATGCACACACTAATGTAACCTGGCCTTCTTTTCAGGGAGCTGACTGCATTTGCATAAACAATAACATTCTAACATTTATCAAGTCATTAATTCTTCATGAAAGCATACAGCTGTATAAAAATGCCTTTTTTTCCCCCCTTAGAAAAATTGAAGTATAAGTGTTATTAAAAAAGAAGCAGTTGCATGATTGTAGATTTTGGAGATTAAAGATCATCAGGGCTAGCAAACAAAGCAATCAGAACAGAAAATTTATGCAAAGAGATTGTCACTGATTTGTTACTTGTTCCTTACTGCACAAACATTGTATTTACAGATATAATTCCAGATCAGAAATAAAACTTTACCTATTGTATTTTAAAATAAGCCAAATATAAAAATTTTATTTAAATAAAAGACTTACAGTAGCATTATAAAATAGTAAACCAGTAGGAAATTCTCTACTATATACTTGCCTACATCTTTTATAACTGAGTCAGTTTGGGTAGAAAAGCTACCCCTATATTTTTCTCTCCACATCTTGTCAGTCTTCCCTTCATTATTATATCCTTTAGCATGGTACCCATTTTTGGAATATAAAAGTGCATAGAAAAGTCTTTAAATATAATTAATACAAAGACTTATAACTGTACATAGATGAAAGTGACAAAACTTTTCCACAAACTTCACCCTAAAAATCTTTAGATCTCTCGTTTTACACTTTTGCACCCTGGAATTTTACTTTTCTGTGAAATTGTGAGGGAAGATGTTAGTAAGGGTTGAAAAAAGACTGAAAGTATATTATGCTTCTGCTATTAATCCCCACTTTACTGTTGAAGTTTCCCTCTTCCTTGAGTGCCTGGGAGGCACTCACATATACACATTTCAAATGCTAACCTATATGATATACATTATAGTGAGAAAACTGTAGTGTCTGTAATGCCTCCTCCCAACAATTAAGAACCTCAAAATACTGGCCTGGCAATTCCAAGGGAAATGGAGATGGTTTGGGATAGAATTTGGATGCTACCAGGAGGAGACTGAGGTTATCACTTAATCAATGCATGCCTCCAACATAAAGAGTGGCAGGTAGACTTAAAGAAACACAGGGGAAAGGCAGAGACAGCAAATCCTATCCCACCAGTACCCCAAAAGGATTCAATGAAATGTATGTAGAGACATTTAAAGTGGTCCCCTCTTTCTCACAGTTAAATAGAAAGGTTTCAAGCATGTGTTAGAGGCTTGTAACAACTCCCTGCACTGGTCCCAGTTTTTCCCCTTTATCATCATGTAAGGTATGCAGTCCAGACTGATCCCCTTTCTGATATCGAATAGCATCCCTGCATACGTCAACATAAACAATTTGCAATGGAATGGATCTGGAAGTGCATATACAGTCCCACTGGTTACTATGTTGCACTCCAAGCATTTAACTGACTACCATAAATATTCTATTCTGATAGAAGTGCTGCAAACTTTTACTCTGGCTTACCCAGCTTACTCTACAAAGCTTTCTTTTGAGTTTGATGGGGCTGTGCATGGAGTGACACTTCAAAGTTAGGACAGTAGCACCCAATCCAATGCAATCAATACATATTTCTTTGATTGCAAGGTATCTCAAAAAATCCCTTAGTCTCCAGATAGTATGGAAAGTTTAAGGTAAGTAGAAAACATGCTTTCTTCCCTTATTTCATAAAAGGCACTAAAGACTCGTCTACCAGCAACGAACCATTGCCATAAATCTAAATGAAGAAAGCCTGTTCACTGAGCAAAGACAAAACAACTTACTGTATATCACAGCAGAGGAAGGATCTAAAGATCAAAGGGTAAATACCATTTCCTGCAATGTGTTTTTCCAGGATACAGCTTACTCAGCTTCCGAGTTGCTCTACAGTAGAGAAAAAAAAGCTATGAAAGCGTGGGAGCAGTGCGCGTTTAGGCCCTGGTAGATAAACACCCAGACAAAAAAAAAACCATACAAACATGCCTGTGTAGTAGAATCAATGTCTGTAGCCATATGAAATGGTCCCTTTTTTCTGTTGCTTTTTTTTTTCTCTAGTACTTCATTTGATATGTTCTTCTCCCATATTAGCTCTTTTAGGCTCAAAGTCAAACAAATGAGAAGTGTGTCTATAAATTCAAACTCCTAACTGCATGCCTTGTTCTGCTACAAAGAGCAACGCTTACTTGATGGCTCCTTATGGCCTGTGGATAAAGGCCACTTCACTATTCATAGCACAGCATGTAGCTTTCTCATTAAATCTAAAAAAAACCATACTGTACATTATATGATGATGATGTACAGAGAGAAAACACACACATCACAAAACCAGCTACAAACACAAAAGTAATAGTAATTTTCTAAGACTTTTTGAAAGGCTTCAAATTCCAGTACTCAGAGTTATCGAAGTAAAGCCTTTCTCCTCACTGCATTATATCCTTTACTTGTATTGATTATTCCTTTACATTGCAGTGCCCCTAGGTTTTCCCAAGTAGTTCTTGCAGAGCATTAGGGACTGCAAGCACTATGGATTCTAGCCAAAATGCTCTGAAATGGAGAGCACCAGAAATTATCTGGAGTCCTTCTCACATACACTGAACCTCTCAACAATGCCTCCCACACAGTCGTTCTCAGGGACAAAGATGTTTCTCTATTGCAAAGCGAAAAGATGGGGTAGGAGTAGACATGCTGCCACTGTGGGAGGGTTAAATACCACACTTAACAGCACTGGCTTTCACAACAAACACACAGCCAGGTGCTACAACAGTTTGAGACTAGGCAGCAAGACCCTCCATCTACACTGCCCACATCACCAGCCTCATGGGAGAGCCCCTGAGCAAGCACTCTCATAACCAGAATGGTATAGGGAGTGCTGATGGGCCAGGAGCTAGGAGGCAAAATTCATTTCCGAAGCCATTCACTCTGCTAGGACTACACAAGCTCGTCTGTTTACCAGATGAGCCCAGTTCTGCTGTCAGAAAGAGAGTATCTCAGCTCAGAGAAAGAAAGGAGATGGAACATATTAATCCTGGAAACACTAGTGTTATTAGCCTACCCAGGTACATGAGGTCTACAGGTCTAAAAAATACAGAGCCCTGCAAAAGCCAGACATAGTTTCTCTCAGAAAAAAAGAAACATGATTAAGACAGACCTTCATTGTCCTGGGTTTTTTTTTTTTCCTCCTAGAAGGGAGGAACTGAATGCACATCTGCCCTGGCCTCCTAACACTGAACAGTCAGCAAGGGCCACAGCTGCTGCTGGGCTGAGGCACACACACCAGTGCTGGTCACAATTCAGAAGTCATCATGTAGCCACGGTTCCCACCTGGCAGACTGAGATATTCCTGTAAGCATGGCGAAAATAGCTATTGCCATGTGGTAACCATGGGTGAAGCCTAACTTTCTCAAATGGTGACTACCACAGCAAGCCCAGAGCAAAGACAGCTCCTTTGTTTGTTTTTACCCCAAAAAGCAAGGGCCTGAGGTTTTTCTTTCTTTATTTATTTATTTCTATTTCTTTCTATTTATATATATACACACAAGGACTGCACTCCTTTTGTTCTGGAAGCCAAGGGGTGGTTTCTTTTACATTACCCTGACAACTAAAGCTCTATGGTGGATTTTCCTGACTCTGAGACAGACCAGTTATTTACTTCAGTGAAGACAGACAGCTTCAGGTGTGCCCCAGAATGAGACACACCCTGGTTTAGGACAGTGTTTGAGGACAGTATTTATCCTCATTTGTCTTTGAGTAGCTAGCAGTGGTACAGACCCCTTCTTGTCTGTTCTTCACCTTATCAGCTGTCCAAACAGAACTGTTTGTGAGTGGCCCACCTAGATGGTACCCAGAGAGTCCTTGCAGGCTGCCAGTGCAGCTACACAGCTGCACCTCTCCTGTCCCTTTCCTGTGATCACAGTTAACACCCACAAAGAAGAGAATTCTCTCCACCACTCCTACTTTTAGCAGTCCACAAGCTGACGAGACATTTCCTTCTGTCAATGTAACATATGCCTTTGCCTCTAGAAGCACAAATGCACCCCACTGATCATATTGATAATGTTTATGGAGATGGACTAACTTCACAGTTAACAGCCTTCCTCTATATTCGTACCACCAATACCTTGTATTGGAATGTGCCTCCTCCTCCTCTCCCCTATGCAAGAAATACTAACAACCATTTTGCTGCTAATCCAGAGGCATTGCTTCATACTCCCAAAAGCTCCTTCAAAACAAGTTACACTTTAACTTAGGAGGAGCAGGATAGTTTCTACTAATATTGTCTGTTCTGTTGCCAAAATGGAAACCACTTTTGACTATGCATTTACTACCACATTAAACTATATCAGTATATTTAAATACACTCTACCATGCAGAAATCTCTATTCTTTCTTAGTTTTACATAGCAGCTTTCAGTCCAGTGGTTTTCATGCAAAGATTTTATTTTAAAGACTCAGAAAAGAAAAAAAAAAAATCACAAAAACTGAGGAAAAAGACAGTGAGATTGCAGCTATATTGAAATGACATCAAGTGAATGCAAATTAGTAAAAGGCAATAACATTGTACATTGACATTAAGGTATCTTTTTAAAATACCACAAGTACAATCAGTTTTGGCACTGTTCCCCTGTCTGAATCCAAGGTTTCTCCCTGGTTTTATTTTAATATCTTTTCTGAGCATTAAACAATTCAGCCAACCACTTAACTCTAAGCATATGACTAGTCCCTCTGAAATGAAAGTTAAGTGCTTTCTGAATGTGAACTATCCTTATTTCTCAAAAAGCCATTCAAATTGTATTTAAATGTAGATAACTTTTATACCTGCAAAAATCTAAAAGTAAACAATTTACTATCAAAGTTTATAGCAAGCACTTCAAATAGGCAATAATGTTGACACTCATTGGCTTAGTTCATTATTTTATGGAGAAAACGCACAGAAAAACTCACTCCATTTACCAATCCTTTGGGAGATTTTCATTACTGGCCTTATATAACAGCAATTGAAGATAGAAACAAAATATTATTTAACAAGGTTTTATATGACAACATAAAGAGTGACTGCTCGCTGAGTGTTGATTCAGACATATTTCTGCCAAGGTCACTTCCCTGCCAAAATATACTTCCAATAACCATACATAAATTTTATTTTTAATAAATAACCACTAAATGGTTGTATAAACAGAGTAAACTGTGGGTAACTGTAGTTTATAATGAATATCTGTTGTAGCAACATTAACAAATACCTTGCATGGACTGACTGCAAGTCAGTGCCACCATCACTAGCTTGTTGGTTGGTGGCAAACCAAATGATGTTGGAACACGTCAGTGGTTTCCCCTGGTGAGAAATCTACATCCTCACTACATCAGCTTTCACACTGCTGAAGTATCCCTCATGTTTGTACTTTTCAGACATTTGGCTTTGGAAAGCTTACAATTTATAAAGGAATAGTCACTGACCCGGAAAGTCACTGTGGCAAGACTGTTCCCTATATCCTGCCCAAAACATAAACATGCTTGTATGGAGGCCATGTGGTCTGAAGTTGGAAATGGGAGTCTGGGATTAAAAACAACAACAACAAAAAAAACCACACCACCAAAAAAACCCAGTCAGCTACCAACTCCCTGTGTGACCTTGTGCAAGTCTTTCAACACCCGTATCCTTCAGTTCCCTAACTGTGTAACTAAGAGTGATGGAGAACTCTTTGTGAAGGTTATTGATCACTGTTTGCAAAGCCTGCTGAGATGCCACTGGGAAAAGCATTAAACTGTATGTGTTTAAAGGATCGATGTATGTTATTACATTATTATTGAAATAATGGTAAATACATTGTACAAAAAAAAGTTGAGGAGAAAGGAAAAGAAAAATAGTTGCAGACCAACCTGCAAAAGAGGAATTATATTTGGTACATTATGTCTGATATCATAGCAGCAGTTAAAGAAAGCACGAGGAGAAACTTTTTTAAGAATGGGTTTGATGCCAAGGGCACTCAGCACCAGCCAGAATTAAGCATCCTCACTCTTCTGCGGACTTATTTGGAGGCCACCCCTTTAAGTCTTCACAGTGACCATTCATGCAATTTTCTTCAGCTAAATCATCCAATTCCTTCAAAAAGCTGCCTTGTAATTTTCTTGTTACAAAACCAGTTTTATTTTTATGCTTTCCTCAACCACATGTATGTTTAGGTAAATTCTGATTTCCCACCTATGCAAATGCAAGGGGCATTTTACACATTTCTTAAATACTGACACATTTACAACTGCAATTTCTCTAAAACGTCATTCAGCCAAGATTGATTATTTGCTGCATAGTGAGCAGAGGAAAGAGAAAGAAAGGAGCTGTCAAGCATTCTTGCTTTTCTCTTTAGGAAGGAGGAAAAATAGGCTTATCTTTGGAAAGACAGACCCTGTTATTAAAGGATGAAATGAGCACTGAACAAATAGCATGTGGAATTCCAGATATGCTGATACCAATGGAAGAAACAGTGAAGATGGCAGAAAAAAAAATAATCTTCTGTTTTCGAAGACTTCAAATGCATTTGTACTGGATGGGCCTTTTCCTGGTAAGACTCCATTAATTTTCTGGGAATTGCAGATGCATGTGGCCTATTTGCATGATGCATTTAACCCATTGCCCCTCCCCCCAAAAAACTATCAGGTCACTCTTTTCTTAATTTATTCCATTTCTCAAGCTTCCTCTTACAACTTAAGAGTACTGTTATTCCTACCTCCCTATGGCCAGTGAACACCTCTACTGCAAATTATCAGTATATTCCATCAGCATTCTGTTATCAGTGTAGTCCGAAATTATTATATAATCAAAACATGCAACAAGCTACATAAAATACAAATGCACCATTTCTCAAATATTTCGCTCTCAAAAACAAATCAAAGCAAGCCACCTTGATTCCCCATGACCCAAAAATTTGCAATAACCACTTTGATAGAACAACAGGATTCCTTTCATTTTTACTGTTATAATCCTTGTAAAATAATAGCCAAGGACCAGGTTCTGGTACCTTTGACAGGAAATAGCACTGAAATGTGAGAATCTTCCAACTGACTTTGACAACTTTCAGAGTAAGGCTATTAAATTAACCAAGTCACATCTGTGATTTCTAAACAAAGACCCCAACATATGGTTCAACACCTTTGCCACCACCATTAGAAAAATGTATATATTTACTTATATAACCTAAGACATTTAAATAGATTTATAGCATATTCTACCAATAATGATGAAAAGTTGTGTCTCCAATTAGTCAAAAAAACTATATAGCATATGTTCCTATAGACCCAGATATTAGCCAAGATGTGGGCATTTGCAGCATAATTGTCCCATTAAACCTGTAACATCACCTTTAAATGGAGCTGACAGTTCTTCCCATCTGTGGTAAGAACTCAGCCTGCTTAACAGTAAAAGCTGTGGTAAAGAACTCACCCCCTCCACCTGTCTCATACAGAAACAGCCAAAATGTGCTCTACATTTACAGTTTTGCTAAATGAAGTAATGTCCATTAGGGACTGAACAGAAACCATTACACCTCTTTTGCACAGGACCATACAGTTGATATGTGGCCTAACATGTTTTAAACCAGAGCTATATAAACAACACAGAGCAGCCAACTCCCAATATTTGACCTTGGTTTTATATAATGTATCCAAAAGTAGATTCAATGAAATTTTACAAGTACTTTGCATTCATTTTGCCTTTTTTCATGGGTCACTGCAGCAGCACACTTGATGGCTATTATGCTTAGCTAAGTTTAGAATATTGTGTGTGCTTCTGAAGTACATTGGCTCTTTCCAACTCTAAATAAACCACTGAAAGCCTTCAGGAAGCTTTTCAGTATTAGAGCACACACAGCTAACTTGCAACAACTGGGTTTTGCATTGTGTGTTTGAGGTAGATTGTGGGCTTTGAGCAAGGCCAGGGAGTTGGAGATCTATTTTTTTTAATATATATATATTATTTTTAAGATGTGGGGATCCTTTCTCATAGGCAATATTTGAGAAACTGTCTAACGATCACCAGAAAAGTAGCAGGTAAGATGGAGGAAAAAAGCTGGAGACCAAACCACAGTGCTATGTGACAAATGCACATTCACAGCAAGGCCACTGCTATTGCTAGGAACACTCAGCTGCCCAGGCAGCATCCCTCCTCTTCAGGGCCAAAGCCACATTGCACTTTCCAGCTCTTGCCCACAGCCCAGTGTATTATGACCTCTGTGGGGAACATTTAACTATCTACCTATAGCCCCTGAATCCTTCAAATTCAGGCTCAGGCATTAGCTGGGGTGTGTGTTTCCCTAGCCCCCTGCAAATGGGGAAGCCCAGTCCTTCAGTACAATGCTCTAATCTTACTTTTAGTGTAATGTGACAGAGGAGATACCACTACCTTGTAAAACAATGGAAAAGTTCCTGCCTGGTTTTGAAAGCATCTCTTTTCCATACCAGCTTTCACAGACATGCTCCTCCATCCCCCCAGGGCTGCAGCACACCTGCCCATCACTCACAGCTTCTTTCAAATTCCTGAATTAGAACACAGGTGGATCTCAAGGCACTATACCATGATTACTTCAAACATTACAACCCGCGGGGGTTTTAAACACTGCCACTGGTCCCAGAGATGACTGTTAAAAGTACTAATGACTGGGATAAGGCTCTTTAGGAAACAACAAAGCACATTCATGTCTTCTCTTTAGCGTTATTTTTCACCCTGCATATCATTCACTTAAAACAACAACTTCAAAGTCTCAATGTGTAATAAGTATCAGGCAGAGGGAAAGGAGTCCATGTGAGAGCTTAACTCCAAGCTGCTGCAAGTTGCTTTCATACCAAACTAGACAAAACACAGCAAGTCTTAAGGCCCTTTGAAAGGACAGAGTTTATCACAGGGTACAATTTGGCCCAGTTGGCTGACATTTTAACTCTCTGTCTGAGCCTGAAACTTGGCAGGCAACACAAGTTTCTTTTTCTCCTCAGTAAGGTATCTGATTTTCTTTCTGAGTATTCAAATAATTGGGCCTAAAGTTCACTTCTGTGTATGGACATGAATTGATCTGACAAGATAAATTACAAGAAAACAAAAACAATGTTCTGAACTTAAAGTACAATATGAAGTCAGTGCTAAAGCTGACTCACCCTTGATGTTCTCCTCACAAGAAAGTTATTTCCTGGAGGCAAGATCAGCAGAGGCAGCCTCAGACTCACCTGCACACAGACAAGGACCAGCAGCAGCCAGGGCTCCTCAGGTCCGGGCCAGGGCAGCACCAGCATCAGGCACCAGTGTGGGGATGGGCCAGGCAGGGCTACAGGAGAGCTGGAGACCAGTACTACTACAGCATTACCCAGGAAGGAAGCTTAGCCCCTGGGCTGGCCTTAAATAGGGCTCCTGGGCCCAGGGGCAGGTGTTGTGATTTGCCCCAGGTGAGGCTTGTCAGGGCAATTAAGGCCCTCAGGTCTTACCCATAGCAACCTGTTAGAGAGGCTTCCAGAAAGCAGGTGTGAAATACTGGGCTGAATCTCACCTTCAGCTTCTAAATCTGGCAACTGTCTCCTCAGAATTTCCAATGACTCCTAATTTTAAAACATTTTTCCTCTTTTCTCAAATAGCCTTGCAATTATGCCTGATTTTGTAGGTGTTGTTTAAGACTGACAACTAACACGTGAATTTGACATTGAACATAGAATCAGGTACAAGAAGTGGGGAGACGGAAAATACCTCTTTGGTTACACAGCATGTCCCACGCCAATGGAGAGTTGTTTCCAAAACTCTTCTGCCCTTTGAGACCATTCAGGCCATGAGACTTCCACCAGCTCCCTCAGGTGGTAATTCTACACCATATGAAGTAATGTTTCCTGACAGCCTAAATTTTCTTTTGCTCAATTTCATGCCTTTATTCCTAATAAGACACTCTTCAGACATCCTAAAAATCCTCTCTCTTCTTAACGTTTGGACCCTTGCAGTATGCTAAACAGTTCACATATCCCCTCTTTAGTCATTGTTTCCTCATTCAGATATTTCTTTTGGAAAATAAACTTGGCAGAGACCAGAAGACAGCTCTATTACCATCAAACCTCCTGTGAATGCAACTGGAAAATGAAAAGCTCCTCAGTTAAGTACTTCAATGTGCAAATAACAGACTTTGGAGTTAAGAGCAATCCCCAGCGTGGTGATTCTCAGAAGCTCTGTACGTGGAAATCTCACTCCAGGACAGAGAAGGAGCTTGAACCAGCTTAGGAACTGAGAAGTAAGATAGTGTGTTCTCAGGATTATCTGAAGCTACTCCTGGCTCTGCTATTAAACTACTGTGTGGTCTCCTGTGCCTTTGTTTCCCTATCTATCAAATGGGTTTATGGGAACATGGCTTCTTTTTTTTTTTTTTTTTTCCTCTTAGTCTTTCTTTTAAGTCTCAGATTTCAACCCTGAGACAAGCAAAAAATTGAGGGGAGAAGAGTACCATGTGAAAAAGTTCCCTGCAAAATGTCTTGAGCCCTAAAAGCATCAGCTTATGTACCACGTATACAGTTCAAATACTGAAGACATTAAAAATTTCCTCCTGCTCATTTGATGAGGAGGAAGGAAAACACTTCCCAAACTCGAGGAAGAATTTGTGACAAAGGTCTGTCAAAGGTCTGTAGAGTGGTGCTGACATTCCAGGTTTGACTGGCAAGTGAACAGGAGAATGGAAATCTGTCAAATTATATGATGGACTGCTTCCTTGCTCTCCATCCAGCACATGAGCACTGATGTAAGTGGCAGCTGGGGTGTGACTACAGTACCTTGTTTGGAAGCATTCTTGGTGCAAATCTCAGCACCCCTATGCTATGTTGGTATGATACTGACAGACTAGTTTAGAGGAGAAGCATCATGTAGCTTCCCTAGCCACTAAACAGCTCGAGTAACCACAACACTCACCAGAACTTAAATCCCAAGCTAAATGTTGTACTGAGTTTGCAGCACTCATCCCTGCTCATTCATCACTTCCTACAGACAGTATGTCTACTAACCACCTCAGCATCAGCACCCAAAACCAGCTGCAGTTTTTTGTCATGGCCCAAATTACACAGCAGGATTTGGATGAATTGCAAGAAATTGCAGCTGGACTTTCAAACCTGCATGGGAAGAAAACCAGAACAACTTTCTGCAAGCCAAAGGGAGATTTCTCCACTCTCTATTTTCCAGGGCTAAAAAGCTAGAAGAGAAACTAGCTTTACCGAGATGAACCTTATGAGGTAGAGGCGCAGGGACATACCATCGACTACCTCCAGCCTTCTTCTTGAGTTCCTGCTCCTGGCCATTCACAGCTGGACAGAGGTACCAAAATGTTTTTCAGGAACCAAGTAGTCTATGCCAGAACTGACTAATTGTGAATGGGTTTACCACCCAAAGAAGAGGGCCCTGTGCTTGAGAAAGTATGTCAGAAAAGAGAATTCTTCCTCCACTGCATCAGCCTCCCAAATTGTTTTGGTTCAGCTTCAGCCAATCTTTTCCAAGCCTATGATTATTTGATTAGAGCAGTACAAGAAAAACCTAGCAAAACCATAGCTCATCTCCTTGCTGACGGGCCTTGTACCTCTTTGTGAGTTAAAACAGACAGTACATGTAATCTGAGTTCATCTACAGGTTATTTCCTATCATTACTGAAAGTGAATCATCTAATACCTTATGATGAGAGTGTCCTGGTTTCAGCTGGGATAGAGTTAATTGTCTTCCTAGTAGCTGGTACAGTGCTGTGTTTTGAGTTCAGT
>JAVJGG010000085.1:24005235-24019337 GCA_035590195.1 Aviceda cuculoides
CTATTAAACTGTTCTTATCTCAACCCTTGAGTTTTACTTCTTTTCCTGATTTCCTCCCCCATCCCACTGGGGTGGGGGGGAAGTGAGTAAGCGGCTGCGTGGTGCTTAGTCGCTGGCTGGGGTTAAACCACGACAGAGAGCTAAGTCAGAGCCAAGTCCTCTATGCAGTCTCCTTAACCAAACGACAATGACTCCTTTTCCTGTATTATTTTCCTATCTTTTTACTGCATCCTGTAAGACTAGGCTTAATTTTGCAGAAGTACACAATTATAAGGATGAACTGGACAACATCTCTTGCTCTCATACTAGTATTTCTCTGTTCATTTCATAAACCATCATGTGAAAACTTAACAAAAATTGCCATCTCTACCAAAAGGACTTTCAAGATTAATTCAACGTTGTTGTTCACTAGCCTGAAACTGAATAGCGGCCCACTATGACGAACATTTGTAACACCTCTGCCCACACTATGTCTATGAAAAACATTAACCCATAACTTTATACCAAATTATTTATACAAAGGGGAGGAAAACCATGAAGAATACCCCTCGCCTTTTGGTAGATATTCAATGGGAGACTGAGTTCTTTCTTCAAAGGAATATGTAGGAAGAAACTCATTTGTCTCTGCTCTGCAATAAAAGCACACATGATTACCCCTCTAATCAATCATGTCCTTTGTATTTATCTATTTTGGTATGTTTTGTGTTTTCTTGGTATTCTTGTTATTGTAAAGAATCTGGTCTCCTATGTGTAGTCAAATCTACTTTATCAATGCACAAAAAAAATACTGGTATCAATCAATAGCTTGTCTAAAGAGACAGCAATGTTATTATTGTTCAGTGACCAGTAACATTAAGTGAATGAGGTGCATATTTCTCCAAATTCTTCTATGAGACTAGTTAGATTTACAAATATGAAAGTACAGTAGCAAGATCTTCTGAATTGGTAAATTAGAGTAACTTTGCTGGACCTATACCAGTTTGTATCATGGGGGGTCTTGGCCCACAGAACAGACCATCAGTGTTCTAAATACACCTTCCTGTACTACTATAGATATAAAAAATACTGTATTATCTTACTATGTGTCAATATTGAAGGACTGTTATATAAATTTATATGAATATATTTCTACTGTCATTAGTAGAACTACAACAGCAGAAAACAAGTATAACACAAATCCAGTGCGATATGGACACATAAAATTTCAATGAAAATCAGCCTCTCCATCTACAAAAATTAACTGGCTCATCTGTAAAAACATTATGTACCAAAAGTAATAATTTTAATGAAGAAGGGAAGAATAAACCTCTACATTAGAACTGAAAACAAACAGTAGTGAAAGCAGTAAATTGAGCTAATAAGGTCCAGCAAAACCATGAATGACCTAACCCAGCAGACAATATTTGAAAAATCCTGAGTGTGAACATGCCACAGAGACAAGATGAGACAAAGTAAACATGTCATGTAGAACAGATGCTGCGAAACAAACACAATGGCAAAAATAATTATACATTAATCAAAGTCACAAGAGAAAAAAAAATCAATACATTGGCAAGTTTCAAAACAGCTGCGTCTGGTTTTGGACAACAGAATTTGCACTTGCAAAAATCCCACCTGCAAATCCAGCGACGGAGGAGATGCAGGTACAATCTATGCCAGTAATTCATAGACAGGTGTCTCTAGCTTGCTGGTTGATAGTGTTTAATACAGTTGAGTATCTGAATTCATGAATGAAAACACTCACCTATTCATAAATAATTTCCAGGTGCATCATTTGCTGCCACAGTCTGCTTATCAGAAGGGGACTGCTGAACTTCATCTTACCACTCTATACTTTCAAATTCAGAAGACCGAAGATAGCTACGTAGTCCATGTTCAGTTTTCAATCTTCATCTCTTAGAAGAGGTTACAGAAGCAATGTTAAACATGCACAACCACGGAAAATTCTCATCCAGTAATAGATGAGACCTAATCCATGAGGCCTGAGAAGTACATATTTAAGTAAGGAATTAGCACTCAATATGAGTAATGCTTCCAAAAATGGAATCTCAGAAGAGAAAAACATTAGAACAGTGCAAAATATTCCCAGTTCAGTTAAAGCTGTTAACAAGTGTAAATGTAAACATGAAATTTCAGAGGCTCTGAAATTTGAAAACACATTCAGATGGTTACAGTTATGTTTCTCTATTATTATGAAACACAGACAAAGTAAAATTGTGGTTCAGCAGGGCATAACTCAGTTTCTTAAGTTTCTGGAATCAGAAACTGGACTAGCCTTTAGCTCTGATGCAACATTAGAATTTTAACCTGAGGGAAATTTTTCACAATGAGAACAATCAGCCACTGGAATAATCTCCCCAGGGAAGTGATGGATTCCCCAACATTGGACACTTTAAAGATTCAGCTGGACAGGGTGCGGGGCCATCTTGTCTAGACTGTGTTTTTGCCAAGAAAGGTTGGACCAGATGATCCTTGAGGTCCCCTCCAACCTGGTATTTTATGATCCTATGATTCTATGAAATAAATTTTCCTTTGATAATCCTTCTGTGATGATTATGTACACTAAACTATAAACAACAAAGACACAGACCCCATAAATGGAAATATAGAAGACTGAGGTCTGACCCTTCCTACCTGAGAGTCTGAAAAAAATTTTGCCTCCTAAAACTGATTCATTGTTGCAAGAAACAATAATCAGAGAGTTGTGATCAAAGAGAAGCATTACAATACAAACAGCAGACAATTCCCACCAGGGATTAATGTGCCTCAGAAGGCCTTCCTCTCTTTTTCAGAAACCATAGTAAAATGGCTTTTGCTCAGCTTCATACTCACTATGGCAGAGGTTCAGCCAATATAGGCAGAGAGTAAGTTTCATAGTAAAAACACAGCAAAAGGCAACTGTGGATAGTTCAAAGTAGGAGGGGAAAAAAGACTGGGCCAAATATAGCTAGTTTAAACACAGACTGACCTCTAACTGTAATGTATTTTGAATACTAATAAGGGTGAAGATAAGCAATTCACACAGCTGGAGAATAAAGCATCATGTGAGCATGTTTATGCTCTCTCTACAAACGTGTACTCATACACATGCACACAAACTTATTTGGAGAAAGCATGAATGTGAACAGGATTTCATTACTATTCTAAGCTGTCTTTAGCAAAACTTTCACGATGTTAAAAAAAAAAAATCAGCCACAAAACTGCAGGCCTGTCAGACAAACTTGTATAAAACCAGAATCAATCCAGTAAAACACTGAACCTTCATGTGTCTAAGTGCTTTGCTGAATTAAGGTGGAAGAAAGCATTTAAGAAGCTTTGAGCCCTATTCTGCTACTTTTAAATGTTGTACTTACAACCGACTGGCAACATTTGAAAAATCAGATCCCTATTCACACTTATAAGTAGCCTGGGAAAACACAAATAAAACTAATTACATGCCATAGCTAATTTATTTAGTCACTTCTTGCAAGTGAAATGAAAGAACACATCTAGTGCATGAACTTGTACATGAAAAGTCATCTCTCTGTAATAAAACTTTTTTTTTTTAACCTCCTGAGCTGGACCCAGCTGCTTTTCATACATCTATAACAAACTTTGTGCCAAATGAACTGCTTATATATTTTTCTAAACAAGACCCACTTTACTTTTTCCAATCAGTCCAGACAGATGGCAAGTAAAGAAAACACTTTAGTGTCAATCTGGTGGAGACCGTCACTGAAGTGCTTTTGCCAAGAAAAAACAGACTAAACATTAATGAGGCCAAATAGAGAAGCTTGTTTTACAGGCTGGAGTTACTAGATTTCTCTGGACTTACAGAAATTCAATAGTAGCTTTAAAGTGCTTGCAAAGAAATGCTTCTCCACTTTCCTGCAGCATGTAGCAACCATATTCTAACTGGGGTAGCAATATTCAGTCCACACCAGCAAGAATGGGTACTATATTTCTAAAAACATTGGCAAGGAAATGTTTATTTTCTTTTCTCTTGATGTACACAAAAGTTTCAGCACCCCTTGTAACAACTATATTTTCCATTACAAAGAATGAACTTTGTGGAATTTGCCTACAATGTTACAAAATAAGTTGCTCCTATTGAAAGATCTTACTGTTCGTTTTTTGAACACTCTCTGAATTAATACCACATCGGTACACACATATCAGCTCCAGCCTAATCTCTCTTGTACCTGCTTTTGTGAATGCAGCTCCAAATGCCAGGAAAAAGGAAAGGAGATTAGGGAAGATCCAAAATAAAGATTCTATTTGACAAGGTGCTAGATTTTGCCTACAAGACATCATTCAAGTTTGCATTATCTAGTATGCCTTGCACCTGAGATGCAATACCCTCCAAGTACAGCAGTTTGTTGCTAAGACCTGACCAGATACAGTAATCACTGAAGCAAAATTAGCCTAAGTGTAGCATATAAATCTGTTATTGCCTCAGGAGGTTTCAAACAGGTTGGTTAGGTCCTTGGCATCCAGGATTCATCAACAGCAAAAGGATCAGTTAAGCAAGAAGTACAGTGTACGATACAGTTTTTAAAACAGAGAGTCACATTCACTTTAAAACTTTATCAGAGAAAAACTGCCATCAATTATCTATATGCCTCAAACTTGGGGCTTTTTGTAGAAAACAATTTCTTAAGATACTCAAACATTGTTTTTACTGGTAAGTCTGTTATTCTTATGAAGGGAAAAGGCTGCTTGTCAATTTGTAGTTCTGGTTTAAATGCATCTAAACTGCCATGAGAAAAGAGGAAAAACAAAGGGTCCGTGCGCTATTCACATTGATATTGCCTTCTTCAGTAACCAGTGGAGCTGCTATTGTGTCAGGATAGACATGTAGAGTGGTTTGAACTATCAAGGCAGAACTGCATTGAGCAGTTTCCAATGGTCAGAAAGATCCAAAGATAAAACAGGCTCACTATATTACATTTCCCACAGCTTTCATCTTTTCTTCTTCAGCTTTTCTTTTGTAATGCTCTTTCCTCATTTCACCTTTTTCAATACAATGCCTTGTAAGTATTTTCCAATGATACCTAGCCATTTGAGGATGAATTGCCAGGTTCCATTTCCTCTTCTGTACATCTTAAGCAGTGGTACAGATTTCCAAGGAGGCCAGCATGTTGGATGGGAAACATCTGGACATCAAAACTGCTGCGTGATGAGCACTGCTGAGATTGTGGCAACATTTGGTGGAGGAGTAGCTCTTTAGAAAAGTCTTACCCTAAGACAACTGAAAATTATTTTTAAATCTAAATGATGAACAGAATGAATTATTTGCCCTGACTAGCTCATTATAAATTGGTGTTGGTTTGCCTTATTTCCCTACAAGAGTATTTAGTTATCAGTGTATTCACCAGACACTGTAATTTTATGCCAAAGCAGATACAAGTCTAAAAAAAGGATCTGAAGATATAGATACAGATAAATAATCAGGGATCAGTTTAAAAGATATATCCAGAAGACAAAGCTTCAAAAGATGCTGTTAACTAGATTGCTCTGTGGTAAGGACATTCAGTAAACAGATTATCTCTAATAAGCTTATCCTGTATTAAACCACTAATGAGTCGATGTTGTGATAAGAGAGTTCTCAAAGGCAATGAATTATAGACATACAATTATACAAGGGAGTAGAGCAAGCTTTCTCTTCTCCCACAGTGCTACTCAGTGGCTCCCTGCACACGCTCTAAATGCTGATGAACAACGACGTGTAGGTTGGTGCACCACGTAAGTCATTCTGGTAAAAGCTGATCAAATTAAGTGTTTGAAAACTGTTAGGACAAGACAAAAAACTCACTGCTCTTAAAGCCACCTGTAGAGTTTCCAGCACTTTCACGGAAGAATGGGAAGAGCAAACCCAGTGAAAACTTTGCCTGGGAGCAGAAGTGTTTTCCTGCAGGTATTTTACTGTGGAACAGTGATGTAACAGTTTCACCAAGAAACTCTCAGACATCAATAACTGTATAATGATAAATGCAATACCTGCAAAACTCATCCAAGAATTGCAGTATGATTTTCCTTTCACTAAAATCTTAAAATCAAGAGAATGAAATGATCACGAGTGAGGGGGCAAAAATGACATGAATGGAAGTTGCCAAAAAGACCAATTCAGTCAAATCTATTGTGTTTACAACCATTTCTTTGAACTGAGAGATGCATTAAGATTTGTGTAAGTCATGAGCCAGCTTCTAATTTCCATAATGGAAGAGGCCACACTATTTCTGGGGCTACCAAGCATTCAGTTCACAGAGAAGTCCCTAGACATACTGCATTTAATTTCTGAATACAGAAAGCATTATCCAATTTGTTAAAAATGTTTCTACGACTGCAATAACAAAGTTGGCATTGATTCAACATCATTTGCTGCAAGCTATAAGGAAATTATTCCATCATTTCCAGCACATGCCAATGCATACTTGATTTATGAAAAGGTCAGGGAGCAAAGAAATTCTCAAACCAGTGAAAAACATGTGAAATAATCAGAAGGATGTCTAGCTAATAAAAAAAAGATTACAAATGCTGAAAGAGCAGTACACAGACACAGTAAAGAAAGGAGGCTGGTGAACAGAAAGATTTGGGAAAGTTGAGGCAATTACCCATTAAGAAGTAAATTCTTGAGTCATGTTACAAATCACCATCTCCTACCAAATCTAAGTAGGAATGTGCCAATTAGCAGAGCAAACATTCCAGTTTTGAGAATATCTGGCTGTAATGGTATATCTTGGAAGGCTAAACCACAAGGTTCAAGTCGTGGACTCAGATGATGATACCAGGGCTCCAGACAAATTTCAGGGTACCTTTTCAGAGTCTGATTAGGCACACAGCTCTAATGATGGCTGAGAGACTGGCTGTCATGCAGAGTGGTGAAAAACAGCTTAGTGTTTCCATTAAGTTTTCACTATGTATTTTTTCCACCCTCCAGAAAAAGCATGTTTGCTAAACACAAACCATGTAACCTTGTTGTCATGGATAATGCATTAATTATACAGTTCTACAATTAGCAGCTTCAAGTTAAAAATAAATCTAAAAGTTCACAGGTTTGCAGGCTGTCACAAGAAAAATCCACAAAGTGTTTCTTTCTGTTTATTTAATCTGCTTGTGAAGTTGCTGTGGAAAGAAAAAAATAATGATGCATTGAAAAAAAATCCTCCTGAGAATCCGGTCATTGATTAAAAAAATGTTAATTAAGAATGCATGCCTTCAGAATGATATCTAATTTGGCATACAGGGAAAAAAGGCATCTAAGAGAGAATTAAAGGCAAGTCCCATGACGGAGATGCTTTGGTTTGGATTAAACTGCTAAAAACCTCAATCTTTAAACACCGTAGAAAAAAAACATACCTACATATACCAGAGGGAGTATTAGCATTGTAGGGAAAAAACTGTATACAATGTCATAGCTTATAATTGCAAAGACGGTGGAAATAAAAAGTTTAATAAATCACTTCTCTTACAATGTTTTTGCCTTTCAGAGTTCTCTCCCTTTTGTTTAAGTAAGTGCTTACTTAAACTGCAGTATAGCAAATCTTTATTCTGCAAGCTTCACTGTCTGGCAAGTTGTAGGAGAATGAAATCTTGGTCTATAAATTAAGAAACGCAAACCCAACATATCTAAAAGTATAACACATATCCTCAGGCATTTAAATCCCATAGCTGGTAGATCAGACCTAATTGTTTTCATCATATTCTTTACCTTAAGCACACGCAGGATAATATGAACCCCCTTCCCAATAATGGGAATGTATCAGTACAGACTATCAAGTTCCACGAGCTGACTGTTTACCCAAAGAGTGTAAGGAAAGGGTGAACATGCTGACACATATAGGAAGTAGATTCAGGCTTGTGAGTGCATATAAAGGATCCATATAGGCAGATAAGTACTACAAGCTGACAGTGTTTGAACAGACTTCCACTGCTCTCCCAAATCTTACATTAACACAGCACTGTAACAAGAAGATTAATAGCCTCCTGCATGCATTGGTTACCACATACCACATCATGCTGACAATCCATACACACTGCACAAGTGAAAAAGGAAATGGCTGATGTAAAAAACATTCCAAGGGCTTCATATTTTTAGAATTTCTCTTTCACGTTAGGCAATTCCTTTATTTTAGTAATTGACAGAGAGGTTACACATGACATCCTGAAAGGGCAGACTCAGCCAAAACAAAATGCTCAAGTGAGCATCTTTATTTAACATCATCGATACAAAAACATTTCCAACCATGCCAGCATATGCTCAGTATCAAGCAGAAATGTGCCCCAGCTTTTTTTGCTTCCTGAAAAGTGGGTAACATGGCCACAGAGGGGGGCCGGCCAAGGAAACTATGCAATATATTGATTCCACATATTCCCTCAACACGGGTTTCTGTGCAAGTCCTATCAGCAACTCTGTCTGTTTTCTTAAAGTGATTCAGGAGTCCCAGGTGGCCAGAAACTAACTGGGACTTTCAAAGAAGCATAAGGAGCATTGGCACATTGATGAAATTGTCATCAAATTTCATATATTGGCTAACTTTTTTAGACCCTTCCAAAATCCCAAACATAAACGTCACATTTTATGCACAGGTAAACCTTGCTTGCTGACCATTAACTGCTACCAAAATAACAACTGCTACATATGCTAATACTCCTTTTGAGGGTATCAGTGGCCTCTGGGGAAGCAACCAGAGATGCTAATATTATTTATAATGCCTGGGAAAAGCCAAACCAAGACCTTTGAATCCAAATAACCCCAAACTTTGAGCTCAGAAAAAGAATAAAAATCAAATTTTATTTCCAGATCTTGATCCTTCCTTTAGTGAGCTGAGCCCAAACCAGGTCCAATTGTCTTTCCTTTTACTGACAACAGATCCTGCTGCAGGGCTCTGCTGAGAGAAAACTGAGGTTCCAGAATTTGGGCAAGTCTCTGCCTTTGAGGATTTGATTTCTCAAACTCATACAGTGACTTAGCAGGTCTGTAGGTAGGTACAAAAATTGCTTATAATGACATTTAAGGAAGAGAGACAAAAACTGTTCAGGTAAAGGGCACCTTTAACTGAGGTGCATAGAAATAAAGCATCTTCAGTCCAAGAGAATGTAGCTGAAATACTCTTAAATTAACTGGGGGGGTGGGGGTGGAATCCATGTGCAAAAATGCTGAATTAGAAGCTTTTGGGGAATGACTCTCATATGCACCTACATTCTTTTGCAGTATTTTGGATATATAGAGGAAATTTCAGTGTAAGCTCAACCAGTATAAAATCCTTCAGTACTGCCACAATGCTAGTGATTTTCCAAGCATCCAAACTAAAAATACTTGACTCATTTTTTTCAAAATACAACTGTCCCTTCTTTCTCACTGAGAACTATGAAACAGAGGCCTAAGTTTCCAGATTCTGCTACTAATGAGCTGTGGGCATTAAAAAAAATTCATTTTGAACATATGACAACAGTAGGGAAGCAGAGAGATCACACTCATAATGCCCCCAAATATGTCAAACTTTCCAAAGAAGATGAGACATGAAAAACATCAGTAAGGAAGTTAAGAAGTTTAGAGTATGACATCCAGACCCTTTCTCATTTTTAGCTCAGTTAAGGTCTCTAGATCTCTAAAGAACATTTTATAATGCTATTTGCACTATAATTTCTTTTAATGCTCCTCATCACACATTTTACCCTATATATATTTACAGCAGCAGAGACACAACTGTAGGTTACAATATTCCCTGAACGCCTTAGTACTGGATAATTTCAAAGTCAGCAATTATTTCTTCATGGTTTAAATGCACACAAAGAAAACAATCTTGAAACTCCTTGTTAACTCTGCTTTAGTTCTTTTTCTCTAATTCATTCAGACATCTAAGAATAGCATATGGGATAAACAGATTCAAATGTATGCAAATGTATATATTCATATTTACACAAATACAGCTGAGGTTGAGTAGATGTGATCCAGCAGAATGGATAGGAAACAAAATATAGCTGCCAGCTTCCCCTACAGTAATAGTTCCCATTGGCATAGGAAAAACATGAACTAGCGCCATCTTCTCCAAATTGTGAGCATCATTTCTGGCAATATGACCCTGAAAACTGTCCTTTTTCAGTGCCAGGACACCCACTGCACTGATATCAATATCAAGCTGGCTTCTTAATGCCTCACTTCTGACCAGTCTCACCTTATCTAATAGAGTTCATTGCTGAAGAGAGGGAGGGCAGCTGTGTGGGTGCCAGGGCCCAGGAAGGGGCAGCAGCAGCTGGTCCCACCTGCCTCCATAGCCCAAAGGAGGCAGTCTCAAGGTGATTGCACTGAGGCTGATGACCAGCTTTGGAACAAGTTTTCTCTCAAGGGTCAAAGTCCTCCATGATTCTACAAACAAAAGAGAAGACAAGGATTTGTTTAGGATTTTGTGCTACTTAAGGAATGGGGGTTTTTTTAATAAGAAAAATTAAATATTAATTTTTTAAAAGTGGTGTGTTTTTTCATTGTTACAGTGTTGTTCATTAAGTTCATTCTTTCGGTTGCCTTCCCATAGCCAGGGTGACAAGGGACTACACCAGCTAAGAGCACGACAGGAACCACACAGACTTGGTCATCGCTTAAATGACGTCTGCTAGCATAGGAAAGATGCGATTCAGAAATTTCTCTGATACTTGGTTGAAGACACCACTACTCTCACTCATCTGTGAAAATCCCACATGCAACTGCCACAGGCTTACCTGCTGGCACCCCTCACACCACCAGCAGCTTTGTTTTGCATCTCCTGTCTTTACTGCTGCTTTTTAGTTGGGCCATCTAGGGGATCCCTTGTTTACCACTCTTATTATGCTTCTAAAGTCAATCTGAAATCAGTCATTCTGGAGTCAAAATTATTCAGACGTGGTCTTCTTTTGTGTTTCTAAACTGATTACCTAAACAGCAAATGAAAATCATTACCTCTAACTACTATTGCTCTGTGGAGTAAGCCATACAGTATAGCTTATCTCAGATCCAAATGAGAGAGAATCTTCTCATAGGATTGTTCTGTGACTGTTGAGACTCACGTACCAATAAGCAAAATAAAGGAAATGCCAAACCAATTGCTGCTTAGTACTTTTTAAATGAGAAGCCATGATTAAAAGGAGGATAAATATTTACATCTTCTGTTCTCACCATTCCCCTGCTTACCTTCTCCCAAACTTCAGGAAATTTGTCGCAAGCAGAAACAGCAGTGATGTTAATTCTGTGAACATGAACACACTGAGTCAGCAAAATATACTGCAAAACCTCTTTCTTTTCCCTGTTGTTTGGAATCAAACAAAAGGGAAGAAGGCATGTGTCCTTTCCAAAGGTGCTTGCTTATCCAATGTCCTACCAGCAACACATCTTCTGTTAGCAGTAAACAAAACTCTTAATATTAAACAAAGCTATTAAAGAGCAAAAGAAGTAACTGTTTACATAATACTTAGCCAAGTTAAGAGGTAGAAAAGCATGAGGCAAAAAGATGCCATTCCCCCTTTCCCAGCAACAGATCCTCCTCTTTCTGCCCTTCCCTGGCCAAGCCCGCAGGTCTCTGCTGCCGGGTCTCGTCACACACAGGAAGAATGTCAGGCAGACAGTCCTTTCAGATGAAAGAAGGCCACTGCATGTGACTCGTCAAAAGTCGTGTGAAGGACTGCCCCTGAGTAGTCTGTCCACAGTGCCAGAACCGGCAAACAGGACTCAGCTTTGCCTAATGCATTTGAACAACACACCCACCCATTCCAGCCTTGGCACAGCATGGCCATCACAGCCAGCTGGTCAAAACTTCAGATTCAGACTCTGGGAGCAATACGGCAATGCTGCTTCTTGAAGGGGCAGCAGCAGCAGAAACATCTCAATTTCTTTGCTGGGATAACTATGGCTTTACAACATGTCACTTTGTATCACAAAATGGCTTCAGAGATGGTAGACTACCTGGGCACATGGTGAAATCTGAAATCCATTCTTGCCTTTGGAAAGAGCAGAGTCATCAGTCAGCACACACAAAAAAGTAAGGGACATTCAAGAAAAGGACACAAGACTGTCTGCTGAAACTAGAAAAGCTGTAAATTCATTCCTTAAACCGCTTTTTCCAAAGAAGCCAAGAGCTTTGCTCTGCCCTCAACACACCTTCTAACAGGCAAACTCACTGGCAAAGAGAAGCTGCTTTTAATCATACAAATCCAGAGCTTTGCTGCCCCATGAGAAACAGCACCAAGTGATTTTCAAACCTATGAAAGAAAATTGGGCAGGAGTGGCCTTCCCCAGCAAGTCCCACCACTGATTTCTGCAAGTGGGAAACCAAATAAAGCATTAAGGAAATGAAATGAAATGGAAAAGCTGAAATAAAATGGTCAAGTTGAAATTAAAAATTGAAAACAAACTGCTAAAGTCAGAAAGTGCAATAGACCACAGATTTTTTTTCAAAATCCTCCAAAAATGTTTTCCCAAAAGGTTTACCAAAAGTACTTGCTGCCAACAAATCTGTATTTTGGGGTGAAAACCAGAATAATTGAAAGCATTCCAGCCAGTTTATACTGTGAAAGAACAAAGGTACTTTTACAAATATTAAGCTCAGTAAGAACTTCTTGTGAGCTCCAAAGCACTAGAGAGTCATCATCAAGGTTATACCAGAAATGTAGTTTAGGTTTGCATGGAGGATTAATATTTATTGTGAATCCTATTTTGATGAAAACATCTTCCTATATTCTCTAATTCTTTTTACAGTCCCATAGCACATGTCCTAACAATCTTTGGGGCACATTAGAGCACTAGCGTTTACCACTATTACAATGACAGTTTATAGCTCTCTGTTTAGACTGCAAATCCAATTTTGATGATGCTGCATGATCTGCATTTTAAGGCTACAGGTTTCTGGCTACTGGCACATACTTAATCACATGTTAAATCAGACAGTTGCATGCTTCCATCTGTGCCACAGAAACCTCTAATCTTTGTTGGGTAGGTAACAGTTTTATCTAACAGTTTTATCTGACAAATATTGTTAGAACACAGCAGCTGAGCTACGATTTATTACCATTTCCCAAGAGGGATTTGACCTTAGGACCTCATGAAGTTCTGTAGCAGGTACTATTTCCACAGATCCTGCTTCAGTTGTGAACAGTGTTACAGAACTGACTTTTCTAAGAGAAATTTACCTTCCATGTTTCCAATATCATAGGAATGCTATTGGAAAATACATCTGTTAATTATAAATCAGTGTATTTAAGATGTTTTTAATTTTCCATCACTGTATATTATACTAATGGGTGTTTTCATTTAGTTCAAAGCACAAGTGTATACCATAATTTCAAGGAATCAAAGAGCATCCAAGGAATCAAAAAGCAGATATTAAAGTCAAGTATACTACTGTTGGAGTGAAAGGAGTGGGAATGAGGAATACACCAACCTTGATTTCTAGTGGAGGTTTTATCACTGCAATATCAATGACCTTGATGACAGGGAAGAGCAGTACTGAGGTGTTACTACATACACAACAATCTCAGGTTAGACTTACTGTGGGACACAAGTTACTTATAAGGAAAATCTGACACTTAATCTGTCTCCCTCAGCTTCCTCAGCTGTAAAACTGGCATAATAACTATTTAATTTGTTAACTACCTCCCAGGTGTGTTCAGTAATGTTAAAAAAAAAATTAAAATGCCATGAGTTTTAGCAAAGAAAAAGCCTCCCTCCCTGACAGATAGTCCTACCCAGTTCTGACCCTCACAGTTCTGGCCCCTCACTCATTCTTTCAATCCCTCCAGATTACATTTTAGAACTGTTTGTATTTCAACTGGACTTTATAAACCCTTTTATTATTGTCACCCAGTGATAATAATCTCTGGTTGGTATGGCATTTTCTGAAATAGATAACTGCTTTTCAGTTGCAAACTGCCTATCTTCTGCTCTTCTTAGGCAAGTGTCCTGGTTTCAGCTGGGATAGAGTTAATTGTCTTCCTAGTAGCTGGTACACTGCTATGTTTTGGGTTCAAGATGAGAAGAATGTTGATAACACACTGATGTTTTCAGTTGTTGCTAAGTAATGTTTAGTCCAAAGTCAAGGCTTTTTCAGCTTCTGATGCCCAGCCAGCAAGAAGGCTGGAGGGGCACAAGAAGTTGG
>JAVJGG010000085.1:24019574-24031904 GCA_035590195.1 Aviceda cuculoides
TGTTCTATTAAACCGTTCTTATCTCAACCCATGAGTTTTACTTCTTTTCCCGATTTTCTCCCCCATCCCACTGGGGGGCGGGGGAGGGGGGAGTGAGTGGAGCGGCTGCATGGTGCTTAATTGCTGGCTGGGGTTAAACCATGACAGCAAGAACTTGTAGCTCTTGGGCAGAACTCCCACTGGACGATTTTGCGTTTACTGTGTATGTCACTTGTCTGATACTAACTCCTGTGTTGGGAGTTAATAGTGCACTGACTCTGCTGGGCCTAAACTCTTCTTCACTGAGCAATCTAAGGCTCTATTAGTTATGACAGCAGGATCAGTTCTCTGATTTCCAGTACTTCCCAAGTCCATCTGGGCCACAATTATATTGTGAACTGTCTCTTTTCTGGTTTTTTGGCATCTACAGTTACAGCCTTAGTAAGAGCAAGTTGCTGCAGATAATCAAGCCAGTGAAAATAGCAATAAAAATATGACTCAAACATTAGCCTGGACTCTTCTTTTTTATAAAGAAAAAAAGAAGCTTCAGCCAGAGATGGGCAGTTAGATCATTATTAAATAATATCAACTAGCCCATCTACTTCTTGTTCATGTACCACTTGTTCCTTGTTTTTGAGGGAGGGAGAACAGGGTATTACTTTTACGTTGCATGTAAACATTCCCTGAACAAAGGTAGAAGCTTGGGAGTCACTTTTCATTCCTGATAAATTCAAAAGGCAGCACAGCAGCTGACTGACTAGCTCAACAACCCTGTTTTCCAGAGATACAATTAAATGGTGTTGAAAAATCACATCAGTAGGAATTACTAGGTACTTTGGACTTTCGAGTTCTTGAGCTTGATCCAAAGCCTGTGGCAGGCAGTGTGAAGACTGTCCTTGACTTCCATAATCTTTACACTGGACTCCTCCTGAAGAGTATGAACAAGGATTCGGGAACCTAAATTTAAATGTCCCTGCTTTCAAAGTCTTGGACTATACCTTTCTCTTAATTCATTTTTCTTTGCTTACAGAGCTAGTGTGAAAACCTTATGGCATGTCTATACTATACAATCCAGAAATCCCTGTACCAGCTGGTGTGAGTACCCAGCGTAGCACCATGCTGAGCCATTAGCTTGGGTCCTGGGAGTAGTATAGATATATTAGCATGGCATTACGCCCAGGCTAATGAGCTCAGGCTAGCTCTGCATTATACTGCTTTGATCCAGAGCTCTGATGCAGCTCTGTATAGCCCCATGCTGCAAAGAGTAAACTTGTCTCTGCACCGCCAAATGTTATCTGTTCTGTATATCACAATCCTGCTCCTGCAGACCCTTTGCTGTTTGCATGACATTTCTTTGTCTGAATTCTAAACACTCCAGTATGCAAAAATGTCTCTTCCTAAACAGAAACTTATTTATCTATCCACACATTGCAATCTACAAATAAACAGAGCACCTGCATCTCACCACATTCCCTAATCTGCAGTGAATACATCACATGCTTATATTGTGCCTGAATAATATAGAGTTTTGACTAAATCCCACTGATCATCAGTTAGCTTTTGTGCCCTTAGTTTTGTATGGGGAAGGAAGAATTCTGCAGTTTAGTTTCATCACCCAGGTAAAAAAGCTGTTTCTTAAAACAAAACTTGTATATTCTCTCTCTGTTGGCAGAAGTTCATCTCTTGAATAGAAGGGAGTTGATCACTGAAACAGAAAAACTTTCATTGGCAACACGTGTTGACTGACAGCCATTGCAATTAACTAGAAGATTTCAATTGTTACGTATTTCTGTGTCATTGGCAACAGTCATTATTAGCAGGAAATGCACATATATGTACATAACTGTATTTGTTACTTAGCAGTTATACCATGTCATCACTCTCAAGAGATTTCTTTCTTCCTGCTTACCTATTCCAAACAACCAAACATATGTCTTTGATCTGCCTGAAAGGATAAGTATCTTACCAAGGGTTTGAGCACATGAATAGCTAAGCAAAGCTCCTGACACAGCAGAAAGCATTTGCACACACCTAAGACAAAGTCTAAATGCTGAAACGGAATGACCAGAATAGAAAACACTGAATGAAGCAAACTTGTAATTACCAACAGGAGCAACATCCTTTCCTCATCAATCCTCAGGCATGCTTATATTAAGCCATAAAGGGTTAGACAATTCTGGAGGGATAGTGTTTCAGGGTTTTCTGTTTAATGCTTTGGAGCTAAATCATGCTTTCCTTTCCCAGGGGTGCACAAGACAAAGAAGAGGCCAGATGGAGCCCTCTTCCCCTCCCTACCACACCTGGGCAGGAGCCAGCTTCAGCGCGGTGCCCAGGGGTGTGCGTGGAGCGCTGGCAGCCCAGCCGGCAGCCCTGGGGAGTGCTCCCAGCCAGGCCGTGGGGCTCTTGTCAGCTCTCACTTACCCACAGACAGCAATGGCAGCAGAAGCAAACGTTGCCTCTATTGTACCGCCATGTGCCAGGGCACCTCCACCCTCCCTGCAACATTTAATACATTCAAGGGCCACGACTCATCCCCCATTGAAGCACTGACATCTTTCCATACTGCAGGCAGCCGTTGTCTGGCTAGATATCCAGGGAGAGTCCTGCCTCCGAGCACAAACACCGAGCCATAGCAGAGCCCCAGGGAGTGTGCCAAGGGAGGACGATATGCCCGAGCTCCTGAAGCCGCAACGGCTGCTGCCTGCCATGCTACCCAGGGACGGGGTTGCAGGTTCTCAGCACGACACTTCAGAAGGTGCAGCCAGCAGCTGGAAGGACTTCAGAGGCATACCCTGTGAGAGAGGGACAGCACTTGCAAGGGAAACACATGAGACAAGCTTCCAGGGCTGAAAAACATCTCCCTGGAGCCCTACTAAATAAAGCACTTTAAGCCAAGATGGCTTTATTCTGATCTGTGATGCAGCTGCACAAGCAGCAGCACACTGCAGGGCTGACAGGAGAAACAGGGACTCAGCGCAATATGCTGGTGGTGCAACACCCTACTTCCCACCACAGCTTGACTCCAGTGTCAGAAGTGCACTGTAAAGTTCACTGGCTCCCAGAGTTAGCCCTGCACTCATAACCATGATGGAGAACATGCAAGGGAACATACATGGAAGGGGACAACACAGGTAACGGGATCAAATCATGTTAATGAGACCACCCCAAAGCACAGCAACAAGGACTGCCCTTGGCAGGAGTGCACAAACCACTGCACTGCCCAGAGTGGACGGGAACAGCCGTCATTGCAGCTACATCACGCGCCACTTTAAGGAGATTCATATGCTCCCCACGCACAGCCAGCCAGTTCCACTGCATGCTACAGTGAGATCTGGGAACTCATGAGGCCCTTTAGGACCGCTAGAAGCAGTGTGGTCTAAGTACAAATGTGATCAGCACTCAGCGTGAGAAAGTTTTCTTACACCAATCAGCTGCAACTTGACTTAAGAAAAAAACGAAATATGGAGAAAAATAAAGAAAAAGCTAGAAAGGGCTGCAGTATTTTATGTCATTGATTATATTTTCTCGTTTTGTTTTGTTTTCATGGCACATAATGGAGAGAGTACTTTAAGCCAAAAAGAGATTCTCAAGAGTCAGTGCTGACTGTAAAAGAATAAAGACGCCCTGTCACTCTGCCCTCATTTTAGCACTGATTTCAGTAACCACGTTATTCTCAGCACAGCAAAGTGCTGAGGCCAAGTTACTTGCTGCAACTACTCTCTTCTGTTACAGAAGAGGTTACAGCTACTCTCCAGATTTTCTCTCTTTCTCAAGGGTATACTCTAGGAGTACTGTATTTTACATCTAAAACAGAGCAAGGCTAACACTTACTTTTCCTTCTGTGAAACAATACTATAATAGCCACCGCAGTGTGCACCAGCAAGAACCAGTACCTCACATTGCAGCTATAAAATTCCCACCTGCTCCTCCTGAGCTGCAGCACCGGCAGAGTCTGGAGGGCAGCCACTCCAGGGCTTGAATAAAGACCCTGCTCTACTTTGTCTGACTTCTTGTTTCTCTAGAGAGGATGGGGATGTTCCACAGACTTTTTCAAGGACAGCTAAATCAAATGGACAAAACGCATCACAGAAGAACCTGGGAGGGAGCCATAGATCTCCAGCTTGACACGAGCTGGAAAGAATTTCCAAGTCTTGACGGCAAATTGCTCAGTGCGTTTCATTTGTGCTCAAAGATTTTCTTCACACTGCCACAGCATGAATTTCACCTATACAGAGCTCATTACAGGTTTTGCATGGGCGTACTTAAGCTCCCCTTTCCTTTCTATTTCCTAATACCTACTCACCTTTAGAAAAAATTTGGTGTCTGTGTAGCCTTTATATCCTGCAACAGGCATTAATGACAGGAGCCAAGTACATCACACAGCACCTCTCAAGTGTGCTATCGGTACAACCACCACCACACTGACTACATTTCCACACCTGACTCCAAGAGCAAGGCTGCAGACCTGCTAAAGGTGAGCAAATCCCGCTGCTGTCAGACAGAGCCTCTGGTGCTCTGCACCTTTATCTGGATCTGTGCTCACTGAAAGAGGTCTGACAGAGCCAACCCATCAGCATTTCTGAAGGCTTCCTCTGGCCACTGGCTGGCCCAGTCCCCATGAAAGAAGCTGCTGATGTGCAGTTGACAGAGGAGGAACCAAACTCAGAAACACAGCATGTTGTGGGGCAAACCTCTGTCCACTCTAACAAATCAAATGCCACCTTCATATGCACAAACCAAGAGCTCGTTTGACTGTTAAGAGGTATCTGGGGAAGGAGACTAACATACGAAGAGGATAAAATTCTGCGCACCCAGCATTCACTCAGAAGGGCTTTTTTCATTGCTGTGATTATTTGTTAAAAATCAAACCAAATCTGTTTTCTCACTGTTGGTGGCATCATCACCATTTCCTGTTCCCCTTCCCAAAGACCCTTGATAACAAAGGTATTACACAGGCAAACATTTCTTTTTTAAAAGGCAGAGCTCATCTTATTTTAGAACCCAGCATCTATGCCAAGACTTCACACTGTGCTGAATGCATTACAACATCTACCAAAAGTGCAAAATACATTTTAAAAACGGTCAGGCAATACACTGAATAGTTGTGGTTTCTGAACACTTGCCAGTTTTAGTTAGAGGGGTTTTTTCCCCTGTGTAACTTATCGGCACATTGAAAAAGATATGTGTAAATTGTTCTTGCAATCTACTATATCAAAGCAAGTAGATTTGCAAATGCTTTTATTCACTGAAGCACACCACATCCAGAACTACCCCTGTATCTCCCTTACCCAAAATGTGTTATTCCTTTTCAGCATGAAACACCGTGTAAAGAAGTTATCTCTGACAGTTCCAAACATGAAAATCTAGAATACAAGAATCAGGTTATTTGAGGGACTAGGATGCTGTGACAACCAGGGTGATAACTAATTTTTCATTAATTTTAAAAACAGGATAAGTTAGCCCCCCAAAAAGAGTAAGAATCATGATGAGCAAAATCTAGCCTGGGACAAGTCAGAATAACAAGTGGCTTGGTTGCTAGAATTACCTGCGAGTACTGGTTTGCAGACAATACTGCAAGCACCAACCAGACAGAGGATTCAGGAACCAGATCCAGATCTCACAAGAAATCATGATCTGAACCTTTCCTGAATCTCAGCATAATCCTGATTTGAGTTTGAAAGTAGTTTGAGATGATTTTTTTTCCCATTACATTCTAGTTATGGGCACTTCTTGTGAAAAAGAGCAGAGAGAAAAGCCAACAAACCAGCAGGCAGCCTTTGTGAAAAAGACTGAAACAGGATCAGGGTTCTCCCTAAGGAGCGAAAAATAGCTGTAGATGAGTCAAGTAAGAGAGAAATCTAGACGGAAGCAGAAAGCAGCTTAAAAGATTTTTAAAAGCCCAGCAGCAAGTACTACTGGAACCCTGATTTCATTAAGCAGATCAAAGATGACAGATCAGAGGGTGTGAAACCAGAGCTGGTTGGTCATTTTCTGACAAAGTTGTTTTTCAAAAGAAAATGTCAATTAGTTGAAACCAAAGCTTTTGGCATGAATATACACACTAACTTTGTCTGGAACATTTTCTTGGGTACAAGATGGAATTTTTGATCAGGGAAAACACACCCCAAGAGCAGCCAACAACCCCATCACTAGGCCAGTGCCCTGGAATAGCATTCAAATCCCTACACCAAATGTGAGGAAAACTAACAGTGACCCTTGATGGTGAGTCTACCTGATTTCACATAGCAGCCTTTGGATGCACCAGCACCGGAGCTTCATTCTGGTGAACCTGCACCCAAACTAATAAACCCTATGCTTTTCTGATGTACCTGGACCATTTTCACAAAACCAACTCACACCAACCCTGCCTAGTGTCTCTGCATCTACCTTCCAGCAGAACTACCTTGAGTGTGTCTGGACCCCAAATTACACCCAAGCCACTGGCATTCTCACAGGTGGGACATACGTCTAGAAAAATCCATACACCTTGATGTCACTAATTGTTTTGTTTAAATTTTGTCACTTCATTTTGAGAATTTTACTAAAATGCAAATTATATTCACGTATTCTTATCCACACAAAATTTATTAAAATTCATACAAACAAAAGTTATGAAGCTAAAAAGAACATTTTCTTATGACCAAAACAGAAAACCAAGATGAGAATTTACTTCATTTCCTCGTTCGACTTTTTGTTCAAAGCTATATATCCATGTGAACACTTTGCAAACACTGATTTTACTAACACTCTGTTCTCCAATAGAAAGATGTCCCATCTGAACTGTACAAGTTAGAATGCAGTCTGTGGTCATACCACAGACATATTTTTACCTTCTCTGCATATTTTTATTTTCTCTGTGTTTTCCAGTTTCTATTTTATCTTTCCTTCCAATTGTCCAGAGAGCTTTACTAACAAACCTCAGGAGACAGATAGAGTTCATAGCAAAGATGAGATTGCATGTTGGTTCATTACCAAAATCGGCTCCCAGGCGCAAACAAACACCTCAGGAAAGACTCAGTATGTGTATAGAGAACAAACACCTGCAGATTTCTACCTCTTTTACTGAAAAATGACTGGCTCCCATGATTCTTCAACAGATAACACTTCTGAGGCGATAACATGCCCTGAGCTGATCCCAGGTCTTGGAACAATGACCGCATTAGCCACTTTCCTATGTACTGAAACTAGTACAGCTACTAATTTTGCTAACAGTATTACTCACTCCTGCAACTTAGCATGCTAGTTATTTACAGCATAATTTATAGTCTGACCATTAGTCAGCTGTTAAATTATGCCTCATGATAAAATAAGCTTTAGATCTGCTTCTTGAACAAATATGATCGAACTTACAAAAAGTGAAAGCAGATAGGAAGTTCTGTTGCAAAATTGCTGCAGAAACAGAAAAGGAAAAAAATTGATGGTGTAATTTTGATGAAAATAAAATTCAGATGGAATGAGATAATGTGCAAATCATTTGGTGAAAAATTCATCTCCAAATATGATTTAAGAGACATTTCAGTGCCATGGTTACACATTTAATTTCCAAAACCATGAAATGTTCCATTATTGTAATAGCTTTGATTGGCTGTGATTCTGCCAGCAAAACTACTACAGTATTGTTATAATGATAAATTTTGCTGCAGGAAAGGGCTATTATATAAGAATGACTCTTTCAGATATTTATAGAGAGAGACGTTTTATTTATTTATTTTTAAGAGGTTATAATGAGAGAGGCTGGATTGAAAACAAAGAAAGAAAGAAAATCGGGGCCAATGAATATAATGCTCTCAATTAGCCTAAGTTTTTCATATTTTAAATTGTTTCATGGCTTCAGAAAAAGACAGAAGGAATCTACAGCTTTTATTGTGGGGTTTTTTTAAGATGTGTTTTCACTACACTGTTATGACTATTCAATGATTCCTTTCTTCCTTCCTTACTGCCTCCTCTCCCCTGTCCCCACATTTCAGCCACATGATAGTTTGGAAATGAAAATATTTTCCTGTTATCTTTCTTTTTCTTTTTTCCTTTACTACTCAGATGGGACAACAATTGCCCAGAAACAAACTATAAATATATTAATATTTAGCTAACTAGCTACTCATCCATGTATATAGATAAACATTACATAAATGTATGTATCTGAGTCAAAATTAATGACAAAGGTCAGGAAATACTGAACAATCCCACTACAATAAGCCTCAGAAAGAATATCCAATAAACGTAATACTACATATGAAGAGCAATAAAAATTTAATGCAGAGACTCCTTTTCATCTAAATTTCACAAGTGTTGTGGGAAATACCTTTCATCACCACTCCTGAAACCTAAGAGCAAAACCACTGCTTTGTGCTAGGAAGTTCAAGTGTAAATTTGTAAAATAAATCTTCTTTAGTCCTTTGGGGTAAACTAGATTAGTAGACAAAAGCAGCAGACATGAAAATATAGCTACAAGCCCATTCAGCAACAAATAAAAGGCAACAAACAGGAAGGTGTATAGTTGCAAGCAATGGCCTGGTAAAATTATATATTCTTTTCTTTTATAATACGATCAAAAAAGTTCAGAATTAGAATCCATTAGTGAAGAAGTTAATGTATTTGTGACAAGCCCAGAGAACAGGCTTTATTGTGTTAAGCTCCCTCTCAATCTGCTTCTGTTGGTACTTTCTATTCACCAGGAAAGTGCCTACCTTTAACATCTAAAGGAAGACTCTGTAGCTGGCCCAGCGCAGCCCGAATGTAGTGACATAAGTCAGGCATTAACCCAGCGACTATTAGTGCACTTCCTGAAGAGTCCAGGAAAAGATAAAGGGAGAACATCTCACAGCTTCTACTGTTTTCTCCAGATTGCCAAGCATGTTTTAAGACATAGCTGAGCATAAAAAGCACAGTATACTCGGTGAAAGTCATAAACTTGCTCTACAGACCTGTCTCTAAACAAGTCTCCTTCTGAAACTTTCCTATTGTGTGATGGCAGATTAAGGTGGCAATTTGTAAAAAATACTGCCAGAGAGGTAATTCAAGATGTCCTCACCACAAGCCAGAACACTATGCCTCAGTGATAAACCATCAGAAGCCTTCAGTGTAAACCCAGTACGACCCTGGAGGGCAGGGGGTCCTGGGGAAGTCCTGCTGCTGCTGTTTTTTCCAAGCCACTGAGCTGTCACATTGTCACCAAATGGTGAGAGGCACAAGCCCTCTGTTTAGCAGCTCTGCCACTTTTCACAGGGCTCTCGCTTCCAGACTGTGGTATGCTCACGGTTGTGTAAGTCTGGGTATGCCTACACCTCCAGTACCAAACTTGCTGGATTGAGTCCATCTGTTGTTGTGTCCTTCATTTTGCAGCTGTTTAGAGCCTTGACAGACCACTTGCAGTGCCTCTCAAAAGACAGTGTAGGCAAAACCACAGTCTGCAGGGCCAGGACCAGATTTATAACGCCATCACCATATGTCTCCAGTCAGAGCACACAGCATGTATGTCAAGTCCAAGGAAGAGCTCTCTCATTAGACATTTCCAGGCACATCTTAGGCCATTTGGACATGCTTTTATGGCTTCCACCAGGTATTATGCACAGCTAGACTCTTGGCAACAAAGCCCTTGCATTCACAAGTGGATGAGTGTGGAAATTATTCCATTAATGGCTCTGCATGGACACTCCTAACTACCTTAATAACAACATACTACCATTTTTTCATCCCACAGAGGGCTTGAATTAATGAATATGCATCCCACCTGTGTATTGTAGTCCCAACCTACTTGGCTGAAGTAGTATTTAAACTCCTCACTGAACATTTCACACTATTATTGCACACAGAGCTGACTCAACATCCCTCTCGATGCCATGCTCAGCATGGAAATATTGTGGGACCTTGGAGGATGATGGTGTTCTGCACTGGTGGCTTTGAGAGTAAGTTTGTAAGAAGATGATTCAGAATATGAGTAATTCCAAAAGAGCCTCTAGATTCATTCCCATCTGCCCTACTCCCACACCACACAATGTGTTTCTTCCCACTCACTAATAACAGCTCTTGCCTCCTACATGCTATCAACACCTGACTGTCTTTTCTCACTGCAAAACAGTAAGCTCTTATAATGCATTCAAAGCACAATTTTGTCTGACACTTTTTTTTTAGCTAATTCTGTTAAGGCGCTTTTTTTCCCCTGTTAGAGCTGTTTCATTTGTAGGAGCAAATAAGCCCAAATGTCTGCTGCCACATCTGCTATCATCCCATTATTCAATAAACAAGGCCAAAGCCTGCTAAAGGTTACACTTCACACAAAGGGATTGCCTTTTCCCATATACACTGAACCTCATGAGGAAACTGTGACCAAATAGGTACCTCTCCATTCATCCATTCTGCACCTATTTGATATGCTGTGGCAAGTAAAAAGCTGGGAATTGATTCCTATGTGGGCAATTCTACCTACTTCCAACCTTGCAAACAAAATCCACATATGTCAGGCAGTGCTTTTTTCTCCCCCTTGAAATACTTCCATCTCTTTCCTTTAGACTCAAGTCTTTATAGTCCTTATAGCCACCTTATAGTCCAACAGACCAGGTTTAAATGAAAAAATAGGACTGAGAGAACAGTTAACACTCTCCCTGACCATGCTTGATACAGGACACAGCCCTGCTCCCAGATGTAGAGCATGTTTCCTTTCTCAAGGAACATTGTCATGGAGATTAGGACTCCTGGCAACCCTCAAAGGAATCTATCTAGCTAGAATGCTTTAATGCTGTTTTAGGACCATAATGAATCAGAAAGTTCTGCCAATATTAAGTTTTTTACAAAAAAAAAAAAAAAAAAAAAAACCAACCCAAAATGTAGCCAGCAACATTTCCACCCAGGCTCCTCTATTTTTAAAGTATTCACTCTTCCCACCTAATGATTAAGCTCAGCAAGGAAAAATCAGGGAAGACAGAGAAGCTAGGTTTGAAAAATTTCTGCATATAGAATAAAAAGTTTCAAAAAGCTCCAGGCTGACTAACACTGTCATGCTAGAAAAATTGAGAGAGAAATACAGGCCAGCATGAACTCTAACCTTAATATTACTGCAACTTCATCCACATATTTTACCATGGTTTCCTGAAGAAATGAGACTCACACAGTCACATAAAGCCAGCTTGTCTGTGTCTGATTATAAATTCCCTCTCCTCCAGTAACTTCTGAAGCCATTGGCCAATTTTAACCAACTTTGCCAGAAAGGCGGAGGTCTGAGAACTAAGCACATCCTATTTCTAATGGACAGATAATTGACACTCAGAAGGGCAAGCCCTTTCCTTGCACTCCCACTAGGAAGAAGACATGTCCTGGAGGTTTAGGAGCAGTTTTCTCTTATCTGTTTCACAGAGTTCCGATAGGTGGTGAATAGACACAACGTTGGCAAACAGAGTAGCCACAGCAGGCACTCCCATTACATTACACATAGGACCTTGGCTATTTCCCCTCTAATTAGAGGGAGACCAAAGCAAGGGATAGGAGAAAGACAGACATCCAGTCTGGTAAGTCCAGCAAACAACTGCCACTGATTTCAGCTAGTTGGGCACAATGGGCCCTCAGTAATAAAGTGAACAACTCCATCCAGTTTCCAAGGCATGTCAGAGCTGCAGGGAGATACTCTTGCATCAAGTTCCCAAAAGCTACCTTCATTTGGTTCCATGCTATTCTGCAGCACAAACTCAGCAATTGCACTTTCTGAGCATGACATCTGTGCTTGCAGAAGAGGGAAGCCAGCACTCAGGACATATGCAGGTGTTCATGTTGTAAAGCATGTGTCCAGAAAGCTGAGTGTACAAAAAGAGGTGCCCTTTGTGCACTCTTTTGGGAGCTGGGAGCCGCATTAACAGCTGCACAATGAGGGAAGAGTAAGCAGGAAGACCAGATAGGTCAATTAGATGCAGGAGTAAGTGGAAAACCTCAACTGCAAATTTTTCTGTAGAACCTAGGTTCTGAAAGAGCACAGGACTTCACCACTCTCCCTATCTATTTGGAATTACGCAGGTTTTCCACAACCAGGATTTTCCAACTCTCCTATAATCAGTGTGCTGGCACGCTCTCTTACGAGCCGGTTGTTTCCTGCTTGGCTAAATAGGCTCATTATTTATTATAAATTCCACGTGTCTGCAACCCTGATCAGCTGATCTTATCCCTTGCATATAAATCTCTGCAGAGTTTTATCAGGTGTAAGAATTAACAGGCTCTGCACTCATGCACGCCAGGGAGAAGGAATCCAGAGAAGATGAGCATCTTCCATCCCCACCCTCTAACCGCACACACACACGCTCCCACGCCTGTGCCGGGCAGCACAGGGCATCCAACCCCCCTCCCTGGGACCAAGGCCCCCCGGCAGCG